>CAJQUW010000024.1:0-359850 GCA_907163375.1 Prostheceraeus crozeri
CTCGATGTGCCGTCGATTTCGAATTAATCACACTTCTAGCAAACCGAAGCAGATAAACAAAATAAATTCTGTGGTCCTATTATACATAATTGTCTAAATGTAAACTTTACAGACTCAAAAGAAGCATAATTCAATTTACTTACTCAAGTCCTGTTTTCATTCTGCAATTTACCGCAAGCCTTTGTGAAGGTAGCTTTTAGATGTAAAGCAGAATCATTGATTCGAAGTATAATTTTGTAACACTTGTATTTCAAGGATGATGCTAAATTGACATTTTGTACACCGAGTAATACGTGTATAATGTACAAATTCAAGAATTTGACGAACCAAAATTCGGCCATTTATAGACCCTATACGTAGATTAACTTCATGTGTGCGGTGGACGTTTTACGAGATGACAAGAGGGCGTTCACAAAGAAATGGTTGAGAAACACTGGTGAAGACAACAATCCCACGAACTTCATGATCACAGCACAACTGTATCTTGTATTTCTAACTGAGTATCCAAGGGACCAATCTCTCATCCCAAGGGTCAAGTAAGACTTCTCAGTGGTGTCTGTTCTAAATCCAATGTGACTAAGTTTGACGAAATTCGATGAATTTGGAAACATTGGAAAAGGTGATGGGAGAAGAAAAGAAGCACCGATATTATTATTATGTATTCTCATTTATTAATGTAATATTCTCTATTACATTCTCATAAAATTTTAGAATTGTATAGTATGGTAGCAGACATAGTATTTAAAATGTAGATATGTTATTACTTTTTCCAGGCCTCAGTAAAGAATGAACCTTCGACAACGGATGTATTTTCTTTTCACCAGCAAAGGCATGGAGTTTCCAACGACATATCAAATCGCACCAATGTGGTGAAATCCGGCAAAGAAAGTTCGGAGCCTGCCAAAATCTCAGCAAATCCAGAAGATAATTGGCAAGTTGCATTTAAAGAAATTCCCACTGCTATCTTCGTTCCTTGTCTGCATGATTTCACGGAGAACATCACCCTGATATCTGTGCGAGTCGCAAATACAAAGATATGCAGCGTGTTCCCTAATATCGATCAGGCCTCGAAAGAATTCGAAGATTTGAAGAAGCCATTGACAACAAGGTCAATCAAGCATCAGTCGGTTATCAATATTTATAATCGAGTTATTCAACATGACTGCGCGCATGAGTACGGTCCTGATTTCGAATTGACTGTGACTGATAAGTTTGTTCTTTTCGAAGACTTCAAATGCTACTATTGGAATGTCCAGAAAGCTTTCCCTTCAATTTGGCAAGATAAAGAAACAACTGTTCCTCAGTAAGTGTCGATTCGAAGAGCCATTTTCGTTATGTTGTCCTGCATTATGCTTTCTTGGTGCTAAACATGATTACGGTCTCAGAAGTATCTCTAAAGCACAGAACTGGGCTATACTGTCAGTGAAATTTACCATTGACACCATTACAAATACTGTCCGAACCACATCATTAAAGAATTTTAGTTAATTTATACACTAGAGAAAAAGTATCGTCGATGCATCGTAAACAAAGGTGATCTGAATCAGGGTGAGCTTTCCAGTACGAATTCATGATGTTACTTTGAACCATGTAATCGTAGCAATCGTATGCTTTCATGTTCTTTTATACTAGCTGGTGGCTGTTTACATGACTGTTTACCTAAAAAGTTTGACCACTCATCTCGACGCAACGTTATGCTTCTTAACTTGCTGATAACTCACTTTTACTTCGGTGATCTGGACAGGATGATATGCTTAGCATCACATGTAATTTTTGAGTCCTAGAAAATGTTTGACCACAGTACGGTCACGTGTCATAATAAACATTGATTTACAATTGACTTTAACATTCTGTAATCGTATTGAGTATGCTTTCAATTTCAGGGAAGAGATTAATGTCGTTCAAGGTGGGATGCTGGAACTTGGACACCTGCCTTGCCCTTACATCAGTCGAGGAAGCGTCATGCTTTTGCCGACCAAAATAGTGCGCATCGCTGCCAAAGGTTTGGATCCTTCAAATGATGCATTGTTAGTAGAATCGGTTCCAATACTGAATGGTTGGCCTGCATCCCCACGTGAGATCGCTTTTCTCACTCACATCTGTTGCACTAATAATATCCCGCTGATGTTCGGCCGTGACACTCGACTGCTACCACTCTCTCAAATTTCATGTTTATTTAATGATCGGATAGTTATCGGCAATTCTATAGAAGATGGAAAGAAATTTAGCAAACCTCAAGATGCGGTAAGTACATGCATTATTCTTTGTTGTTTTTCTCTTGGCCCTATTGTCTCCGCAATTGCATCATATGAATATTAAAGCAACTTTCCTTGAAGATTCATCTAGTCTGTTCAAAATTAATCACTACACTTCTTATTTATGAAATATTTTCATGTGACGACATCAGAATTGTAAGCGGGACATGACGGACGTGGGACTGATTCTTTTAACAGAAACCGGCTCGACCAAAATTTGCTTTGTACGGATGAGAGAGCCAGTAAATCATTATTTGATTACGATGAAGTATCCTGCTTCAAGGTCTGTGATGCATGTGCATCACAGTTGTGTTAATTCAGAGGTTCCCAACCTGTGGCATGCGTACTACTAGCGGTACACGAGGGCTCATCAGATGGTACGCGAGTACCTGTCCGAAGTAGGCTATATGCATCATGATGATAATTTAATCTATTCATGTCACAGACCAAATTTATTAAGAAGTGTTGGTCAGCTTGAGAACATTAAGTTGATGTTGGGAAACCAAGTAGATTAGATGGTAATAATTCTATTTTATTATATGCTTTATTAATTTCGGCCTCCTCTTAGGCCATCATCAGAAGCAGAGAATCGATACATTTACGTTGGAAATTATTCAAAACTTAAGTTACATTATGTCTATGAATATTGAGTAGAATGAAAGCAGGAACTAACCTAGAAAGATAAACAATAATAAACATCATGGCATATATGAATATCTACAAAAATGGAGCATAGCGGTAGAATGACTTAAGAGGAGGCCGAAATTAATAAAGCATATAATAAAAAAAAAGAATTATTACCATCTAATCTACTTGGTTTCCCAACATTAACTTAATGAAAATGATTAACCAAGGTCTTTTCAACAAAGCTTGAGAACATGAGATCGACGACAAAATTCGATACAATTTATCACTTTTCAGTCTCAAAAGACAAAGATTTGTCTTGCGCATAGATTTCATCTTGTTACCTCAAACTTAGCATTAGGTTGTTCAAATTTCAATTCGACAGGCGATGCAATATGACATCTATTGAGCGACCGACAGGTCGAAGTCGACAGAACAAAACCATGCATTTTAGATTATGCTTGAAGCTCAGTAAGCCAAAATCACGTGTTTTGAAAATGCTTGTGGCATATAAATTTACATTATACTTTGGCAAGACAAAAGGTATTCACATATTATATAGGCTACGTTTCTTAAAAAACGATACACAACCTTTATTTGAACGCAGATATTTGATTCAGTGTCTTGAAACAGCATTCATGCAGATATCTACGTGATCTCAAGAGATCGATTTCTCGAGACATAGATTTTCAAATTAACTGAGTTTGCCTTGTAAAATGAAATTTTCCACTGCATCAGCTGAAAGTGCACACGCATTCAATCATTGTGCATGTATAATCTGCACCACCCCGTTTAGGAAATCTCACCACAGAAAACGTGAGACTACCGAATTTCTTTAAGACTAAGTGGTGCGAGACGAACGTTGAAGATCTCAAGTGGTACTAAGACAGTAAAAGGTTGGGGACCACTGTGTTAATTTGACGATTAACTAAAAAAACAGGTACTTTTATTCTCCCCCCCCCCCACATTTTCCAATTCTTCCAAATTCACCAAATTTAGTCAAATTTAGTCGCATTAGATTTAGAATAGACTTGATTTCTGACTGAGTGACTGTACAACACCACTGAGAAGGTCTTACGTGAACCGTGGGATGAAGGACTGGTCCCTTGAATACTCAATTAGAATACGCAGCTGTGATCATGAACTTAGTGGGATTGCTGTCTACACACAAAATAATGATAAGCAGTTGTCTAATTCTGAGGATGTAAAGGTTCTACAAGCCAGAGGAATTTGACACACTCAACACTTTTGCGACAGAAGAGAGACTGTCCCTAGGAGCAAGAGAAGATCGTTGACGATGCAACACTCCTGGGTGTCAACAACAAAAATGGGAGGGGAGCGAATAGAAGAACCCTAAACCATAGAATTTCCCTGTGAGTTACTTTTCTGACCCCTTTCAGTCTATGGATAGCAATTTAGCCAAAGAAGAAATGGGTCATTCCGCAAGAGCTTCAGAGATTCACATTTCAAAAGCTTCAGAAATTTCAGAGACAAAAAAAGCAATTCTTCACATGCACCAAATGAATTCAAATTGATATGGATAATAATAAAAATATCAGTAGGCTGTATTTCATTCGTGATATACGCACAACGTGTGCGATAAGGTTACAAGTCCAACGGAAGTAGTGATCAGTGGGATAGGAAATGATGGGAGCGCGAAGCGAGCGTCTTGGATCTTGCATAATGTACACACACAGTGCACACATGTGGCGAGGCCACATCAGTGGAAAGGTGAAGAGTCATCACGTGAGGATGCATTGAGCAGCTACTTAAGGTAGTGGAACTTCAAAGAGATTATCCCAAGGTTAGCGTGTTCTGTCCGGTTTATTGTGAAGTAATGCAAGGGCCATGTAAATAGAATAATTAGATACTTAGTTGCATCATCAGTTGAAAAATCGGAACAGACCTGGATAGCTGCCATTTCATCCCATATCAGGAATCATCAACAGGTCTAGTTCACATCTTTCAACATCGACACAACTCCCTTTTCAAAGTGTATGTTTAACGTGATATTTAATGAATGCCCGTCGAAATTTCACGAAAATCTCAGTATAAGGACCTTATTTTTTTCGAGGAAGACGTGATCACCAGTACTATTAAGTAAGTCCAAATGTTACAAAAGTGACTTTTCTCAGCTTTAGGCCAATTCAAACAACTGAATTTTTCAACAGGATGGTGTGATTCAACAGGTACAATGATGCCCGGTTTTTTTTAACAGCTACTTCAGCGATGTATCAGACGCATGAAGATTTAGTAGACCTACTACATGAATGGCACTGAGAACCCCCAGTTTGTCATTTTTTCTTCTGGGAAATTTGAAGAGTAATGTTTACTGCATTCCCTTCTAAAAATTTTGACTGGATTATGACCTCGCATTACTGAGACAGTAGCGATGGCAATATGACGAATGACGTTTGGCGAGCTTGACAATCCTCTGCGATGTTTCCTCAGCTTGCAGAGAAGCTCATTGAACCCTTGTAAATTTTTTAAATGAAATTTTGACATTTTTGAAAATATGTGCCGTGTCAGTGAATGAAGAACCACAGAACCCTTTAAAACTGATGTACAAAACCCGCTGCCTTTTTACCGAACCTATGGGTCGTGATAGATAGATATGGTTGAATATCAATTTGAATAGAAATTGATACGAAACAGCATTACTGCGCTTCATCGGGAACCTTTGCTTACCCGGAGTACTGGTAAGCACATGCAATATGCTCTATAGGTATACCATATAGGAATCGTATGCTATATAGAAATCCCGCATGCAATATAGGAATTGAGAATACGAATGATGTATAGCGGCTAAGTTAACCAGCTGCCAGCCTTAACTAGTATGTTAAAGAGATGCCGGTTTAGTTCTGGCCGGTCTGACTACACCGGCCGCCGGACTCCAAAAACCCGACAGGTTGCTACCCAGAATTCCAACATGTTCAGTGGGAATGGACAGAAAATTCCGGCTCAGCAAATAACCTGATTTTTTATGACAAAACGCTTGTGACAATGCCTAAGCATACGATCACCAATCAGGCACTACTGCAGTTTAGTGCACCCTAAAATGCATGTGAGAACAACATGATTTAATCAACAGAATGAATGCCGTTCGTTCTTCCCTATAGTTATAAATGAGTGTCTTTGTGTCTTCGTCTTCGTCTTCGCACATTACACCGAGCGCGCGCTTCGGTGTAATGTGCGTAGTCATCGTTTGCGGGAGAATGCGCCGTTGTTTTAGGGTGCACTAAACTGCAGTAGGCGCGTTTCCGTCCCTTTCATAGAGGGTGCACTAAACTGCAGTAGTGCCCACCAATCATTGAGTTGTCTGCATTTGAGATGTACATGTATGATGCGTGCAAAACTTGTGAATTGAGATGAATGTGTAAAGTAAACTAATTTTCTCTTTTAGTACTAGCATTGTAAGCTGAATGATGCACGACTATGCACTATGTGCAATAATAATTTTACTGTTAGTTCTCAAAATCTTGATGTTCCATGCCGATTTTTAATGAAGGAACAGACATTCATTCGGGTTTTCTATAACATACTGGGACAGATGCATGAAATCTGTGAGCTGAGTTCGTTGTCAATTGGTGAGCTTCAATTCACTTCTATTTCAGACTCTAAAATCAAATGGAGGAGGTGAAGGTAAAATCCAGCACTCCATTGAAAATGGTGTCGTCTTTGCTCGGGCTGTTGTTCCCACGGTCACTCAGCAGCTGGTGACATCACTCCCCTTCACGACAAATGCAAGTACTGCACAATTGGTCAGTGTGAACACAACATTGCCGCCCAATATTCAATCAACTAGCATTAATACCCAGCCATCAGTTTCCGATAATCGGACAGTTGTGTTACAAAACATCGGAGGAATGCGATGGATAACTGCACCAACGATGCAAGTGATGAATATTCAGTCAGGTGTGCAAGCGACAACTTCCAATGGTGAAAAGCGGCGAAGACTGGACACCAACAGCAGTATTTCTAATGTGAGAAATTCTCAAGCTGTTGGATGCTCCTGAAGGCCACTGGAACAAATTCGATCATATTCGACATATAATTTTAGACGACATTGTTAATGAGGCGGTTCACTTCATCATTTTTTGCATTTGAGTTTTTACACACCTTCGGTTTTCTTCGAGTCACAAGCGCGACTCATACACAATGAGAAGACAACTACTATGTAATAATAATTTTCTATTTTTATACCTGAAATTTTGTATGTTTTGACATAATTCATGCATTTGATATTTAACTTTAAGGAATTGACAGAACTGATGTTGTCAAGCAGTCAACTATGACAGAAAAAATATATATTCATGAAAATTGCTGTACAAGCATGTATTTTGAACCTTTATTACATTCTTGGCATTAATCACAACAGCTATTAGGGGTCACCGACAATGACAGACGCCTGATGCATGTAATACCCTTGTGTAGTAGCGTAGGAGCAATGATAGCTTTTTATGATAGCTCTATCCCAAAATCAGTTTCCATTTCTACAGACAGTGCATTCGAACTTTTAAGTGAGTGAACGAAGTTTTGAGTCGGTCACGTGGACTTGCATTTCTCAATGACACTGTGCAATAATGGATAATAAAATGTTGTAAATGAAGAACTATGTGACAGAAAGGAATGTTTTTTTACTTTTATTACTATCATTATTACTTTAAAATGAATGTAGAAGATAGAACATTTGATATTTTCTTTTCAACTTTACCGTTCCAGGGAAAGTAAAAAGTCGTAGTGGAGGGAGAGATTTATTCAATAGACGTGGCTAACAAGGGTTTCGATCAAGTCTACAGCAGTCTCCACAACCTGTTCCAATGATTTACTTCCATCAATAATATATGAATCATTTATCCAGCCAGGCTTCGTGCAGCTCGTGGAACGACTCCAGTCATTATCATGTAAATTATTTTGACTGCCTAGTTCGTGAAAAGATTTCCGCTGCAGGACGTGCTCAAGCACAATCGTAACGCTGTTCTCAGATAGATGCAGTGATCCGCCGGGTTGGTCTGATAGGGAGGGGGAGCTTCTCGAAAATGGCGCGCTCAGCATCTGTGATAAAGCTCCAGTTGTTTAAGTGCGTCACAAAGACATTTCGTGTCGCCACGACATAGCGCTAGCGTCTTGCTTCGCCCGCCGCTCAGCTAGCGTATTCAAGACATGCACATTGAAGGTAAATGACCAGCGGACGGGGTTTGAAGAGTGCAGACTGAGTATGCCCGAGCCATGAACACTAGTCCATTTGACGCACTTACTAATGGCCAAAGTTGAGCCTCCGGAAATTCTCCCGGAGCCGCGTATGATCAGCGTGGTTTTTCCGGCTCCATTATTTCTTTCAAAATTGATCGCGAAAGGAACAATACGTGAGGGAAGGAATGCACGCAGTAAATGACTGTCCTACGTTCGTCCGCTGCTTTATATACATGCGCGTGCGGGGTGATGCAACTGCGCTAAATTAAATGCAGCATGACAGACTTTTCTCGGAACGCTTTCCGTCAGCGATCGATCAAGTGTGAAGGGAGAAGTCGTCCTGTTTCCTCGGTGTCGCGTATGACGTGGGTTCACCTTCAGTGAACAGTTGTCGGGAAGGTGATAAGGAGTGCGCGGTTTGGCACCAGGTTGCTTAGCTGCCTGGTGGGAAAGGCTGAGGTTGGAGCGCGGAATTGTTGAGGGTGACCTCCTCTGCGCTTTGGCGGTTTGTTGGAGTCCGTGGGTTTCAGCGTGGAACTGGGAGAGGTTGTAGAGGGTCCAGTTTCCGTGTCTGAGGACCATCAGGAGCGCACCTAGGGGGGCGTCCTGGAGGAAGCTGGTCTCTGCCGGTTGACAGTGGTGTCTGAGGGCCCAATAGGATGGCACTAGGCGAAATGACTTACCAAATCTTAGGAAAGAACTCGTACAAGTTCTGACCAGAAGGTATCAGCCGTGGCAAGAAGACATATAGAACTTTATTCAAACAACAGGTAAATCTAAAGTACATGTGGCCAGTAAATGAATATGCAACATTATAAATTCAGTTATTTATTTAGAGCACTCATTAAAATGCTCATGGTCTTCAACAAATGGAACCAAATTAAAGGAAATTTGATCAAGGAGAACTTCAAAAGTTTTTCTCCATCAGAATCCCCTAATAGCGATTATCACACTTCTAATTATGGCCGTGGCAAGTCAACAAATATCAACTGGTCTGACAAAATTTTAAATGACAACTGTGGACTTACCAAGTCTTTCTTCCTTTAAAGTTCCGTATAAAGCGCATTTAGAATCGAATGACTTTCGTACTTCATTTATAGCATACTGATGCGGGAACTTCAAGAACCTACCGCTGTAGGTATCTATAAACCTTGATTTCATGCGTTGGTCTTATATTTTTTAACCACGCAGCATCATTCATACATTCAAGCAATTGTAGCCCAAATTGCATATAAGATATAATGCATTCTACTTAATAATTAAGCAGTAGCATAGGAATGTAAAATAGCTTCGTAGGGCTAAATACCAAAAGAACTGCCACGCTGATTTATTTAATTCCATTATCACATTGCAAAAAGTATCCACCTGCGAATACTTCTCCTCTCCGCTAATTCTTCCACGAAGGGATTTTAAATCTTGTTCTTCACTGATGCGAATGTGTAGATCTTAAGGAAATTGCTTCTAAAAATCCTGAAAATTGGAATGGTTGTTTGCTTTCGATCCTTTGAATATAAGTGAATTGGAGATGAAATGTCACTTTTATCATCCATAGATGTTCTATAGCTCTGTGATCAGTAGTTTTCATTTTTGATAGCAGCTTTTCAGTGGGAGTCTTCTAAAGTAAAAAGTCTAAAGACTTTTGACGTCATCACGTAGGTACTACGTGCATCTAGACATATCATGAGACACATAAGCTGCGTTGTCCACCTGTCGGAAAAGGTAGATTCTTGGCTGATGATAGTTTCCTTTCATGCATAACAGTGACTGGAACAAATCGAAAAGTGTACACAGGGTGCCCGCGCATTTTTGGAGGATAATTTCCAGACTGATGAAAAAAATTCCAGACTGATTGATAATCCCAGTTTACCCTAATTCACCGAAAAATTTGGCTTAATTTAAGCAAAGGGAAGAAAAAATATGGAAGAAAGAACAGGTGGGACAGTATTCGGCAATCAGAGAGGCAATGACAAAGAGTCTAGTGACTGAAGGGAGGGCGTAGAATCCATGAATAACTCAGAGGACCCTCCTATTTGGGGATGAAAAGCAAAGACGAAACATAGCAGACTACATACAGTCTGAAGTGAACATGAAAATATTCAGGAACAAGTGTAACGAAGTTCGAAAGACGGTACGCGTCAAAGTAAGTATATAAGAGAAGTATGCAATCAAAGCATGATTTGTGGGGACATCTATGATATTACTTTTTCGCCAGCTCTTATAAGCAGTTTTTTAAAACATATTTAAACACTTTGGTGCGCGCTGATATGAAAATATGGCTGCAGGAGAAATATCGACTGATTGAGCAGAAGACAAACCAAGAATACCTGCTGATCAGAGATATCAATAGAAAATGTGAGCAGAAGGAACGATTTGTTAAAAATCGCGACGGATACCTGTTGCAGACATCTGGAGAGACTAAGGAGAGGTAGACAGAGTATACTAGGTGATCATGCCACGCGTGATTCACGCGTAATTACGGAACAACCCAAACATCCGTGGTTAAGGACATTCTATTCTTCTACCCGCGTACATACCCGCTGCACTAAGAGTCAGAAATCACTTGATCTGATGCCGTTAAAATATGGGAAATGTTTATGAATACGCGCGGGCGAGCGTTTATGGTTTGCGCGTCGTCCACGGTTGTCTGCGCTGTCGCTTGAACCACTAAGATGAACCGCTAAGCATGTTCTGTCTTCCCTGAGCAGGAAATTGAGGTCCTATCACATTGTTTAGCCTCTGATACATGCAGACACAAGTAGTGAAAACTGTGCCCTACTTGCCACGGATAGGTACATGGATAGGTACATGTAAAGTTTAGTGTTATCAATAGGTACATGGATAGGTACATGTAAAGTTTAGTGTTATCAATAGGAACATGGATAGGTACATGGATAGGTACATGTATACTTTAGTTATCGATAGGCACATGGATAGGTACATGTATAATTCAGTGTTATCAATAGGAACTTGTATGAGATCTGTTTTACTGGATAGGTACATGTGTTTGGTACACTCAGTTGAGTACACTGTGTTTGGGAACGTCTATGATCGAACTTGTGTGGTTTGGTTCTGAGCACTTGGGTACGTACCGATAGACGTCCGTTGTTTGATTTTGAATGGGTTTGCTCAATTGCGACTATTGTGACAATTATTTTTAATGTAGCACTATTTAGATGTGAAACTTTACTGTGCAGTTATGATTTAGTTGCTCCCCAATAAGAAAACCAATTCCAGAACTATGTTTAAAATGAAAAGACAAGAGATTTACAATGTAAGTTTAATTTAAGCGTGAAAAATAAATGACGGGTGCAAATCACGTCCCTCAGGCGACTCCATGATCTTCAAGAAGTCATCACACCACTCATGGAATGTCGGATTTTTACTAAAGTCATGGTCACACTCGTGTACCGGACACTTCACCGGTAGTCCATTCCGCCTTTGAAGTGCAGAGACAGTCAAGGTCTTCCACAGGGCCACTTTGCAGCCGCAAGACAGATGCATGGTCATGTCCAACTGACCTCCCATAATGACTTGGCTGTCATTTTGAAAATAAAATAGTGGTTTTGAGGACATGCTTCTTGTTATGGAACGTTGAGGATAAGTACTTAACAGTTTGGAACAATGTCATCCTTTATATAGTTATATATATTCTTTAGGGAAGTTCGGTACCTCTCTGATTGGCTGTTAGGATTTCCTTTGTTTAAAAAGTATATAAGTCCGAGGTTTGTACCAATTCTTATCAAAGGTTCTAATCCTCACGTTTACAAGTTACAATTATTTTAAATCTACAAGTCATAATGGATCGCAAACAGAAAGCCGCAGTTGAGAACGGTACTGCTGATCGTACCACTTCGCCAGTGGAACGTACCAGTACACCTCCCCAATCTCCGATGGAGCGATCGACAACACCAAACGAGCCGGTGGTGTTCACCCAAGCCCCTGCATCGCCCGACTACTCGAGTGATGAAGATAGTGACGTATCAATCGAGACGATGCGTCACATGAATAAGAAGTCCATGCGAACGCCACTTTATGGACGGGTCACGGTCAAAGTCAAGAACGCCCCGAAAAAGTATCACACCAAACGGGTGTTCATGAGGATGGAGCCGAACGAGCGGAACCTCACAACCGCTCTCGAATTTTCGGTCATCGACCTTGACACACCACGTCGCTGTCCCTGTGCGCCCAAGAAGACCAGGATCCATGTGCAAGTGGACTTGAAAAAACTTGTACCCTTTCCTTACCTTGATGACATTTAGTGTGTTTTTTCTTAATCTCTTTATTTAATATTTATTTGTATATATGAACAGACTTGTTTTATCATTTCACAAATCGGTCTTCAATTAAGGTCTGAATGGGAAAGGGGAATAACTATCTACAATTAATGATGTTCAATAACTGAATTGAAACAAAAAATCAAGTATGAAGACTTCAACTTGAAATAAATAGGAACATATAACTTTTAAAGAAACAGTTATGTTGTTAATTTTAAAATGCTTGTAGCAGTCCAGGATGATATCATACATGTGTCATACACGACACCATAAGAATGAGAATGAAAAGACCTTTAGAATGATATAAGGTATGTACCTATTCGATGGGAAAATCCTAGTTGTATGCAACTGTATGCAAGCAGACAAATGTTAGATTTTTAAATTCACTAAGTTTTTAGCCCATTCTTTAAAGACATGTAGCTCTCTAGTTATATGTCATACATGTGTCATACAATACACCATTAGAATCAGCATGAAAAGAGCATTCGAATGATATATTGTATGTACCCATTTGATGAAAAAATCCTAGTTGTATGCATCTGTATGCAACTTGAAAAATTCCAAGTTTTTTTACAAAAATGACTAAGTTTACAAATTTTCAAAGTTAAAGTTTTACAACCAAAAATGACCATAATATACAAACCTCTACACTTGACCTTGACCTTAGACCTGACCTTGACCTTTGACCTTCATACACTTCATACACGGCGGGGGGGGCCTCAAAATTTCTCGGGCGCTTCGCGCCTCCGAAATTTTTCGGATTATAGGGTAAATAAATTTTCGAGTGCGCTTCGCGCACTCGAAAATTTATTTACCCATGGGTTCCGGGTGCCATAGATACTCTTCTTGCTTCCCTAACCCTAACCTTAACCCTAACCCTAACCCTAACCCTAACCCTAACCTTAACCCTAACCCTAACCTTAACCCTAACCCTAACCCTAACCCTAACCTTAACCCTAACCTTAACCCTAACCCTAACCCTTAACCCTAACCTAGTATTTTAATTTGATTATTTGAATTTTGGCGCGAAATTCAAATTTTCGAAAAAATCTTTAAATTTGATTATTCGAATTTTGGCGCGAAATTTGAATTTTCGAAATTTAGCGCTTAATTCAAATTTTAATGTTCTATTCAAACCACACGTTTTATATCTTCAAATATGAATCATTATATGACTATTAATAATAACATGTATATCACATAATACATCAGTCCATCAGTTCATATTACTTTGAATTCACTCTACTGTTTACATGTAGAAATCTTTCAACACATATGATGGCACTTCCATTTCTAAGGTTAAAAATAAACCAGCTGTTCCAATTCTTGTTTGAGTTATCAATTTTGTTTAACCGTACCAATTCCAGGATGTGATGTCATAAGGTCTTTGTTCATAGTTGCTTTGTCAATTTCATATATAAAGAAGTTGCACACAACGAATTTTCACTCACTTTCAAATTATTTAGTGTCCATAACAGACGTCGTTCTTCGTTCCTCCGTTCTCCGGTTCTTATTACAATTCTAAAGTGAGTTTCATTGTCATGTTCTGCTACTTTATAGGATATTCGGGAGTAGGAACATTATTAAGTTTTTATAACCAAATAGCTTTAAATATAGAAGCTTGGGTTTTTAGGATAGGAACACTTTATGTTATATTATTAACCATGTTTTTTATTTTAATTTTTCATCCTATATTAAGTCACTGAGCGAGAGACATGAATATATCAGTTTAAATGTAAGTGTATTTGAATCAACAAGATTTTCACAGTTTGTAAATAAATAAAAAGATACCTAAATAAAGCCTTCATCCATTTTAAATATTCAGTCTGTCATCTGCTAACAGATGTATAAAATTCAAGCTTGTTTAATTAAACCAATTGAGAAGTGGTTCAAATTTTCGAAATCTCATTTTCATTCTGTTATTATTTCGAAATTAAATAATGATTAATCAGCTGCTTCCAAATTTTATGTCTTTTTATGAACAAACCCTTTTCGAATAAATATCTAATTTTCGACTTTCGGTTTCAATTTCAACTTCAAATTTTATTTCTTCTTAAGATTTGTCAAATATTAATCTAGTACTTAATAAAGGTTTGAAGATGGTACATAAATGATTTCTCATTTAAAAAGAGATTAAATTATAATAAAATTTTTTTATCCTCTACAGAAATGGTTCGACAAGAAAGCATCGCACGGCAACGTCTCATCTTCCATTTCTGTGAGACTTGCCAACTGCCCGTTCGACATGCGAACAAAAGCGGGCATAAGGAATGCTCCTTCCGAGAGGACTGCACCTACCTCTACTGCCTCACGTGTAAGAGGTATGAAAAGAGCGATGCAAAGGTGAATAGTGACTCCGCGAAAGCATTTATTACCAAGCACACCCCTTGTGCTCAACTAAATGGGAGAAAGGGGATTAACTTAACCTCCAAAGTTGAGAAGAAGAAGTTGGAGCGTCTTTTTGGGAAGGATCGACCGACTGAAGGCGTGCTTTCCCAGTTGGATGAACCTGCTCCAAAGGATAAGCCTCAAAGTTCGCGAGTTCCTAAGAGGAAAGTTCCTAAGTCTCGGGAGTTCATCGATGAGACTTTTAGTGATTGTGAGGTGAGTGCCATCAATTCTACATGCTAGTTTCAACGGATAACTGGCTCACAGCAGAAAAATAAAAAAATACTACTTCATTATGTATGAAATGATTATATGTTGTAAAACATTTCAGGATGTACTGATGCCCCCACCGAAGAGAGCCAAGGTGTTGGTTCAGAAGAAACTGTTCGCTAAAGATGTAAGTATTTATTGACTAATTTAATTATTTCTATACATAAAGTAAATCAACATTGCTTAAACATTTCAGAGTGAGCTACCTCACCCGACAAAGACTAATGAGGATGTAGTGGCCGAAAAATTGCGAAATGTAAGCATTTCAGTTATTTATTAGTTCTCAATGTGAAATTAAACATGAATTTTTCCTACTTTCAGCTGTTTCCCAGTGTTCAAAGCTGCCCGAAAATTCCGCGCTTATCTTCACCGAGGAGCAGACTACCTTCGAGTCCCGTAAGTGTCATTACATAGGTCTCAGTCAACAATAACTGAAAATGCATCAAGTATTTTTAAAAACATACATACTTCGTCAATGAGTTGCAAACATGTCATCATATTTTTCGTTGCAGTCTATGCGATCTCTGTCGCTGAAGAAGCACCACAGAAGCTTCTTGTCTACGCCGGCGACAACAACGTCGGTAGAGGACAAAGAGGAGAAACCGTACTCAATTCGCGAGTCATCGGAGGATTCGGACTCCTCATCCGAGGATGAAGCCACTACTTCAGCGACTTCATCTCCGACGTCCTCTTCCGACGAAGATGATGATTCTGATGTACATGTAAGTATATGACTGGTTAACTGCATGTGTACAGAATTGTTTTCATTAAAATTTATTTTAAAACACACTTTATTATTAATATATTCGTCTACAATTGATTAATTCATCTTTCAGAATGATTCGGTGACTCCTAACAAGGCGAGTGGATCCGATCAAGAAACCGCAATCCAGCCGGAGGTAAGAGAAATTCACTTTTGTATCTCATCAATGGTAAAATGCTAAATAGATGATAAACAATTGTTTCTTTCGATTACAGGACTCCGCGATGTGTGCATCTCAGGAGGAGGTCTCGTTCAGCCACATCCGGGCTTCTCCGAGCTGGAGTGTGCGCCTTCCTTTATCGCCCATGATGACACTGGCTCCGTTATCTCCACTGCGTCCTTCCTCTTCGATCCCAGCCGCAGCTCCTTCCTCTCCGATCCCAGCCGCAGCTCCTTCCTCTCCGATCCCAACCGCAGATCCTTCCTCTCCGATCCCAGCCGCAGATCCTTCCCCTCACGCTGCTGCGCCCGCACCTCCAGCTGCTCTCCCTGTCCGGCAGTATAATGTGGATCTCGACGCGACAGCAGAAGAGGTACAAGACGTTGAGGTGCAACTCCGTCGTTGCCAAGAGCGCCTAAAGGAGGCTGAGGCCCGCGAGGCTAAGTTGGAGGAGGACAATAGAGGTTTGATTGAGTCTCTAAGAAATATTACTCAATCAAACCTCCTGTTGGCCTCCCAAGTTACCACCAGCCAACAGCATAACAAAGAAACGCTTGTGCACCTGGAATGCTCCCAAAATGGCATCAGAAGAGTGCGCCTTACGAGGATGGACGATTTGGGTGGCTGTAGTGACAGCTGCAGTCACCTAAAACTCTACCATAGTGGTATTGTTAAATGTGTCAGACTGTAACTTTATTACTTTAACTTTTATTTTCTTCTTTTTTGAAAAAAAAAATAATTGTTGAAATTGTATGTGTTTTGTCTTTACAACAGATCGGAACATACGGTATTGGCTGGTGATGACGCTGACGTCATTAGATGGTAGATGTATATAAGGGCTTGCTAATTTCAATCCTCATCAATAATCATGGTTGTCTGTACCAAGTGTGGAAAAGTGTTCACTCTCATAGGCAATTTGCAACGACATGAAAAATTTTGTAAGTTAGGAAAAACGTATCAATGTAGCAAGTGTCCATATAAGACGAATAGGATGGATAATCTTAAGAGGCATAAACTTGTATGCAATAATAAACCGAATGATAGCATAACAGAGTCAAATTCAAATAATCAAAATAGATCTACTTCTAAGCCAACAACCAGCGCTTCAACTAACATACAAAACTTTATGCAATACTGCTCTCGGTGTGGCAAAACGTATAACTCTATAAGTAGATTTCGACAGCATATGAATGTACATAACACAAATAGTGAGATGAATATGCATAATAACTATGGAACTGTTAGTCTCAGTGAAAGCGCACTCAATGGCCATGCACGTGTGTATGATATCACGCCAACAACACCTACTGTGGACATAACATCATTCTTAGAAAGCATGCGTTCCATGTTAGGGAATTTAGTGTCTGACTTACTAAGGAGCTATCAATTGCGCGGTCGTCTGATTGCACAAATTCGTTATGTCCGTTCTAATCCTCAAGAAGAAGAAACTTTTCTCGCACACTTTACCTCATCATCCTCAAACTATATTTATGACTATGATGCTTGGTTTCAGGATCATCTAAATAGTCTAATAAATCATATTGAAGCCTTCACAAAAAAGGGTAGCAATTGGATTATAGATGATGTACAAAATATAGAGTTCAATGTAATAACAAGTCCAATACTGTCAGGTGGACAATCATTTCCTCTACCAAAGAAGTTAAAAAACTCTAAAGCTGTCATTAATGTTAATTCAAATGCAAATGATTGCTTCCTATATGCAGTTTTATCAATATTGCATTATAATGAAGTACCTTATTCAAGGAATGAAGTAAAATCATATAGTGAGTGGACATCTGAGCTAAATATGGAAGGCATTTCCACACCAGTATCAATCAAAGATATTCCAAAATTTGAGAAAAATAATGATATTAAAATTAACATTCACTTTTATGAAAATGGACTCAAAGGTGTTCGTTACAATAGTAACTTTACTGGTAGGCAAACGGTTAATATTTTGCTAATTCTAAACAATGGAGCAGCACACTATTGTGGAATTCCAAAGCTGTCAAGATTGTATAGGAGAACTTTAAAAAGACATAAATACTTCTGCGAAAGATGCACTCAGTCATTCACATATAAGACAACACTAGAACGACATTTCCAGTTTTGCATTCGAGGAAAAGCACAAATAGAAAAAATGCCGACAGATCTAAAAGTACTAACAAGTAGCATGGAATATCAACTAAGTCCTCCTTTAGTAATTTATGCAGATATAGAGTGCTACATTGATAATAAAATACATAAACCTGCGGCTATTGGAGCTTATCATGTCTGGCATAATGCCCTTCAATCAAAATTTGAAAACAAGTATTACCTCTTTGAGGGAGAAAATTGCATTATTAGTTTCTTGCACCACTTAGAAACTGTAGCCCAAGACTTATATGACAACCAATGTGCAACAACTAGGCAGCCAATGTCACTGTCAGCGGATGAAAAAGCACGCCACGAGAATGCAGAATGTTGCAACAAATGTAAATCAAAATTCAGCGATGAAGTCATAAAAGTTCGTGATCATGATCATATCACCGGACGATATAGGCAAACATTATGTAGGAAATGCAATCTCCGGTTAAGACTTAACAGACGGGAGCTCCCCATATTTTTCCACAATTTTAAAAATTATGATAGCCACATCGTTTGCTATAAAGCGATTGGAAGAATGAAGTCTTGGAAATTAGATGTTGTAGCAGCAACTGCTGAAAAATATATAACTTTATCCGCCAGTGTCCCTGTAAATGAATACAAAGGGAAGACAGTATACTTTAAACTAAAATTCTTAGACTCATATCAATTTCTAAGTGCATCCTTGAGTGAATTAGCCAAGGGCTTGCAAACGTATGAGCATGTAGAGACATTAAGGGTAGAATTTCCACAATTAAGTGATAATGTTTTATATCAGAAGGGAGTGTTTCCATATTCATACTTCAAAAACTTAAACACGTTGACGGAAGACTGTCTACCACCACAATTTGAATTCTATAATGATCTTACTCGTGAGCACTGTTCCGATAGTGAATATGAACACGCTAACAAGGCGTGGATTGAATTTAATTGTAGCACATTTGGTGATTACATGCTGGCATATCTGAAGTTAGATGTTTTATTGTTGGCAGACATATTTGAAGTGTTTAGAGCATTGAGTCAACGTGAGGATGAAGTCGACCCTGTACATTTTGTCAGTCTCCCACATCTTAGCTTTACCTCAGCACTAAATTTCTCTTCCAATGATCCCCCACACTACATACAAGATGAAAATATGTACAATCTATTTGAACGAGGAATTAGAGGGGGTATGACTTTCACCAACATTCACCGAGCGCGTGCACGCATTGAAGAATTAGGAAATAATACACATGAAAGTCGACATTTGACCTACTTAGATGTTAATAACCTTTATGGTTCTTCACTCAGTAGAAATCTACCCCACTCAAATTTCAAATGGTTGAATGAAAGTGACTTAGATAATTTTTTAAATGAAGAAAATGTTCAAAATATAGATGATGATGGTGAAATCGGCTACATTTTTGATTTAGATTTAGAGTATCCTGCAGCCATTCATGATGACACTGCCGATTTCCCATTAGCTCCAGAAATGCAGATGATTGAAAAGAGAATGTTTTCACACTATATGAAAAATCTATATGAAAAAGTAAGACCAAATACACATTTTTCTTCTATCAAGAAACTTCTGCTCCATCAATTTGATAGGGAAAATTATGTAGTCCACTATTCAATTTTAAAATTTTACTTGAGCATGGGCATGAGAATCAAGAAGATTCATAGTGGCATAAAATTCACACAAAAGCCTTGGTTAAAAACATACATTGATATGAACTCTCAAAAGAGGGCTCAATCAAACACTGACTTCGAAAAGTCATTCTACAAATTGAAAAATAATTCTTTATATGGTAAAACAATGGAAAATGTAAGGAGAAGGAAAAAATTTAAACTAGTCAACAATGAGAAACAACTACTGAAATTGTCAAATCATCCTCTCTATGTTCAACACAAAATATTTGATGAAGATCTGGTTGGTATGGAAATGTACAAACCTTCAATAGTTTTAAATAAATTAATATATGTTGGTCAAGCAGTACTTGACTATAGTAAGTTGGAAATGTATCAATTATATTACAATGATCTAAAAGGATGTCCACTGATAAATAGAACGCGACTTTGTGGAGGTGATACCGACAGTTTCTTCCTATGTTTATACACATCACCATCTGTCCGTCTGGAAGATATACTTCTATACTTCGGTGAAAAGTTTGACTCTTCAAACTATGACAGTCATCACCGACTATACTCAACTACAAACAAAGCTAGATTAGGTTGTTTTAAGGATGAGTGTGCTGGAAAGTTGCTTGAGGAAATGATCCTACTAAAACCGAAAATGTATTCCATGAAATATCTAGACTCTACGAATCATAGCATCAAACGTGCAAAAGGAATTCAGAGAGCAGCAGTTAAAAAATTGAAACATGATGACTATAGGAGTGTCTATTATAGTGAGAATGATACAACTGAAGATATGACAATTATAAATTCAAAAAATCACATAGTTAGCACAAAATCATTTAGGAAGCGAGGTCTTTCACTTTGGGAGGATAAGCGCTGTTGGCTGGATAAAAATTTATCATTACCATATGGACACTATAGCCTAGGTCTTCCCCCACCGTCGAAGAGAAGGAGATGCCTTCCTGTCACAGGTGATGTAGAATAAGTCTAAATAAAAACAATATAATATTCCACTTGTAATAGATCTTGCGATTGCTGCATCTTCCGACATGTAGCAACACTTACTAATACATAAGTAGTCTTACTAAAATTGAAATTTCTACATCTTTCCGATATGTAGAAATGATTACTAATAAATAGGTAGTCCTAATGTGAATGAATATGTGAAGAATTTGTACTCAACATCATTCCGATATGTTGAGCTAATAAAATAACAAACTTTAGGCAAACATTAAACTTAAATTTGAAACATAGCTTTCGGAACATGCCTCATTACATTAGAACATGGAAACTTAGTGACGTTCAAAACGTTCACATAACAAATTCTAAAAGAATAGCATTTCGTCATTCAATAGCAAATAGTGATCGAAAACATCGTGGCGTTTGCATTAGTATTGACTCATTGCCTTCACTGAAAGACTTTGCGGATCTCATTGACAACCATAAGACTCGGATCAAGATTCCTCTCGATGACAAGGTATGGATAAAGTGTGATTCATCAGTCAAACTATACGTCTGTTCACCAAAACGTGAAGATGTTGAATATCGATTTTTTCGTTTCAGTGACGTCACATGGGAAACCTTTACAAGGGAGATACTACCACAGATAACGTCATTCATTAAAGATGGAGGACATCAAACGGTTGGAAGTTGTAAATCGGATGTTAACTACAAAAGCAAAGTCAAAACTCAATCTACAAGAGATCGAGAGGAATATACCCAACCGAAAACAATGGTTACTGATAAAACGCAAATTGAAGCCGACAACGAGCTTACATCTTGGAAGACCCTCAATGTTAACATGGAGGATTCAGAGGAAGGATAGATCTCTCACTATCCTATTCTTTCCAAATGGAACAATCCAATGTATTGGAAGGGTCATGGAGGGTGATCTCTCATATCTACACTTAACTTTGGAACATTTACTTGGTGATTCATTATCTGATTGGAAAGTGAAGACAATGACCGTGTTATGTGAATTACACTATCACTATGATTTCCGTAAAGTTACATCATCACATAATCTAACTTATGAAGTGGAGTTATTTCCAGCAGCTCAATTGACTAACTGGCATCCATATCATGTTCATGTGTTCCATAATGGAAAGATTGTGATAACCGGCATTAAAGACATAAGTGATGTGCCTCCCATCATATGTGATTTGAAAAAATGTTTCATGAAAACCAAATTGTAGATTTTGTATATATGTGGATAGATAATGAAATGTGAACATGTTTTTTGTATATATGTGAATAGATAATGAAATATGAGCATGTTTTTTGTTTTCCTTATAAACCCTTGTTTTGGAAAAAAGAGAGCAAGTTAATGATACAACATAAAACTTTATTTCAAAACTGTTTCAACATATTTAGTAAGAATTACATCATTTTTATCACAGTTTTTTGAAAATAGTTCTAAAGCACTTTTACAGTTATTTTTCAATGGTCTCTCGTTGACAAAATAGAGTACATAGCCACCGCACATTAGAGATGTATTACTTTGAAGTGGGAACGATGTCACTTTCCTAACAGTCCAGGAAAACCTGTTCATCCATAATGCGATATCATGTAAACGAGGTTGATTAAGAGAGTCAAAATATTCGGCAACTTTATAACGATTGATGTATACAGCAATCCAATGTTTTCCGGGAAGATTGTTGGTATCCGTATTGATGATAAGTGAACAAGGATAGAAAGGAATTGAAACAGGTAAATTATCTCTAGAAAAGACATTGAGAAATATTGTCTTGGAGTAGGGATGAGCTTTCCTCATTTTCCTCAAGATTTCTATGTTGCTTAAGTTACTCATCTCTGATAGCTGACAGTCACGTCTCTCATTCTTGTTATCTCAACTTTGCTATCATAGATAGCATAAATGAGACAAGTAATTGTTTTCTTCAAAGGTGACTCAAATGATACCTCCAGTCGTAGATTTCCAGGCTTTGTAACTCCTACGCTTTCACCACCTAGATCTGCATCTGCTGTGAGGTTGTACATAATGAAGAAGTAGCCATTCTTGTACATATCCATTGTAATTCCATTTGAATCGTCTGTATTAAACATGTTGAGGGCGGTGAAAATAGAACCATATTCACGTGCGAATTTGCCATCTTTGAAATTAGGCTCATATGCTTTGCAAGATACAAATTTCCCATCCTGATAGAGTGCTAGTTTGCTAACATTAAAGTGTTGGAAATTGAATGGATTCTTTTCAAAAGCACCAATGAATGCCTCATTTTCCACAAATGTGATATACACCGCCTTTGGCATTGCAGTGGGAAAAAGATTTGGGTAGGCATGTGAGGATGATCCCGCACCAATTGTGAAGTTTGTCAACACACTGTGATTAACTGGATATATTGCATTGTTTTTCCTCAATCCTGTCGCATGCTCGTTGATGACTGACGGGTTCATTGTTACTCGCCTTACATTGAGCACGGCATTACTTATGTTGACTTGATAGTTTGTAGCTCCAAAAGCCATTAACGCGAACTCAGGATTTGCACGAATAAATTTTATTTGCATTTTAACCTGTGATAGCAGATATCTCGATTGACGAAGGAAATCAAGATAGACGGGTCCTTTCAAGTATAATTCCTTTGAATCCGCTGTTAAATCCATTCGTCTTTTCAACCCTGTATTTGAGACATCATCAAATTTCCCTTGCTGATCATCATACCACCCAGAAACTTGCAAGTGTGACTGTTTAGCTTGCTTTTGAAATTGAGTCATTGTATGTATATATGCTCCATATGGATATGCTCGATCCCCTCCTTCAATCTGTTTGTCATTCAATATTAGATACACATCTGAGAACAGACTGGCAATAGGAAGATTTGCTAATCCCACTTTATCCTTGGATGAATCGATATTTGTACCATCAGTCTTCTTAATTTGTATACACAACTCTAAATCAATGGATTGACAGTCAATATAATCTTGAGGATTGGCAGGTATATCAAACTGAATAGGCTGCTGGTTACCATCGATATTTGTTGTGGGGACTATGTCTACAATTGTTGAGGAGATGATGTCTGTCTGATGAGGGGGAGAATCGAAGAAACACAAAGCCGAATTGATACTCTGCATCGTATTAGCTCTACAAATATGTTGTCTTCCTTCGTTTTGACTTGTTTCTAGTAGCTGTGGAATTTCGTTTGCGCTTTCTTGTTTTCACACGACGTCTAGATTTAGAACGTGCTGCTCTAGTCGGCTTTTTACTTTTCCTGCGTCTTTGCTTAGTAACTCGGCCTGATCCAACTTGTCTTGACTTCCTACGCTTCTTCCGAACTGTACGTCTCGTCTTTGTTAAATCATCTAATGCGTCTATGGCAGATTGCTGCGCGCGCATTTTCATAGATTCACCGATATCCTCACCTTGAAGCGCATCAGCTGCAACATTTGCACCAAAATCTAAAGCCCTGCTTCCAACACGCTTCATGATTGGTACGCCATACTTTTTGAGTGTTGGAAGAACCATACGTCTTAGTGCACCAAATATGCCTCCTCCAACTTGTCGTCTACCTCCAACAAACACGGGATAACCGCTCTGATATGATGGTCTACTGTAAATGCCTGTCATTATGACTATTGAATAACTATGGAAGTCACAATAGCGTAAAGCCTTATTCTCGTGACCTAATATGTAGGGTCAAAACAGTAACACCACCACAGAACGGTACTACTTCTCCTGCGTCATCATGAATTGATATGTCAATTCTATTGATGAAATTTCGGCTGATTGGTAGATACATTGTATTAAAAAATTCTCGATTGATTAGTTGCTTCCTTACGGATGAGAGAGGAAATGTGCGCAGAAGTGGGGCCTCAATGTCGCCAACCCTTGTATATTCAATAATGTTACAATAGACGTATAAGTTACTTATATCACGCTCTAGTGATGGGGTTGTATCGCCTATTGATGTACCTTCATAAATAGTTGATTTTGAGAATCCCAATGTGGTCGTTAACACGCTATCCAGCTTGATAAGAGAGTTCTTCCCTACCTTTAGAATCATGCGTTTCTTATGTGGGTCATAAGAAAAGTGATATTCATCTGCATCAAGGTAATCTACACCAAACTCATTTAACTTTGTACACAATTCAGATGGCGTTTTCAAGCTTTCAATGTTCAAATTAACTCTTTTTACAAGTTCACTGGAAGTAGACAATTCATCACCCGATATGTCTTCGCTGTATACGTGGATATCCCATGAAGCATTTGTTGATGCTTTGAGTTTAGAAGAGGACAATTGAACCTTGAATGTATCATTTAATTCTGTCAACCAAGGTGCGCTTTCAAGGCCCTTAAACATCCCAATCATTTCAGATCCAAATTCAATAACAGCGGACTCAGACTTTTCCAATGGTGTCTTTTTAGTAAAAACAATAAATTCTGCCTCCGTTTCAACAGTAAATAAAGTTACTTTCTCTTTCTTATATTCACAAGTCATTAACGTTTCTGGCACTGATCCTTGAAACTTTCTTGCAAAGTCTTCAACACTTCTAATGACCTCAAATTTATTTTTTACTCGGATGCTCCTTTTTTGTAATGCATACAATGGCACAATTCTACATTTAAAATCAGTGACTTTCCTCTCCGAATTCCACCCACGTCCATTGTACCAATACCTTGATGAGAAAGTTGTTCTGGAATACCCAAAAGTATGACTCAAATCCTTACCTAATACAAGAAGAACATGCTTCCCTTCCTTCATCAATTTTGTTGACCCCTTTATGACTGGTTTGTAGAATTTATTCAAAGTCAGCTTGAAGAGATCATTTATTCGTTCAAACATTCTACCGATTTCCTTTTCTGTATCTTGCAAGCTCATTGTGGGAACCTTAGAATCAAAAGTTGACGTTGCAAATGCCTTTTGAATTTTAATCATGTTTTGGACAGATGGTAAAGATGTTGAAAAAGGATGTAAAGTTAGATGATGAAAAGCCCATGTACCATGTAGACTATTTTGAAATATGCGAAAGCAATCATCCTTCTCTCGCACTTCTTTATGTAATTCAAAATAGTTGTTCTTTAGCAAACTGATATCGTTGTAATAAGTAATTTCAGTTAGAGCAACTTCATGGGGTCCATGCAGAGTAATTGGATTAGCGAATTCAACAGAGTATAGAGATGGTTTGTTACTTGGGAATATCTTGGGGTTGCTATTGCTTGGAAGAATGATATTGAAGTTAGTAGACATGTTAAACTCATATATGGAAGAAGTCACATGCTATATTAGCTTAAAAGTTACGAGTGTCTCCCATCTCCACATTTTGTAGATCCTGGTGCGTTATCCAGCTATTGAATGAATCAGGATATCCTTTCCATTTAACTAGATATTTCCTTTGATTGCCATGACCTTTCCTCCTAATTATTTTATCAATCATATACACCTCTTCACTTCTGTCTACTACTTGCAATTCATAAGAGTAAAATTTTCCTTCAATTGGATTGCCATGGTAATCTATTAATTTATACATGGTGGGCCTAAATTTTGTATTTACTTCATCCACAAAAAACTCTTCTTCAGTCCAATTAGGTAGATACCCCTTCTCAAATGTAGACTTAACCTTTGAAATCCGAACTCTATCACCAACATTAATTTTCTTTTCATTGGAAATGTTTTTCGCTTTCTTATCATACAATCGAAGCCATACATCCATCGCATTATCTGGGGTAACATCAACTGGTTTCATCTTAATGATTCGATGGTAGCTTTCATTGTAATTCTTAACAAATTTCTGCAGCTCACCTACCCAAACATGTGTATTTTTTGCAGTGAAATAGCGCCATATTTTTGTCTTCAGTGTGCGATTGAACCTCTCAACCATGGCAGCTTTATAAGCACTTTTGACACTAAACAATTCCACATTATGACTTTTAAGGAGACTTCGAACATGAGAGTTTTCGAATTCCTTCCCTTGATCGGTCTGTATTCTTTGCGGAACACGCCCCTCATCGAAAATGCTCTGAAAAGCCGCTTCAACTTCTGGTCCTCGTTTAGATTTCAGCGCACGTGCCCAAGCAAAGCGAGATAAAATATCTATTACGGTTAAGATGTATTTATAGCCATCATTGTACTGTGATATCTGTTGCATGTCAGCCAAGTCCGCTTGCCATTGACTATCTATATTGTTAACAACATATTTTCTTGTTGGAAACCGCTTTCTCGCATTTTTGTGAAGAGTGTAAGTCGGTTGACTCCTCAACCACTTCTTGACTTTCTCTATTCCCACACCTGCTGCACGAGCTAGAACCTCCGGACGACTGAAACTTGCGGGATGATTTAAGTCGTAATAAATCTTTCTGAGTTTCACTGCTGTACTCATCGTCTTTGTTCTGATTTGCACGCGTATTACTCGCACAGCAACTGCTAACACAATTGATATCAACCTCTATGCCCTCTTCTCCTTTGCCTTCGAGCGCAGATTTCAAACAACAGCAAAATTTTTGTAACGACATGATATGAGAGAGGCAAGGCTTAATTCATATTTGCTTAATATTTACTATACTCCTTCGCAACACGCATTGAGCGCCTAGTAGCTCTTTTTGGTTGCAGATCATCGGGATCTGCAAGCTCTCGCTTGACCGCCATCGTGGGTGTTTTACTCTTTGATCCATCTTGTAAGTGACCCTTATCCAATTCATTCACAGTCGGTCCTCCAATAATATTGTGAGGTACATTTTGATCAGATAAAATTTTCTGAAAATATGTCCACCCTTGTGGTGCACCTAGTTTTCGCCTTACATCTCTGACAGCATATTGTAGAAGGTCATCTATGTGACTATTTCTAATAACATCACCAGTTGTTTCATCTATTATCTCCCCTCTCTCATTGAACTTCACATGTGGATCAATGAAGTCAAATAATCGCTCAGCGCGCACACGATATGGTCGAGGTGTTGACAAGGTTATAAATCGTCGCAACTTGTCACGAATCTGTCGCCTCTCGTCAATGTTTTCAGCTGCTAACTGCATTCGTCGATAGGGATCCTTAATCTTCTGAATTTCCATATCCTTTTGTGTTAGTTCCTTAAGTTGATTCGTAATAGGTTGATCTATATTTTTGACTTCCTGTGCACTTTGTAATGTAGTCAATTGTACATACTCCTCTTGAGGAATGACTACCATCTTTGAATACGACATGTTCGAAAATAATAAGGCAACAAAGTACATTGCTTAAAACTAACTGTGAACCGAGAAAACTGTCATTGGTTCAGCGGAATTAGGTATGATATTTGTTCGAAATCGAAGTCGTTCCGGACATTCCTGGGTTAGATCAATAAATAGATAGCCATGTGGTTTCTTTGTTACATCTTCATATATTTTTGAAAGTACTTTAGGTTGTTGAGGTAATATCTGTCTACTGAGATGATGTATCTGACTGCTATCTCTTGGATTTTTAAATATTGCCAAATAATGTGTATTCAAACTTCTAGTTCTTTGCTCTTTCCCTCCATCGAAGATGTTTTGGGTGATGTAGATAATAAAAGCTTCCCGATGATGTGCAGTTTGAATGAATAATTCAGTTACATCCTTTGAAGATTTGCTTTCACGTAATAGATCATCTAATACTAGTAAGTCACCTGCTTTGATATCCTCAGTTGATGGCAACCCTTGCTTCACCTCATAACCTTTCTGACGAAGTGCAGAATGTAGTTGTGGTTGAAATATTCCATAATACCATTTGACTCTCTTAATTTCCTTGTTAAACATTTCATTTCTATATTGTAGCAATTCAGTTACAAATGTAGTTTTACCGGACTGACTTGGTCCAGCGACACACATTGTGCGATCAGTGAATAGACGAAAATCTGTCATCTTATAATTCCATTAACATTAAACTCATCATCCCGCTAATTTTGCTTAGAACGACAAAACAGACACATGTTCCAGATCAAGTTTATTTACATTCAGAATAGAAACTTTCAAGTTACATTTACAAATTAAAACATTTACAAATTAAAACATTTGTGTTTCCTCATCACAATTAGGATTATAGAAAGTTTTCAAGTCAGCATCTTGGCGCTTCAACTTCAATTTAGGATTCCCATCTTTAGATTTCCGACCTCGCTTTTTGCTGTCTTCCTTCCCATCACTTGAAGCAGTCTTATCAATTTTAATTAAACAGTTATCAATTGGTAGTGGTTCATAGACTAGTTGAAGAACCTTCATTTGTAAAGATGCGACTTTACCAGTCGAACCATGTGAGCCAATATAAAGTCCGATAACGTGCACTAAGCCCATATAGCGACCCCGTTTGAGATCCTCACATTCCATCGGGTTTGTTAAGAGATCGAATGCTTGAAAATGATCCGATAGTTTTAAAAACAGTGTATCGAATTCCGGCAATTCTTTGTAACCAACTCCTTCTTCTAATGGCTTTCTCAAATGAGTGGGAGCACTTTCAGACAGCTCAACACATTCTTTCGCGAAAGAGTCAATAGTTTTAAGAATCACCTGTTGCCATTTTGGAAAAGTCACTCGCATTTGTCTCACATTGCTATACCCTGATGTAGACATACCATTACTGTGGAAGAATGGAACTTGAAGATAAAAGCCATCATCACCATAATTCAAGGTTTGAAAGTAGAATGTATTTCCAATCCCTTGCACCTTTCGTGTCGGACGAAGCTTCAAGAGATCTTGCTCAAAAGCGTCACCTTCCTCTCTGATTGTATACATTTTCTGAGTCATGTTTCAACAAGTACTAATTCGGAGCTTTCAACCAGCGCAAATGAATTGTCACTTGAAAGTGGTAAAATATCATTAAAGCGTCTTCCTTATATACACCTATATATGACTCATCAATCAAAGTGATGCCGTGTCACTTTATGATTCGCTAAACTTATATTAACATTGCAGCAGTTGCTGCAATCCTTCCAAGCGGACTATTGATTACACCATTAATACTGTTTCCAATATCATTTAACATACTTAGAAACCCACCACCACCGCGCTGAATTAAGTTTCGCCTTTTCTTATCACTACTCCTTGGATTTGAAAACTTTTTTATGCTATTCAAAGAGCCAGCATTCAATAGAGGCTTGTAAATAGGTAGACATTTGTGTATTGCAAAAGCTAAATCACGAATGAAATCATCACTTGAATTTTGAATCAATTTACACTTCTTCTTATTATCATGTATCCTGTTTAACTTTCGCAACGCCTTTTTAAACTGACTTGAAGGTTTGAAGGACCGTTTCGATTGACGAGAAGATGCCTTCCGTTTTACAGACATTTTTATTCTAATATGGAAATAGATAATACAATTACAATTTTTGCTTAGTACTTACAACATTATACACAAAAGTTTACAAGCATTCACACAGAGTTTGTTGCTGGTACTTATTAAATTACATAAAACACTTAACAAGTTGTAGAGGGAAACTGATATACACTCACATCGGCTAGAGTCTGATTTGTAGCAGTTATGAGCTGCTCAATGTCTTTCATTAGATGTTTTGAAATTGGGCAGCACATACAGCAGGGCTTTGAATTGAAAGTCTTTAAAATATTGGCATAGTATGCCCGCAAACTGATTACCTCAGAATGTCCTTGAGCAGCCACATTGATGCTTACTGATGGCGGTCCACTGAATAAGTCCAATTTACATTTGTCACCCTTCTCGTCATAGTAGCTGGAGGTGATAATGTCATGGAGACATGTGTTGAGTTTCCGTTGGATACTGCTGCACCAACAGCGAGAGTATTCCGGTACAATCTCCGTTTGAGCTAGTGGGCGAAATACTTCATTGAGCCAGAATCTTGCAACTCGTGTAAGAGCGTTGTTCACGACTCTCATTAGCATTCTCTGCACCACAACGTCCTCTCCGCAGCGGAAATACTTCACTATTTCCTCCATCAGATCCACCAAATCCGCTTTATAGCCAGTTATATTTACGGCAGAATAAAATATATTGCCGGTGAAGAGTTGACTTCGGTAAATTATTGAAATGGGAATGTTGGTAGTGAACGACATGCTGATTGACATTGTATTAGCCTCAAATTATGCTTGAAATAGAACGGTACAATGTCCTCCTTATATAGAAAAGTGACACAAAGACACAATAGTGACCAATCACAGACCTGCATGATGACTCATCATGCACGATATACAGTGACTGTTGAAGATATTTCTTCATCACAAAGGGGACAAGATGAAGTTTCAAAGGGTACATAACATGTAGAACACATAACGCTATGAGAACATGGCAAAAAGAGAAGGGATCGTTCCTGTTTAAAACATTTAACGCAGTTCCGTTCACATAATAATTTAAATGTCTCTTCTTCTAATTTCCTTCTGAAGTCACTTTTATTGGGAGAACTTTTTATTAAAACACTGTCAGATGTCTCTTTCTTTCCATATCGTTCCAATTTGATCCTCCTAATTTCACTATCATTGCAGTGTAGCATGGAGAAATCCTCTATCCACCTATGATCCAAATTGTGATTCATTGCATGCTCATCTAGATCCATCAGTCGATCAACTAAATCACCAGCGTTGATATTTTCACTGAGATTTGTTACAGTTTCTATAGCTTTGAACGAATATCCAAGGTCTCTTGCGACAACCCACGACGTTGGGATACTAGTCATCATTATGTATGTCATCAAACAACTATCTCATATTTATAGCTTAGTTTGTCTACGTAAAAGGAAAATCAATGTGTCATCTTGATGACAATGGTTTCAATAGTCACAATAGTCGCAATTGAGCAAACCCATTCAAAATCAAACAACGGACGTCTATCGGTACGTACCCAAGTGCTCAGAACCAAACCACACAAGTTCGATCATAGACGTTCCGAAACACAGTGTACTCAACCGAGTGTACCAAACACATGTACCTATCCAGTAAAACAGATCTCATACAAGTTCCTATTCATAACACTGAATTATACATGTACCTATCCATGTTCCTATTGATAACACTGAATTATACATGTACCTATCCATGTACCTATTGATAACACTAAATTTTACATGTACCTATCCATGTTCCTATTGATAACACTGAATTATACATGTACCTATCCATGTACCTATTGATAACACTAAATTTTACATGTACCTATCCATGTACCTATCCCTCGCAAGTAGGGCACAGTTTTCACTACTGTTGTCGAAGCTCATATAAAGCAAACATGGCTAAAAATCAGTCTATCCGTCTGGCAGATCAAGTTTGTGCTGAAGCTGCTCAACATGTATTCACTTGTACTGTCTGTAGCTGTAAGAGAATAGTTTGTGTAATTATTTCACAAAATATTTCACTCCGCATCCCTGGAAACTGAAAGGTATTGCGCTAGTAAATTAGAGGTTGCTAAATGTTGTTATCAGTGCATTTACATGCTCTTCCATGCATAGCGATGTACATATGTAGAAAATGCATGCATGTGATTGCAGGTAAATTCTATTTCTGCAAGCGTTTTATAATGCACCTTCGTAGACCTATGTGCTATGTAACCATCTTTCTAAGTATTTATCAATCAAGTGTCAAGTATGCACTTTCATAGACACAAGAATTTTCAAATACGCTGATGACTTTTACTTGTTGCTTCCGTTGTGCAAACACTCAAATATAAACGACATCATTTACTCTGAAATTAATAATGTTACACACTGGTGTCACACAGATGGTCTTTGCGATTAATGTGGACAAAGCACGTCTTGTGATGTTTGGTTAATCAGGATGCTCAGTCAGCCCTCCCTCTCACGATAGTACCGGAAATCAAAACACTTGGAATGACTTTCCAACGGAATCTAAAGTGGGATTCACACATCCACAGCATTATGAAGAAAGTTTCTCAACGCATACTCCTTTTAAAACAACTGAAAGCGATGCCTGGTATATGTAAAAACGATCTTTTGTGTGTGCACAAGGCATATATTTCAAGCATACTTGAATGCAATTACCCTCTATCTATCAATACGTCCAAAAAATCCAAAAGAAAAGTTGAAAGGGGCTAGAAAACGCTGCCATCTCATCATATGTGGTCGTTGTGACAGTAATTGCAATTTACTGCCTTCCTCTCTTGAGCGGGCAGACAAGATTGATCTTCGTACGTTTTCAGATATTCTAAAACCGGACAACCTTCTTTACCATTTGGCTCCACGCCGACTTACCATTTCGGGTCATATCGAAGTTCCACTTTGTATCTCTGTGCGACGGTCTTCTACTGTCTTTCCTTATTTCTCAAGACTATTCAACGAAACTGTTTTTTCTTTCACAAATGTTTAATTACATTCTTTTCCTTAACGAAGCTGTGAGATTCATGAACTGTTTTAGAAACTTATGTGAAAATGTCAGTATGATTTCTATTATCAATATACAACTATTGCTACTATGCAATCATTTTGTGGAAAGATCTTCCTAGGTTTGGAAATGATAGAAAATAACTTCAATTAATTGCAGTAGGCTCTCCTGTTTGGCTAGCTGCAAGCTGTTTTTGGCCATCATGTGTACGGAAAAGCAACAATTCTCGCCTTGAAATGCCCTTTCCTTAAGTGCACATTCACAAACTACAAAGGTGTCTTGTAACGGCTGACTGGGGTGGTTCCTCCAAAGTTCACTGACAATCCTCTCTCAGAGTCCAACTGCCGCACTCTCCTGTCAATCTTATCCAAGGACGTACGATTTGTCTTTGACATGACACAATACCTCCAAGTCGATGGATTGGCAATGGATTCACCGCTAAGTGGATCGTCTAGTGACATTTTATGAGCCATCTCGATAAGAAACTGAAGCCAACTTTAGATAGCCTCAAACACTATGTGGACGATGCATTCATGATAAAAAATCAGTAGAACAATGGTAACCTGCTCAATATCTCCAACTGCCAGCATCCATCCATAGAGTTTATTCGAGAGATAGCAGATCATTTTCTTGATGTAGGAATTCACTGTGACTCTGATAGAAGCACTTCGACCGCGATATGCAGAAAGGAAACATTTACTGGTCTGTACAATAATTTTGCAGCATTCTGTCCCAAAAGATGCAAGTCCTAGTATCAACCCTATTCTCCAGAGCAAGACATTTGTGCTCTCCGCAGCATCTGGAAAATGAAATTAAATACTTGGCTACCATTCTGAAGTCCAACGGCTATCCACAGTGGTTCATTGAGAAGCTCTCGAGAGTTGAAACGGAGATCACAACGGTACCCAAGAAGCAACTCTTCTTCGACATCCAGTACTATGGTAGAGAAAGTGAGACGATTGCCAACAACATTCGCAGAGACATAGAGAGAGTCTTCTTCCATCTCAAAGCCATTCCAACATTTAAAACGAGAACTCATTGTCCCAACGCAGTGAAAAACATTATTCCTCTTCCCAAAAAGCCAATGATCACATATCAGCTTTCCTGCCCTTGCAGAGCGACGTACGCCGGGAAAAGCGAGCTTCGGAATCACCAAAGCTCAATCAATTGCTATTGAATCTGTTCAAAGACGACTGATAAGAATGATGGAACACATCCCATATGATTATCATGATTATGATTATGACCGTCTTCTACAAAAATATTCACTGGAAACACTTAGTTCACGACGTATGAACATCTGTCGGAATTATTTTAACAATTTGCCAAAAGCTTTGAGTGAAAGAATTTCACATCGTCCACAAAAAACAAATATTGAGACGTAAAACAAATATCATCTTTTGTAATACCAACAGGTATAAAAACTCCTTCTTGCCATCTGCAGTACAGAACTTCTCGCAATTGATTTTTAGTGTGTATACATGTATATCTTCTACTTTTCACTTTTTTGTAAAATGATCAGCTTCTTCTGTCTAGTATTGAATAAACATATTATTATTATTATTTTTCCAGCGTAGAATGTATAAAAGCACATTATTTTGAAATGCAGCTCTGATGCATTTCAGTTTATCTTAGTTGAGGTTGACTTGTTACTATGTTTTCGCATTGGGCACATTTTTAGCACTGAAATTGTTTGTATTTGACATGGTCACTCATAGAGTAGGGATATGTAGGTAGAGTGTCGACTCAAAAAAGTATCTGTATACAGTGAAAATTTTTATATCAAAAGATTCAGTTTTTTGCGGAGATTACGTTCCCGTGGTCCAAAACATTATTTGAGCACTTTTGAAAAAATTCAAAATTTGCCAATTTATATACTACCGAGATGACTGTCCTACATAAGTAGTATCAAACAAGTTGGATATTAAAAGCAATGAATACTTGCTAATAAGCATCCTAACTAAGCGGAAATCAAGCTGATTATCAAGGGAATTTCATGAATTGTATTATAATAAATGTCTTCATGAAAAAGTCGCGATATTATTCGTGCTTTTTTGACTGAAATTTCAAGCTTTTAACCGTTTACCCGCCGCTTGCAGAAAAATTGTAAACTTGTATTTATTTTTTACTTTTTTCATGTCTTTGTGGGTCAAATAAGTAAAATAAACTACAATTTAAGATAAATGAATTTGTTTTTTAAAAAATTGTTTTTTAAATGAATGTTCCATTTTTGGAACGTTTGCGGCTGTGATGTCGAAAACGAACATATTTTTGCGATCACAGTATGATTGCTCTAAGAATGGACGATGATTTTTATTGTATGCAACATTTTTATCTGATCTATTTTTTATTTAATTTAATGTTTTTATCATGTCATGATGTCTTAGGTATTGTATCATCATTTAAAGAATTACCATCGCCTATCCTTTTGTACCTATAGGCCTACTTAGTGAACCGATCAATTTTCCGTAAAATGAATGATTTGAGTATTTTGTTGCAAAACAATTTTCATGTCCATTACATTCATCTGTCAAAGTTTATTTTTCAATTACAGGTTGGCTACATAATATCATATACTATTCTGTATGGAAATGCAGATATTTCATTTCAATGCATCAAGAAACACGTCATTATGAATGATAATCGGTCATGTACCTTTCATGAAGTCTCTTGTCACAACTCTTGCACATTTTTGTAGTATTTCTGGAGCAATACACACATCTACCTTGTGAATACGCTTTGACGAGAAAATGTTGCCCAGATATACGAAATGGCTTAAGTGTGGGTGTAGGTCCCCCACGCCTGCGTTTCAAATAGGGTTGTCTTGACTTTGCTAAAAGTGCAATGACGAGATCACGTCGAAACTGTAAATGCGGCATTTTGCCTTGCATGACATTTACATGAAGTTTCCAGGCTGCAACAACCACTAAATTCAACATGTTGTTGAACAAATTCCAGAACCATTTTTTGCTACGGAGAACAGGACGATAGGATCCAAGGAGTCTATCCATGACGTCGACACCTCCCATATATTTATAATAACTGGAAATGAGAGCTGGCTGGGGAACGTCTTTCTTTTGACCTTGTTGTTTAACCCAGCGACGAGCGGTACCAAGTGGATGGACAGTCTCAAAATTTGATGCCACAGTAACTACAGCATTGTCTTTCCAACGACAAATAAGAATATTGCCGTCGCTTCGGACGTCCAAATCACCCTTCTCTTTCTTTTTCATAACTTTCGGTGTATCAACAGGACATCGTCCGGTGCGATTTTCTCGAATGGTGCCTCTTGCTTTTATGTTCTTCTCGCGAAGTTTGGAAAACAAACTATAACTGGAGAAAAAGTTATCATCATCATCTTGAATTTGTTCAACAGCTTGTTCTAGAGTGAGATGTCGTCGAATTCTAGGCATGATGACACATGAAATGATTGAAAAATCTATTCACATATCTATTATATTTTAAGCTTTATCAAACCATGGATATCCATGATCAAACAACGCAATTGAAATTCAAACTTTACAGACGGCGATAAAAAAGAGAATACGAAGAGTCAAATCATGAGAAAGTTAACAATTCAATTGTCCAAACTGCAGATGATAATTGCTAAAGCGAAGCCTTATAATCACTGAATCCAGGATTGAATTCATCGTTCTAAAGTTGGTGTCAATCTTATTCAAAATACACCAGATTTTGTGTCATAAGAATGATAAATCTACATAATATGTATGATATCGACATGTTTTTTTATTTATGAGTATCAGTATGAAACTGAAATATTACATAATTCTGCTGAAAATCATTCTAATAATCATCTAATAGCGATCATTCTAATCATCGCTAATAATTTCATTGTATTAGCGAGCACTCACCACAAAAATATCAAGTTTAGTCGACTGAAGTCTAATAATAGAAATCATGTACATTTCATGCATCATGCCCGCCAACGTTCTAATATTGGAACATACATGGAAAGATGCGTGTCATTTGTAAAATATGTGTGTTAATGAATAATAATGGAAAACAAGATATAAAAGATGATATTAAGATTGAAAAATCGATGATTGGTTTTAGGTAATGATTGATAATAGACTTAAAATTTGAAAATTTGAAAAATCACTAAAAAAAGTAAAAAATGCGTTTTTCGTGGTTCTCCGGTACTAGTATACCCTATAGTATACTATAGGGTCCTACTCAAAGGGTAAAATGGCTAAGTGAGTTTACATATTCAAATTTTTATGCATTGCGAGTAATAAAAAATTGTGAAAGTGATAATAATTAGTATTTGGATAGCTAAAATCTATGTCAACAAAAATGTTCCAATAATGGAACGTTGGCGTGTAAAAGGTTAATTCAATTTTCAGCGGCATGATTTTATGATTCGATCACAAAATGCATGTTTCATTTCTGGAATCTGAATAGCACACCTTTCGCATCTGCACCTTTCGTGTCGGACGAAGCTTCAAGAGATCTTGCTCAAAAGCGTCACCTTCCTCTCTGATTGTATACATTTTCTGAGTCATGTTTCAACAAGTACTAATTCGGAGCTTTCAACCAGCGCAAATGAATTGTCACTTGAAAGTGGTAAAATATCATTAAAGCGTCTTCCTTATATACACCTATATATGACTCATCAATCAAAGTGATGCCGTGTCACTTTATGATTCGCTAAACTTATATTAACATTGCAGCAGTTGCTGCAATCCTTCCAAGCGGACTATTGATTACACCATTAATACTGTTTCCAATATCATTTAACATACTTAGAAACCCACCACCACCGCGCTGAATTAAGTTTCGCCTTTTCTTATCACTACTCCTTGGATTTGAAAACTTTTTTATGCTATTCAAAGAGCCAGCATTCAATAGAGGCTTGTAAATAGGTAGACATTTGTGTATTGCAAAAGCTAAATCACGAATGAAATCATCACTTGAATTTTGAATCAATTTACACTTCTTCTTATTATCATGTATCCTGTTTAACTTTCGCAACGCCTTTTTAAACTGACTTGAAGGTTTGAAGGACCGTTTCGATTGACGAGAAGATGCCTTCCGTTTTACAGACATTTTTATTCTAATATGGAAATAGATAATACAATTACAATTTTTGCTTAGTACTTACAACATTATACACAAAAGTTTACAAGCATTCACACAGAGTTTGTTGCTGGTACTTATTAAATTACATAAAACACTTAACAAGTTGTAGAGGGAAACTGATATACACTCACATCGGCTAGAGTCTGATTTGTAGCAGTTATGAGCTGCTCAATGTCTTTCATTAGATGTTTTGAAATTGGGCAGCACATACAGCAGGGCTTTGAATTGAAAGTCTTTAAAATATTGGCATAGTATGCCCGCAAACTGATTACCTCAGAATGTCCTTGAGCAGCCACATTGATGCTTACTGATGGCGGTCCACTGAATAAGTCCAATTTACATTTGTCACCCTTCTCGTCATAGTAGCTGGAGGTGATAATGTCATGGAGACATGTGTTGAGTTTCCGTTGGATACTGCTGCACCAACAGCGAGAGTATTCCGGTACAATCTCCGTTTGAGCTAGTGGGCGAAATACTTCATTGAGCCAGAATCTTGCAACTCGTGTAAGAGCGTTGTTCACGACTCTCATTAGCATTCTCTGCACCACAACGTCCTCTCCGCAGCGGAAATACTTCACTATTTCCTCCATCAGATCCACCAAATCCGCTTTATAGCCAGTTATATTTACGGCAGAATAAAATATATTGCCGGTGAAGAGTTGACTTCGGTAAATTATTGAAATGGGAATGTTGGTAGTGAACGACATGCTGATTGACATTGTATTAGCCTCAAATTATGCTTGAAATAGAACGGTACAATGTCCTCCTTATATAGAAAAGTGACACAAAGACACAATAGTGACCAATCACAGACCTGCATGATGACTCATCATGCACGATATACAGTGACTGTTGAAGATATTTCTTCATCACAAAGGGGACAAGATGAAGTTTCAAAGGGTACATAACATGTAGAACACATAACGCTATGAGAACATGGCAAAAAGAGAAGGGATCGTTCCTGTTTAAAACATTTAACGCAGTTCCGTTCACATAATAATTTAAATGTCTCTTCTTCTAATTTCCTTCTGAAGTCACTTTTATTGGGAGAACTTTTTATTAAAACACTGTCAGATGTCTCTTTCTTTCCATATCGTTCCAATTTGATCCTCCTAATTTCACTATCATTGCAGTGTAGCATGGAGAAATCCTCTATCCACCTATGATCCAAATTGTGATTCATTGCATGCTCATCTAGATCCATCAGTCGATCAACTAAATCACCAGCGTTGATATTTTCACTGAGATTTGTTACAGTTTCTATAGCTTTGAACGAATATCCAAGGTCTCTTGCGACAACCCACGACGTTGGGATACTAGTCATCATTATGTATGTCATCAAACAACTATCTCATATTTATAGCTTAGTTTGTCTACGTAAAAGGAAAATCAATGTGTCATCTTGATGACAATGGTTTCAATAGTCACAATAGTCGCAATTGAGCAAACCCATTCAAAATCAAACAACGGACGTCTATCGGTACGTACCCAAGTGCTCAGAACCAAACCACACAAGTTCGATCATAGACGTTCCGAAACACAGTGTACTCAACCGAGTGTACCAAACACATGTACCTATCCAGTAAAACAGATCTCATACAAGTTCCTATTCATAACACTGAATTATACATGTACCTATCCATGTTCCTATTGATAACACTGAATTATACATGTACCTATCCATGTACCTATTGATAACACTAAATTTTACATGTACCTATCCATGTTCCTATTGATAACACTGAATTATACATGTACCTATCCATGTACCTATTGATAACACTAAATTTTACATGTACCTATCCATGTACCTATCCCTCGCAAGTAGGGCACAGTTTTCACTACTGTTGTCGAAGCTCATATAAAGCAAACGTGGCTAAAAATCAGTCTATCCGTCTGGCAGATCAAGTTTGTGCTGAAGCTGCTCAACATGTATTCACTTGTACTGTCTGTAGCTGTAAGAGAATAGTTTGTGTAATTATTTCACAAAATATTTCACCCCGCATCCCTGGAAACTGAAAGGTATTGCGCTAGTAGATTAGAGGTTGCTAAATGTTGTTATCAGTGCATTTACATGCTCTTCCATGCATAGCGATGTACATATGTAGAAAATGCATGCATGTGATTGCAGGTAAATTCTATTTCTGCAAGCGTTTTATAATGCACCTTCGTAGACCTATGTGCTATGTAACCATCTTTCTAAGTATTTATCAATCAAGTGTCAAGTATGCACTTTCATAGACACAAGAATTTTCAAATACGCTGATGACTTTTACTTGTTGCTTCCGTTGTGCAAACACTCAAATATAAACGACATCATTTACTCTGAAATTAATAATGTTACACACTGGTGTCACACAGATGGTCTTTGCGATTAATGTGGACAAAGCACGTCTTGTGATGTTTGGTTAATCAGGATGCTCAGTCAGCCCTCCCTCTCACGATAGTACCGGAAATCAAAACACTTGGAATGACTTTCCAACGGAATCTAAAGTGGGATTCACACATCCACAGCATTATGAAGAAAGTTTCTCAACGCATACTCCTTTTAAAACAACTGAAAGCGATGCCTGGTATATGTAAAAACGATCTTTTGTGTGTGCACAAGGCATATATTTCAAGCATACTTGAATGCAATTACCCTCTATCTATCAATACGTCCAAAAAATCCAAAAGAAAAGTTGAAAGGGGCTAGAAAACGCTGCCATCTCATCATATGTGGTCGTTGTGACAGTAATTGCAATTTACTGCCTTCCTCTCTTGAGCGGGCAGACAAGATTGATCTTCGTACGTTTTCAGATATTCTAAAACCGGACAACCTTCTGTACCATTTGGCTCCACGCCGACTTACCATTTCGGGTCATATCGAAGTTCCACTTTGTATCTCTGTGCGACGGTCTTCTACTGTCTTTCCTTATTTCTCAAGACTATTCAACGAAACTGTTTTTTCTTTCACAAATGTTTAATTACATTCTTTTCCTTAACGAAGCTGTGAGATTCATGAACTGTTTTAGAAACTTATGTGAAAATGTCAGTATGATTTCTATTATCAATATACAACTATTGCTACTATGCAATCATTTTGTGGAAAGATCTTCCTAGGTTTGGAAATGATAGAAAATAACTTCAATTAATTGCAGTAGGCTCTCCTGTTTGGCTAGCTGCAAGCTGTTTTTGGCCATCATGTGTACGGAAAAGCAACAATTCTCGCCTTGAAATGCCCTTTCCTTAAGTGCATATTCACAAACTACAAAGGTGTCTTGTAACGGCTGACTGGGGTGGTTCCTCCAAAGTTCACTGACAATCCTCTCTCAGAGTCCAACTGCCGCACTCTCCTGTCAATCTTATCCAAGGACGTACGATTTGTCTTTGACATGACACAATACCTCCAAGTCGATGGATTGGCAATGGATTCACCGCTAAGTGGATCGTCTAGTGACATTTTATGAGCCATCTCGATAAGAAACTGAAGCCAACTTTAGATAGCCTCAAACACTATGTGGACGATGCATTCATGATAAAAAATCAGTAGAACAATGGTAACCTGCTCAATATCTCCAACTGCCAGCATCCATCCATAGAGTTTATTCGAGAGATAGCAGATCATTTTCTTGATGTAGGAATTCACTGTGACTCTGATAGAGGCACTTCGACCGCGATATGCAGAAAGGAAACATTTACTGGTCTGTACAATAATTTTGCAGCATTCTGTCCCAAAAGATGCAAGTCCTAGTATCAACCCTATTCTCCAGAGCAAGACATTTGTGCTCTCCGCAGCATCTGGAAAATGAAATTAAATACTTGGCTACCATTCTGAAGTCCAACGGCTATCCACAGTGGTTCATTGAGAAGCTCTCGAGAGTTGAAACGGAGATCACAACGGTACCCAAGAAGCAACTCTTCTTCGACATCCAGTACTATGGTAGAGAAAGTGAGACGATTGCCAACAACATTCGCAGAGACATAGAGAGAGTCTTCTTCCATCTCAAAGCCATTCCAACATTTAAAACGAGAACTCATTGTCCCAACGCAGTGAAAAACATTATTCCTCTTCCCAAAAAGCCAATGATCACATATCAGCTTTCCTGCCCTTGCAGAGCGACGTACGCCGGGAAAAGCGAGCTTCGGAATCACCAAAGCTCAATCAATTGCTATTGAATCTGTTCAAAGACGACTGATAAGAATGATGGAACACATCCCATATGATTATCATGATTATGATTATGACCGTCTTCTACAAAAATATTCACTGGAAACACTTAGTTCACGACGTATGAACATCTGTCGGAATTATTTTAACAATTTGCCAAAAGCTTTGAGTGAAAGAATTTCACATCGTCCACAAAAAACAAATATTGAGACGTAAAACAAATATCATCTTTTGTAATACCAACAGGTATAAAAACTCCTTCTTGCCATCTGCAGTACAGAACTTCTCGCAATTGATTTTTAGTGTGTATACATGTATATCTTCTACTTTTCACTTTTTTGTAAAATGATCAGCTTCTTCTGTCTAGTATTGAATAAACATATTATTATTATTATTTTTCCAGCGTAGAATGTATAAAAGCACATTATTTTGAAATGCAGCTCTGATGCATTTCAGTTTATCTTAGTTGAGGTTGACTTGTTACTATGTTTTCGCATTGGGCACATTTTTAGCACTGAAATTGTTTGTATTTGACATGGTCACTCATAGAGTAGGGATATGTAGGTAGAGTGTCGACTCAAAAAAGTATCTGTATACAGTGAAAATTTTTATATCAAAAGATTCAGTTTTTTGCGGAGATTACGTTCCCGTGGTCCAAAACATTATTTGAGCACTTTTGAAAAAATTCAAAATTTGCCAATTTATATACTACCGAGATGACTGTCCTACATAAGTAGTATCAAACAAGTTGGATATTAAAAGCAATGAATACTTGCTAATAAGCATCCTAACTAAGCGGAAATCAAGCTGATTATCAAGGGAATTTCATGAATTGTATTATAATAAATGTCTTCATGAAAAAGTCGCGATATTATTCGTGCTTTTTTGACTGAAATTTCAAGCTTTTAACCGTTTACCCGCCGCTTGCAGAAAAATTGTAAACTTGTATTTATTTTTTACTTTTTTCATGTCTTTGTGGGTCAAATAAGTAAAATAAACTACAATTTAAGATAAATGAATTTGTTTTTTAAAAAATTGTTTTTTAAATGAATGTTCCATTTTTGGAACGTTTGCGGCTGTGATGTCGAAAACGAACATATTTTTGCGATCACAGTATGATTGCTCTAAGAATGGACGATGATTTTTATTGTATGCAACATTTTTATCTGATCTATTTTTTATTTAATTTAATGTTTTTATCATGTCATGATGTCTTAGGTATTGTATCATCATTTAAAGAATTACCATCGCCTATCCTTTTGTACCTATAGGCCTACTTACCCAGTGTAAAAAAATCCAGCGTAACGCCAAAGATCAGACGCGAGCGCTGCGCCAGCACCGATGTCCCGTTTTTTTGCTGGCGCTACGCCAGCGTCTGATGCCTTCTTTACGCCGCCATCGCGCGACCACTACGCCTTGATGACGCCACCATTCCGCGATCGATCTGCCATGATAGCGCCTCTATCCCGCGATCACTGCGCCATAAAGCGCCTCCATCCCGCGATCACTGCGCCACCCTCCCTCTATTACTACACTGCACTATTCTGCTATAATCGCCTTCGTAGCGCCACAAAACTGTGATTGCATCACCCGATGAACTTCTTACTTAGAATCCTGCATTATATGTACGAAGGAGAGAGTAACTTAAAATCATAATGTGAAGTCGAAATAAAAGCCAATAATTTACAATCATCATCACAAAATTTAATTGCTGATGCAGAAAACACAGGCAGAAAACACAGCAGTTCAATGTCTTCTCAAGTTCTCAGCTTTTTTCGATCACCTCTGACTCCAGCTCCGACGCCTGAACGCAATCCTGAAAAGATTGGAAATAGAAAAACTTGAGTTTGACATTCGCAATCGTGTAAGTTATAAATGCAATTTTAGCCACTTTCACATTACTGCTCTAGGAACGCTCATAATCTCAGAAATATTAACTTGGTATGTACAGAAAGATTACAACGCTAGAATTACGTGAACATAATAACTATAAATAATGATGAAGCATTATGAATCTAGTTAGAGCTGATAGGCTTAGCTGCTATTTCGTCTATGCGCTATACTTGCCCAAGGTGAGCACCCACGCAATAGAAGATACATGCGAATAGTATCTCACAAGAAATCTGACACACCATGCAGCAGATTGATGTTCTTTCCGTTAACTTAATAATTTTCACACGAAATCTTTCGATCTAGAATACGAGACCATCTTCAGGAATGATTCATCTGATGGTCACGTGCATTAGACCGAAAAATTTCGTATGACTATTCTATGAAAGACAAGAGAATTTCATAAGAAAATTTGGAAAGAGCATCGATTTTCTGCGGATTCCAGCTTCGACTGTATGGTCACATGGAAAGTAATGAAGACCCATTATTTCAATCATCAGTTCTATACAAAATCCTTACACTATCTGATAAACCACCACGAGGGAATTTATAGATCCATTGCTGCATCCGATTTCCCATCGTATCTAAAAAAATCAATCTGCTGTCTGGGTTGTGTTTCTTCTAAACGCAACAACGACCCATCAAGATAAGGTACTTTCATCCAGGGATCGCAATTAGCCACAGGAAAAAACCGAAAATCGGGAAAACCGGGGTTTGAATGCATAAATTTGAAATATTTACATTAGACTAATTTCGTAAATAAACGGAAAATTGCGATCCCTACTGTCATCTTCCAAGGCTACTATCATAAAGGCTTGGTTTTTAAGGTTGACTGTCTAAAGGTTATTAATTTTCACAAAAATATCCTAACGGGTAAAATCCACGGCAGCAGCGAAGGTATTTAAGACATTGTTCAATTTCACGCATTTTTATGATTCAATATTGAGGATTATTGCATTATGCATCATGAATCATATCAAGTAAAGTTAATCAAATTTGAAAAGCAAATACATATTAGGTCTATAATGTGAATATGCAATAAAAATGCGCCGACACTGAGGTACTTGAAAATTCATCACTAAAGATAAACTACATTGGTACTTTTTATTGAGTTATTATTTCTTTGAAGCCCATGCCCTTTGTTATCTCTCCCACACCAATAACAAGTACTCACTTCGGCCAGTCATCCCAGCTCGTTTCCGTTCTTTGAGTGCTTCATCATTTGCTGTTTTCAGCATACTTTGAATTTTCTTTTCAATTTCCTCGTCTGTTGCTGTGCTATGGACGCAGCGAACGGAGCCTGAAATGATGTTTAAAAAGTTGACATGGATGCAAATATAGTTTCCATTTTCTCCATTTGATAAAAAACATTCCACTTATACACATTCAATGTACACACCAAGGATCCATTTACAATAGGTCTCCCAAAAAAACACGAAACTGATGAAATAATGCATAAATTTGAAATAATTGATTTACAGCAATTTCATTCCAAAAACCGGAATTTCGTATTTTCCGAAAGCATGGTGATGGTGCTACAAACTGAATTAAATATTCACAAAATATCATCAGCCTCTTATGGTTCAGATTTGATAAATTAGTGAAATGCGATAACAATGTTATGCATCAAATAGACAATCAAGTAAAATTAAAAGGCATCAAATGAAGCAAAGCGTAGCGTGACCAATAGGTTAGTATAGGAAAACGTTGCAGAAGATAATGTGAACATCTGTCAAATAGGTCCTCGTACAATGTTAGTCACACTGACAAAAACAGCCATCACCATATCTCAAAAAGTAGTTCCTTCACCTTTAGGGGCTATTCAAGAAATTCAGAATGAATCCAATATGGAATTCATAATTATGCGGTAGGACCTAAGTCCCCATAGGCGATTAGGAAGCTTCTTGAACTTCCCCTTATTACATAAAGCGTACCTGTCACAAGCCATTCAGACGAATCATGCTGCGAAAATGTGCATAATTAGCATTATGCGTCCATGCATAGTTGAAAATAGAACAGAAGAATGAACATGACACATTAAACTTACGCTTCACAAGAGGTTCGAGTACATCTTTAAATTTATATTTTCCATTTGTCCCCGTTCGATTAAATGATCTCTGTAAGTCATTCGTCAACAGAGCAGACATCACCCGATCTACGCAATCCTTGACGTTTGCACCACCAACGAGCGATAAATCCAATACCTGAAACCCGGAACGTTATGGTTAAGTGCGAATACAAGTTGGGAAGTTTAAACCTTGCATAAATTCAAAACCGTAAAGCAACGTTTTTAGTGAGATACTAAATATCAAGATTGATGAGATATAAGAACTGTAAACCGCGAAGGTTGCGACTCTGTTGTGCAGACTAGGCGGTTGGTCCTAACCATAAACCAGGGTTGTGGACTCAAACTCGGGAGGTTTTTCGTGAAAAGAGTTCGTGAACAGTACTGTGACTACTCTACTTAGAGTAGCCACATGGCCTTATGTAAAGCAACGATTATGTAACATTGATGCGAGGACTACAAAGAAAATTGAGTCTGCAGCCCTGATAGAAACCATACATACCGCTCTATAAATCTCGAACCTGATAATTTGCGATATCCGCAGGGAAATCAATAAATAGCCTCCAGAAGATGACTTACCAAATTGTCACGAAATTCCTTATCCTTGACTTTTGCTAGGAAATCATGATAATTGTCCACGGAAGCTAGTTGGTAATTGCGCAGCTCCCTTTTTTCACTGCAGCCATTGATTCGACCCTTCAAACTTTTTATTTCGTCTCTTAGTCCTCGAATTTCTACACTCTGTTCAGCAACCTGTGTGCTTAAATTACACACCTTTCGATACATCAATAAAATTATATCTATGGTTTTAGTTTCCACGTCGCCACCGAGTTGTTCCTCCAGCTTCGCCCTCAAGCTTGAAACACTTTTTTGTGTAGAGGATGGCAAGTTAGTCGATCGTCCACGACCGGATGGGGTAAGTTCGTGTAGTGGTATCAATGGCTTGGATGTTTCATGATTTGATTCTGATTGCCTTCTTTTTGGTGGTGTGCGCGGAATAGGGGAGAAATTGGTTAAATCAGTCCTGCTTACTTCTGAATCTTCTGCCTCAGTCGTGGTGAAGAAATTCTGAAACCAATTGCGTATCTTTTAAACAATTAAGTACATTACATTTTACAAAGCGACAGACAGTCACGATCAATAGAAATGTTCACGGGCTAACGTTGAAACACAAATAAAATACCATACAAATTTGGTTAACAGGGTGAACAGAAATATGGATGCTGTGACATGTCAGAAGCATTAGTTGAAATGCATATACTGTGCATAACTCAATGTCAGAATGTATAAATGCATCTTCATGCGATATTAATTGTTAGGATTTAATATTACTCAAGTCAACGTATGTTTCAATACTTTGAATGAATCCGAAATATTTTAGCACTCGCATGGTCTCGTACACACAGGATTCTCGTATGTTATTAATAAATGCCTATAGGCTCCCTTACTTACGTCTGTAGGAGGCAGTCGCTGTCGACCATGTCCCCGAATGGCACAAAAGTATGATCTTATCGAGTATACTGATTGTCCTTTGCGAATAAGCTTTGAACAGAAGTTCATGGTTTCCAGCAATAGACTTTCGTCATCAGATACTTGAAGGACTACATAAGTTTCCTTTACACCAATAGCATCCAAATCACAATCCACTTTAAGGACACTACCACTCTTCAAAATGCTGAATGCTTTGGGTGTCCATTGCGATATTCTATTCAGCTCTTGAGTGAAGACATTTCTTTCCCTTTTTTGGAAGAGAAGTCCAAACTTCTGTAATGTGAAATCCGTCATCACCTGAAATGTGACGCATATTTTACGGTTTCAAATTGAGAGAGAGAGAGAGAGAGATATGTTTTATTCAAACCATAAAAATGAATCAGAATTACAAGCTAATTAAAAATTAAGATTATAAAACAATAATGAAGGATGAAAATTACAAAATTATGAATAACAATCAAGGAATAGATCATGAACACATCTTGCAGACGGATACAAGTTTCCTTATCTCAAAAAAGCAACTTCCCACTGTAGTTAACAATCATCTTGATTATAATATTTGGATTCATGCGCATGGAGCAATTAGATTTTCATCCAATGTGTGAATGGAAACATCCTCCTTGACTGAGTCGGCTAAACCTGCTTAGTCGCGGCTTGGCTTAACTTTAAATACATTCGGCTGGTTAATACTTAATTTTCTCGATCCGCGGACAATTCTAGTAAAAAACTCTAATATACGGTACCCAATAGGTTGATATCTGCTTAATAGGTTGCATCGTTCTACAAAGTGACATCTTAAATATAACGCAGTATTGACTTATAAAGAAAATACTCCCATTTTGTTGTCGTGATGCAGCTTCTGTGTCAGAGAAGCACAACTTCCAAAAATACCATTAACTGACCTATTTCATATATATTCTACATTTCCTTATAACGGAAAATAAATTCTGATTAATTAAACAAGACAAAAACCACTATCATTTACAGATCTGTCTATGCAGACCAAGTGGCAACCCTGTTCTACTATTATGCTATAATTATCTCAATTTTTAAAAATCGAAAATCCCCATTTTTGACGTTCCAGTTTGTAGGACGATAATCACAATAACTTACAATTAGTAGAAGTGTTCTAACTATTTGATACATGCAAAACAAAACAGATATTCCAAATGACGCATATATATTGGACAATAGACCAATAAGTGAAAATTCAGATATTTATACATATGGTATTACTAAGAAAATGTTGTCAGTAGGTAGGCAAATAGCCTTCAGATGGACTTTTTGAAATTTAATATATTTCTTCGTTAATTTATAGTATCCTATGTCCAAAACACGAGATGAGTAGGGGTAGTCATACAAAGGATCTCACAAATTCTAATACCTTGCCAGAAACAAAATTTTCATCAATGGAAGCTTTACACTGATCAACATAATCGACAATTATAAAATCACAATTTTCCAGCATGACACAATTGTCGGGTTCTTTGGTCGAAATAACTAATGGTTTAATGCTCATGTTGGCATACATCGCTCGAATCATTAAAAGCTGATTCACAGACTGTTCAAATACCATATTATTAACTTTAACACGTTTCTTTAGTTTAGACAGATAATTTTCGAAGGGAAATGAGGAAAAGGAGTCCAAGACTCCATACATTTTCACAAATTCATGCATGTGTAGTAGGATGTGCACATTGTACACCACTGATTTTTTAGAAAACAATGTTTCCATCTGTTGAACAAAAATTTCAATGGCTCTATGAGCATGAACACGCAGACATATGTGACGTTTTGAAGAAAATACATACACAGCGAAATGCAACAAGCAGAAGTGATGATAATACACTGTCTTGAAAAATTTTCGAACAGAAACGGGCCGAGGTATAAAACGAATAAACGATATTCCGTTGCTTTAAAATGAACCAAGTCAATGAGCTTCCTGGGTTTTCGTTGAAAATCACTGGGCACGCATGTCCTATAAGACCAAATTAAATCAGACAATTGATTGATTTGCGATGCTGATAACCTACATGATAAGCGCCCACCTCTAACACAAGTAAAATAGTACGTGAAAAGTTTTCTTGTAACTCCCAAACAAACAGCATGCATATAATCAATTGGAAATTCAGAAAATAACTTCACATCACATATGCTCGACAACGGAGAAATCGAAATTTGGTTATTTTCTGAAAAAGAAGAATAGTCATCATCAGTCCTGTGGCAAAATTCAGTACCGAGAAAAACTACACGATCGTCTATATATGTACCTCTAACTCGACAGTAACCACATCCGTTATACCCACCGTGACCTTTTATGCACTGAACAAATGCTCGTGCCGGGGCATCACATACAAACTTAACTTCTTGGAAGAGGAAACGAAAGTTTTTGTAGATGAATACATTACACTTTAATTCTCTGATTTCTTCACATAGTTCCTTTATGTATTCAGACAACACTGGTTTACCTCGCCCGCAAAATAAAGCAACCGGAAAAGGTGCCATTATATCATTTATCTGAATGGTAATCGGCCATAAATTCATCTGGGAGCTCTTGAATAAAGGCAAACCATCAATATTCACTTTAAGTCGCAAATAAATTTCTCTACCATTTTGTGGAGATAGACAATGAAAGACATTATCTGAAGCGAATTTAAGGTTTTCCTTGATCGAAAGGTAAGCAAGCTGTCCTCGAGTTACGACGGATTTCAATATATCAGGTTTCACAACGTCCTTTTTTAGGTGATAAACCGATGGTGGAACATCGATGCCATGTCGGTCTAGCATCCGTAGAAGATACTCCTGAGGCCTCGGATCGGCAAGTTGAATATCATCATGAAAATCATCAGCTCTTGGGCCAAGGAATGCGCTTTTTTCTCACGATCACTTCCAGCAGACCCATCTTCCCCTTCAGTGGAGTGGTATTCAAAGTCTGAGCTGTCATCAAAACAGATTGATCCTTCAGTTGAGCAATAGTCGAATTCAGAGTTATCATCAAAATAGACACTCTCTCCATTTGAGTACTCGATGTCTGAGCAGTCATCAAAACAGTCAGGTCCTCTACGTGTAGAAGTAGGCCTACACTCTATGTCTTGATCATTCCCTGACGATTCACTAAGATCACTGCGCGATCGTCGAGAAGATACTTGATCACCAGAACCATTATTTCGTCATTGTTTAATCTTGAACCTGAAAAATGCAACAGCACTAAACACTACACGCTGAATTGCCACATTGCCAACCCTACTGTAAACTGTGTGAAACTAGAATTACAAAATATACCAGCGGTAAGGTTTGACTGATCGGTTTGGGCTTATAGAATATGGTTAATAGGCTACTGTGGAATGGACCTAAGCACTGATCATTGCTATTAATTCAGCTCCAAATTCTTGGAAATCCTGAGCCATTTCATGAACACAAGTAAAACATCGGTACTTTCGATACATTTAAAGCGTCGATTTCAGATGGTAATTAAAATAATCGGGCGATTAGCAAAATCGATAATCGGCACATCCCTGATTTCTTTTATGCATCATGAGTGAAACTTGAGAAATTGAGTTTTGGATGAACTTCAGTAGGCGCCTCCGAATAATAGTCGCATCCCAAAACGTCACTTTTCAAAAGTGGCCGCCATTTCCATTCAAAGAAATGTGGAAATTGGATGCTAACAGCAGACCTATTTTCACACAATGCAAGTCAAGAGGTGTACTTGTCTACCAGATTATGGAAATGTTTCGTTTCCAGTAAATCACGTGCAATTCAGGTAGATACCCAGTAGGCCAACATTTTCCTAATTTTTCATAATTCATGTTGGATTCTTCAATCAGGATTGTCAAATTTTGCGTGCAGTGAACACCCTGACAACTGAAAATGAAATCTTTGAAAATGTTGATGCAATGAGGACCACGTTGAATCAATTTATCATATTGGTGGCTAGGATAATTAGATTTATGGAAGGAATCACGAAATATAGCCTATATAAACATACTTCGAGTTATTATCACACGTACATCTACTAGATCACATCTAATAGACAACACTAACACATACATTAATGCACTTCAAAACATAAAAATGGCTGTTTACACGCACTTATGCGTCGAAATAACCCATCCCGTAAGATTTCGGTGTGCGCTTGGGGCCACGCTGCTCGTCACAAATGTCGCGTTATCTGAAGTGTATCGGAAAATAATCCTTCACAGTACGTTTTGAAACACTACTACGTTGTTCCAGTTATCGTCAAACTTATATCACTGTGCTTGCCTAGTAAGCGTTCACCACTTATGAATCGATCTGTAGATCTACATTTCTCCGTCAATGACCGACACCTATCCTATACATTTCATTTCCTACCAGCTTATCGCATCATCTCCGCACTAATTGATTGACTCGCTTGTCCATAACACTGCTGTGTGACGTGATACTACCCTCCATCCAGAAGATTGTCACTTCGCCCGCAACTCTATTGTATTCTGTACTCCCCTCTCCCAATTCCGGTTGAGACTCAACACAGCTGTCTCTGCATGTCTATTATATTCTATCAACTTAGGATTGTGAGATGCCCTATATGCTATAGCAATTAGCTATGTCAGCTAAGTTGGGCAACGGCTTTCAATTATCATTGCAAACAGGACATCAATTTAGGAAATTTCGAAAAAATGCATGCCTCCTATGAATCAGAGGGAAGTACCCACACATCCTACGTATATTATGCTTCATGTTTATTATTAAACTATCAGCAACAGTACGTATCTTTCATATGATCATTTGCCGGTTCACATGACTTATTGGAAGCTAATTAATTGCAAGTGGCTGCTTACGAAGATATTCTCCATTGAGAGAAATCAAATCTGAGAAAAACTCTTTGCGGCCTTTCCTATTTCGCTCGCGACGAGACATGGAAAAGTCAATTGACCCGGCACGAGTCGTGATGGCAGAAATGAAAGTATAAGAATGCACACTTGAAATGAAAATCAGGTTAATGCAAGTGACTAGTTTAAACAAAATTGACGAGGTCAATTTTTAACAACTCGACCGTTAATTATCTTTACATTTGATAACTTTTGTTGTTCACTCGTCAGTCCCAATTTAATTGATGTTGGATCTCGATCATAGAGTAATAACTGAAAGAAATTAAATGTCACAAGAGATTTTAGATGTCTGAAAAATTTGTTTGTCAAACGCAGAGTGCTTCTGCCACATGCATGTTCACCTTTCACGCTTGATTCCATAGAGTAAATTTGCTTGCTTCCACGTATAAACTACATTTATGCATGCAGGTTGAAGTGAACTTGAATTTATTTGCACTAGATAATTTGCACAAGATGTTTACACTGATAACTATGCGAACAAGCAAATTTAAACATCTATGTCATTTATAATTAAAATGCAATTCAGTACGAAATTGAGGTGTCGCATTCTCAATAGTTTTAGTTTGGTTTTCATCATAGGCTGCATGCGCTGTAGTTCATATTCAATAAAAACGCTGGCGCATCAGAAGCGTGAAAATGCGGCGTAGGCGCCGCGACTGAACGCCATCAAAACGCTGGTATTCATCTTCGAAGGCATTATGGATGATCAACCAGTAGATGATCAGCCTAATATTATTATATTTCGAAGGAGTTTCTGTTTCATAGATAAAACCGATGTGAAAATGCTATCAAGTCGTCAAATTTTTAGGCATCGCGTTTATTTGGCATCTGTGAGCCATCGTAGCGCGAGCAGCGCGATCCCCACGCCAATCAGCCAAGTTACGCTGGCGCCACGCCAGCGTTACGCCAAATCATTTTACACTGGGTAGTGAACCGATCAATTTTCCGTAAAATGAATGATTTGAGTATTTTGTTGCAAAACAATTTTCATGTCCATTACATTCATCTGTCAAAGTTTATTTTTCAATTACAGGTTGGCTACATAATATCATATACCATTCTGTATGGAAATGCAGATATTTCATTTCAATGCATCAAGAAACACGTCATTATGAATGATAATCGGTCATGTACCTTTCATGAAGTCTCTTGTCACAACTCTTGCACATTTTTGTAGTATTTCTGGAGCAATACACACATCTACCTTGTGAATACGCTTTGACGAGAAAATGTTGCCCAGATATACGAAATGGCTTAAGTGTGGGTGTAGGTCCCCCACGCCTGCGTTTCAAATAGGGTTGTCTTGACTTTGCTAAAAGTGCAATGACGAGATCACGTCGAAACTGTAAATGCGGCATTTTGCCTTGCATGACATTTACATGAAGTTTCCAGGCTGCAACAACCACTAAATTCAACATGTTGTTGAACAAATTCCAGAACCATTTTTTGCTACGGAGAACAGGACGATAGGATCCAAGGAGTCTATCCATGACGTCGACACCTCCCATATATTTATAATAACTGGAAATGAGAGCTGGCTGGGGAACGTCTTTCTTTTGACCTTGTTGTTTAACCCAGCGACGAGCGGTACCAAGTGGATGGACAGTCTCAAAATTTGATGCCACAGTAACTACAGCATTGTCTTTCCAACGACAAATAAGAATAGTGCCGTCGCTTCGGACGTCCAAATCACCCTTCTCTTTCTTTTTCATAACTTTCGGTGTATCAACAGGACATCGTCCGGTGCGATTTTCTCGAATGGTGCCTCTTGCTTTTATGTTCTTCTCGCGAAGTTTGGAAAACAAACTATAACTGGAGAAAAAGTTATCATCATCATCTTGAATTTGTTCAACAGCTTGTTCTAGAGTGAGATGTCGTCGAATTCTAGGCATGATGACACATGAAATGATTGAAAAATCTATTCACATATCTATTATATTTTAAGCTTTATCAAACCATGGATATCCATGATCAAACAACGCAATTGAAATTCAAACTTTACAGACGGCGATAAAAAAGAGAATACGAAGAGTCAGATCATGAGAAAGTTAACAATTCAATTGTCCAAACTGCAGATGATAATTGCTAAAGCGAAGCCTTATAATCACTGAATCCAGGATTGAATTCATCGTTCTAAAGTTGGTGTCAATCTTATTCAAAATACACCAGATTTTGTGTCATAAGAATGATAAATCTACATAATATGTATGATATCGACATGTTTTTTTATTTATGAGTATCAGTATGAAACTGAAATATTACATAATTCTGCTGAAAATCATTCTAATAATCATCTAATAGCGATCATTCTAATCATCGCTAATAATTTCATTGTATTAGCTAGCACTCACCACAAAAATATCAAGTTTAGTCGACTGAAGTCTAATAATAGAAATCATGTACATTTCATGCATCATGCCCGCCAACGTTCTAATATTGGAACATACATGGAAAGATGCGTGTCATTTGTAAAATATGTGTGTTAATGAATAATAATGGAAAACAAGATATAAAAGATGATATTAAGATTGAAAAATCGATGATTGGTTTTAGGTAATGATTGATAATAGACTTAAAATTTGAAAATTTGAAAAATCACTAAAAAAAGTAAAAAATGCGTTTTTCGTGGTTCTCCGGTACTAGTATACCCTATAGTATACTATAGGGTCCTACTCAAAGGGTAAAATGGCTAAGTGAGTTTACATATTCAAATTTTTATGCATTGCGAGTAATAAAAAATTGTGAAAGTGATAATAATTAGTATTTGGATAACTAAAATCTATGTCAACAAAAATGTTCCAATAATGGAACGTTGGCGTGTAAAAGGTTAATTCAATTTTCAGCGGCATGATTTTATGATTCGATCACAAAATGCATGTTTCATTTCTGGAATCTGAATAGTGATATGGAAACATTTACATCTTCCAAAGTTTATTGAAATCATTGTCTTTGATTATGTGATTTTGCTCTGCCAGTGGCAGGTTGCCTGTGATATGATCACGCTTAAGAAAATACTCTTGAGGTTGAGCATGAAAGTGATAAGAACCCATCGAATTGCTAATTCAACAAACATTAAATCTCCATGGCTATCATGAGAATCTGTGAAATACCATTATTCCTTCTGCATTGCAATCATGATCAATCAATTCCGTTGTAATTTCTTCAAAACTGCAAAACTTTGCATTTCTCACACTTGGTGACAATATCCACTTGCATCTCCCTTTAGTTCATTTAATAAAATCGAAAGTGTATACACATTGGGGATTTAATAAATGCGGAGTTACCACTCTAACTAATATTCCTACTCTATGTGGTCACCTTAATGTGCCTGAAAGAAAAACTCCAATGTTTTATCTGATGATCATCATTGGCGTTTTCGTGTGATACACAAAAATGACGACCAACTTCATAACCGTATCTCCTTCCGTCGTCAATTTCACTGCACATGAACAGTTCATGTACAGTTACTGTCACTGTAATTAGCCATCTCAATTACGTTTAAGATCGTAGCTCTGTTGGTTTTACATCTCATCTTACCTTGTCGAAGTCGACATTCGACAGTTTGTGTTATGTCTGCGTCAGCATGATAATGGTGCGATGTAAACATTGCATAAACATGATCTACCACTGCTATTTTCATTCAAATTTCATACACCTTTTCAATTTTGCAGTCCATCAACAATGATATAAGATGAAGATTCTTCGACAGTTTGATAGGAATTATGTAAATTTGAAGGAATATTCATAGATTCACACTCGTGTGGTGTACGCGTAGGTAAAACAACCGCAGTGCAGCGAAATCAAGAGAGTTGTATTTTCAAACAGGTCAAAATTTCTTATATATTTAGCGTCTCACCGTCTGTTCAAACAAAGCCACACTGAGTCATGACATTCGATAGAACATAAGTCGTAAACGATTTCCGCATGCTGGACACATACACATGGAATATACACACTACTAACAATTTTAAGAGTATATACATCACTGCACTCAATTTTCTCCGGATAATCAAAAGGCTCAAATAAGTGTCAACAATTATAAAAGGAATTCACATCGCCAATCACGGCGATACACTACCCGCGAGAAAACCTTGTTTTCTGACTCATGTCAAGTCAATTTTCGAAGATAAGTCCAAAATTGAAGCACGGTGGGAAAAGGAACAATTTACATGGATTCAAATGAGTTAGCAATGAGCAATAGGCCTGTGTTCGTCAAGTAAACTAAGAAATACTAGACACACGCAACAAATTCTCTTCAAGCAAACATATTTTACGAATATCGCGTCTCAACAGACCATCGCCAGACTTAAGAAGCACTTCGCGCACTAGACCATCTTTGCCAGCTCGCACCTCCTGTATCAATCCTTTCTTCCACGAACCTCTCGGGGAGCAACTATCACAAATCAATACTAAATCCCCAATTTCAAAATTCCTTTTTTCTTTATACCACTTCTGCCTCTCTTGCAATGATGTCAAGTATTCCTTCTTCCATCGTCGCCAGAACTCATCGGCAAGAGCCATCACTGATTTCCATCGTACACTTGTTCGGGGATCAGAATCATCTGCGTGAAAGGATTTCGACGGATTTCTATTCACCAGCAAAATATGATTTGGAGTCAAACAATCTGTATCACTCGGATCATCGGCAAGCTTGTTTAAAGGACGATCATTGATAATTTTCTCGATTTCGCACATTAGCGTATGTAAGGAGTCGTCAGACACGATTCGATCACGAATTTGAGATGTCAAGATGCGCTTAACAGACCTCACCATTCTCTCCCATACACCTCCTTGATGAGGAGCCACAGGAGGATTGAAATTCCATCGAACCATCTTCTCGCTCATTCTTCTTTGAATTCGATTATGCTGTAGTCTCTTTAGGCCTTCAATGACCTCAACAGCGGCACCTCGAAAGTTCGTGCCATTATCGCTTCTCAATTCCCTTGGAGGGCCTCTTCTGGCTATGAAACGAAGTAGAGCATTTATAAAGCTGTCCGTAGACAGGTCTTGTGCAATCTCCAGGTGTATCGAACGAGTTTTGAGACATGTGAACAATACTCCATACCTCTTATATGACGTACCTCTTGACCGTGTTCTTCCATCTTTCCGTACAAATAACGGTCCGAACAGATCTACACCAGTGCATTCGAAAGGGTAGGAAGTTTCATGCACTTCAACTCTTGATTCTGGTAATGAGCTCATCAATTGACTACCAGGGCGCTGATTGTACCTTCTACAAGTCTGACATTTATACAATACACGACGGACAGACGAAACACCATGAATAATCCAATAACTTAGTCTCAGCAAACTAAGTGTGTGATTTACACCGACGTGACCGTTCGATTCATGTGTACACTGAATAAGCAATTCCGTCACAACATGTTTAGGGGGTAATATCATTTGATGTTTTGTTGAGTCCGGTAAGCTTGACTGCTGAAGACGTCCACCAACGCATAACACATCGTTCTGTATAACAGGCTTCAGCTTTCTCAAAGAGCTAGAAATTCGATTATCATCATACTCGGTGCTTTGAACATTTTTCACAACCATCAGGATACTGTCATGCAGTTCATCAACACTTATTTCTTTACTCCGAGGTAAAGGCTCAGCACGAAATCCCTTAGAAGCTCTTAACAACCAAGCCACGACACGAATCAGTCGAATCCAGGACGAAAACCGATGAAACAATTCGCTCCAAAACTCATTAGTATCCACTTCAGTCGTAAAAACTCTTTGAATCCTCCTCACACCGTCATCGTCATCTGATAAAGGTTCGTAATCGATTACTGACATCGGCAATTCAATAGAATCCCATAAGAACTCCGGACCACGAGTCCATAGACGCCAACTTGCACTTTCTGTCGTATCAATGCCACGACTGGCGACATCAGCTGGGTTGTGTTCACTGCGTACGTGTCTCCATTGATCGATGGCCGAATTCTCATTTATCTTCGCTACTCTGTTGGCTACAAAGACAGTCAATCGTTTAGTCTCATTACGAATATACTTTATAACCAACATCGAGTCCGTCCAAAACGTCGTACTACTTATCGCTAGACGATCTCTTAGCGAACTGGATATCATCTTGTCAGCCGAAATCATAAGTGTAGCTGCGGTAAGCTCAAGCTTGGGGATCGAAACACCGGTCTTCAACGGCTTAACTCTCGATTTTCCATACAAAAATGAAACATGACAGTCTGTTTCAGATATGAACCTCAAATAAGAAACAATCCCATAACCTGACTCGCTAGCATCTGAGAAATGATGCAGTTCAACCTTAGTGAAACGAAAGTCCGGTTTTAGACATCTTGGAATTCGAACTTGAGCCTCCCGTAATTGGGATAACCACTTTTTCCAGGCGTTAAACATATCCTCCGGCAATAATTCATCCCAATCGAATTTTCTATCACAGAGGGCTTGGTTGATTAATCTGCCCCTAAGCATAAGAGGCGAAGCAAAGCCCAAGGGGTCAAACACCGAAGAGATTGATGACAGAACGCTTCTTCGAGAGCGTGGCAGGAGATCAGGTTTCTCGGACACGTGAGCCGAGAATTCGTCGCTTTGGACTGACCACACTACTCCTAGCGTCTTCTGAGTAATGTGTTCGAATTGATAGCTTTGAAAAGCAGGTGAGCGATCATCATCCTGAAAGCCCGCTGTAACCTCGGAACAGTTCGACAACCATTTCGTCAACTTGAACCCGCTCATACTTAACAATGCACCAATCTCTTTAGAAATAGAGATAGCCTCGTCAACACTTGCATACGATTTGAGCAAATCATCAACATAAAAATCTCTATAGATAGCGTCGATTATTTCAGGCCGAAATAAAGACTTTTTATCAGCAGCCGCCTTCCGCAGGGCGAATCCGCAAACGCTTGGGGAACTAGTAGCTCCAAAAACATGAACGTTCATTTCATAAGTTTCAGGCCTTGCATCGAAATCATCCGAAGGCCACCATAAGAAAGACAATCGCTTGCGGTCCTCTTCCGGAACGTAAACCTGATGAAACATACTCTTTATATCAGCCGTAACAGCTACCCTGTCAAGACGAAATCGAGTCAACACACCGATCAATGAACTCGTGTTCTCTGGTCCTTTATAAAGTAAGTCATTGAGGGATCGACCTCGATACGAAGCGGCACAATCAAAGACTACCCGCGGTTCGACCTTCCTTTCATTATAGACCGCATGATGAGGTAAGTACCATCTATCTGACGTGGGAACGTCTCCCACTCTCTTGGCGGCCCCTTCGTCTTCATAACGCTTTATCACCGTTTGATACTTCTCTTTCAAGTCACTGTTTCTAGTCAATTTTCTTTTCAAATACTCTAGTCTCATTTTAGCCATAGTATAATTACCATTTAACGAAGAAGCAGTGGTCCTGAACGGCAATCCTATGTGGTAATGACCATTCTTGAATTCAACCGAGTCCTCCATTATGGAAGATGCCTTCACTTCCTCAATCGAATATGCTTCTTGGCTATCGGTTTTCAAATCTTCGAATTCATAGTTGAACATATTCTGTAACTGCTGATGCAGATCGTTGTCCGAGAGTCGAGTCGAAATACGATTCACAGAGACTTTCTCCTGTTGTTTATTGTTTGGGCCACATACAGTCCATCCAAAGCAAGTAAGTATACCGATTGGCTCATTCTCCTTACCAATTCGCCGATCAAACTGAGACTCAACTATATGAGTATGGTCGCTCCCTATCAACAGAGATACATTAGCATTTTCGATCGAGGGCAACTCGATATTCCACAAATGAGGATAGAGATCCTTCTCAGCTACTTTCGGCATATTCTCATTAGAGATCGGTATTGACTTCGCAGTGATGCAATTTACATCAAATTTCCTCCTTCCATCAAGAGAAGACAGCTGTAGGCTAACTTGATAACCCGTCACATCTTTATCACCTGTCATGGTAGACAGTCGATAACGTATCGAACGACCCTTCACACCTAATTTCTGCAGTAGATCCTCAGTACAGATAGTGGCATCGGAACCACCATCGAGAAACGCGAAAGTCTCCACCGTCCTTCCTTTTGCCATGACTCGCACAGGAACGACCTTCATCCATACTGATGAGATGGCAGTTCGATTCGATCGAACACTTAACTCAGGAACATTTTCTTGTTCTTCGGACCCTACCCGCGATTCAGGCTTCTGGCGATGCAACAAGGAACTATGCTTGTCTGATCTGCAAAATGAACAAGTCCCACGAAAAGTACACTGATTCAGACGGTGGCCTGGATTCAAACATCTAAGACAAAGGTTTTCTTTCTTGACGAATTTATAGCGATCGATCTCCGAAATTTTCTCAAAGTTGTTACATTTCCATATCGCGTGATGGCCTCTACAATACTTGCATTCTTCAGCATGACCACGCCTCGGCGAATAATTGTCAGCAGATGTATTTGTCACTAAGGCGGTGTAATGGTTATTCCCGGGTCTCACAGCAACATTTGTCAGGGCTGATCCAAACACATTATTTAATCTCCTTCCTTGAGACTTCACGAATTCAATAAAATCAGACATCCTGACACACGCACTTCTCTCAAGGATGGTGCCCGCGCGTTCTGCCCATCGTCTGCGGATAGAATCATCGGGGAGTTTTCGCATTAGAGATCTTAACAATTCATCGCTGTCCAGCCTCGTTGCATACTCTACTCCCAGACTGTCTAATACCCGCTTCACGTCCTCCAATCTACGACCGAACGCCATAAGACTCGGAGCATCGGCCTTTCTAAGGCTTAATTCCTTCATTCTTCTAATTTGACTATCTGCTACCATATGTGGTAAACCAAAATTCTCTCTCAAAGTGTCGCATGCAGTACGATACCTTCCACCTATCGGCAAGTTAATACAACCTGAAATGGCTTCCTTTGCCTTGCCTTCACAGAGAGATTGCAAACGAATAAATAATTCGGAATCATTCGTAACGCGGTTAGCGATATTAACTTCAAAACTTGTGACAGATTGAGAATAATCAGATGGATCCCCAGAAAATTTAGAAATTTCTACTTTGGGTAACGACGAGCTCTGATGAATTGCATCGGCCAGTAAACGGAAACTATCATCCGGAATCTGAACAGGATTCTGTTTCGTCCCAAACCCGTCATTTACATGTAAGGGAACCTTTCTCTGACGTTCATCATCGTTACAATCATATTCAAACGGTGACCGTTTGAAATAATCAGGCGCATGTAGAGACTTGCGACTAAATTCATCCTCGTCCCTGAATAACATTCACCAGTTTTTCAGCCATTTCAACCTCAAGATGAGCCTTTCTCAACTCATTTTCACGTTTGAGCTCGAACATACGTATCTCATAATCATGATCAAATTCAAATCGTTTTTGATAGCATCTTTGCGCAATCTAGCCTCTATCAAACGAGCTTTAGCATTACGAAGACTACTCACGTCCGAATTCGAATCACGACTGCGGACATCAACACTCCTAACAGCGTGCTCAGACATAGGAGATTTAGGCCTACCATCACTTAGAACAATCGAACGATCAGCCGCAGATACAGATATATTACGGGTATCTTCGACATCAACAACACGAAGCTCCTCATACCTTTGCAATAGCAAATTAAATTCGTCTCTGACAGAAGCGTATTGCTCATTACTACGCATTACGTCAGCCTCATTGGCTTCAACTTGTAAATACGACTCATGAGATTCGACAAACTTTCTGAACGCAGATTTACAAGAGTCAACAATAGAAATTAGCTCATTCAGCTCTTGATACTCTTCGAGATTGAGCGTTTCAGTCAAAATGATAATTTGCGCTTTACTGCCGAAAGGTGTCCTAAACGTATACGATTAGGATCCTTACTTTTAACTGCTTGTACATCAGACATTACGTAACGTAAATTTCACAAACAAGACAAACTACGAGGCACTAGTTTTAGTGATAATAATATGAACACAAGATAAATTTACGAAATGCTAGTTGCAGTGACAATAAAACGTGTACGTAACGTGACAAGACAAAAATACGAGGAACTAGTTATAACGATAATTGAAGTGAGGTCTGTAAACACGATAGCTTACTCAAAACTCAATATGCGAAGTCCCACGTTGTCCAGCTCATTCCACGCGAATACCTGCAGTTGCGCAATACTATATAAACACACTCGGCCGAAGTATCGATGAAAGATGAGTTCCGCTGCTGTTCCGACAAGCGCTAGTAGAAGCCACTGTTCTTACGATGTCGAGGAAATCAGACTGCATGCACCGAACGAAGCTGATCGACGGCAACGTACACCACGTTTCTGATTCGCAAATATCTATGTCAGTGTCCTGCCTGGGTCGCCATAAAATGTAACCTCCTTTCCTTGTTACACTCGTGTGGTGTACGCGTAGGTAAAACAACCGCAGTGCAGCGAAATCAAGAGAGTTGTATTTTCAAACAGGTCAAAATTTCTTATATATTTAGCGTCTCACCGTCTGTTCAAACAAAGCCACACTGAGTCATGATATTCGATAGAACATAAATCGTAAACGATTTCCGCATGCTGGACACATACACATGGAATATACACACTACTAACAATTTTAAGAGTATATACATCACTGCACTCAATTTTCTCCGGATAATCAAAAGGCTCAAATAAGTGTCAACAATTATAAAAGGAATTCACATCGCCAATCACGGCGATACAAAACCGTTTACTGATATTTTCATAATATCAAGTAAGAAAATGTTAGTAGGTTTAGGCACTACTTCTACTTTGCTCGTTCAGCTTGTAGACTTCCGCAGACACTTCCCTTTAGTAAAGGAAGTGCATCTTACCCTATACATACATGCACTGACAAATAGAGATGAATCTGATTTTGTTATCCTGCATATCAGTTGATGTTGGTCCAATCTAAAATTGTTCTTATGCAACATTGGCTTTCTTGCTGCTTTTTATTAAGACATGAAGCAGCGTCGATTTGTGGATTTCCTACGTAATTCTCTGTCAATGCAAATATCTTATTGCACAATAAGTAGTGTTGCTTCATAGTCAATTATGTCATTTTTCAAAGTCCATGTACTTTTACCAGATTGTACATCAATCTAGCTACATGATTTCATGAAGATTTATTTCCTACCCCAGATCTTTGTAATTGATCCTTTTATGTAGGCTACAACATTATCTAATCGGCATCAGTTTCGTTCCTGATTTATGTACCGTTTTCTCTATCAGCAACTGCTACTCATTTTTGTAATCAGACTTGGAGCACTGTTTTACGCCATTTGCATATCGCATCGACTTGCTGCTTCATCAGTTCAAACTTGGTTTCGGCCACGAAAAACATCTCTTATTCGATTGACCGTCCTCCAATTCTATTCTCTGGCTGACAGACTCGTTGAATTGGCATCATTAATTTCACGCGTTACTCCATTACTGAATTTTTCAGTGTTTCCATCGACCGCCTAGTGAGCAACATCTCTTCCCAACGGTTGCTGCACTAGGTGACATGCCACGCGTAATTCACGCGTAATTACGGAGCACCCCAAACATCCGTGGTTAAAGACATTCTATTCTTCTACCCGCGTACATACGCGCTGCACTAAGAGTCAGAATTCACTTGATCTGATGCTGTTAAATCATGGGAAATGTTTATGAATACGCGCGGGCGAGCGTTTATAGCTTGCGCGTCGTCTACGGTTTTCCTGCGTTGCCGCTTGAAACACGGATGAACCGTTAAGCATGTTCTGTCTTCCCTGAGCATGAAATTGAGGTCCTATCACATTGTTTATAGTGATGAAAATTTTCCGTGGAAAATTATGGAAAAAATTGAAAAATTTTGGGAAATTATGGTAATTTTGGAAAATTTTGAATCTTTTGATTTTTTTGATAGGCCCTATAATTTGAGCGCTTCCACTGCCGAGGCAGCTACGTTCCAATTAAATTGGGTCTGAAACTTTTGATTTCATCATTATTTCGATTAAAGCGATCGTAATACAGTTCCGTCCGCGGATTTTTGAACATTCCTTTGCCACCAAAGGCTTGTGCTAATTTGTTGGCATTTTTAATTATCACACAGACACCGTTTGGGATAACGAGAATCTTACTTTAAAATAAGGGTAGCCTATAATTTCATGCAATGTGAAAGATCTGGAGCAAAAATAATATATTTCATCTTGAAGTTTGCTAATTGTTAGCTTGAAAATTAAGCTTTATTATGCAGCCTTGATTATGATGATTCAAATTCTCCATGTGTTGATGAGCATGTGAAGCATACACAGTCCACCACAGCATTATACATGAGCGACCATATTGGAAGATATATAAAGACTGTAAACTCGTGAGATACTTGGAAACTAAAGATATCTGTGATGATCATAGAAGAATATCTATGACAGTTTCTAACTTCTGGCATATTGTCCGATCGTCGTTGAGGACAAACTACACATCTTCCATTTCTAGCTCAGATGGTTCAGATGGTTCCAAATCGATTTCAGATCTATCCAAATGAATTTCAGAAATTTCCAGATGAATTGGAGATTCTCCAGTTGAATTTAAGATCTTTTCAAAGTTGGGTTTCTGACAGATATCTGAAATAAATTCAATTAGAGAAATCTGAAATCCATCTAATGTCTGAAATTCATTTGGGATGACCTGAAATAGACATGGAAAGGTTGCATTTGGTTCCAAAAGGTAACATGCAGGGATGATAGAGAAGTTTTCGGTCTTTGAATATTACATAGTCTTTTCAAACAACTATAACAGGTCTCCAAAACAAAGGCAAAATCGTCAATCACCGAAAAATAAATTTCAAAATTTTCCATTGGAAAATTTTCCGGAGAATTTTGAAAAAATTGGAAAATTTTCCGGAAATTTTCCATTTGCATCACTAATTGTTTAGCCTCTGATACATGCAGACACATGAGACGCAAAGTCTATATAAGAGGACTGCCAACGACACAAACTTATATAACAGATATTGCAGCAATATCCCACATAGCCACGGATGTTTGGGGTCATGTGCAATTACGCGTGGTTTACGCGTGAATTACGCGTGATTGAGCGTGGCATGTCACCTAATGTGCTGTCGCTGGCATGTCGCTGTTATATTCATCGGCCATGAGCAAAGCGATAATTAATATTTTTAGTGTAGGAAGTTCTAGTGGCAAAGACTATCAATCCAATTGTTATGCGATCGTATAAAGATTGAATCCTAATTGCTTGCGGCAGAGTAAGTTTGGCTTCTTTGAAGACTTCTAACAGAATATGCATTCTAAATGCAATCTAATGCAAATTTCTTGCCACATGTACGCATTCATCACACTTCCTTAATCGCGCGGCGACTTTAAGGAACATAGAGTAGGTATATTAGGTATAGTGATAACTCCGCATTTATTAAATCCCCAATGTGTATACACTTTCGATTTTATTGAATGAACTAGTGGTAGACACAGGTGTATTGTCACAAAATGTGAGAAATGCACATTTATGCAGTTTTGCAGAAATTACAACGGGATTGACTGATCATGATAGCATAATGCAGAGGGAAATTGTATCATTTTACAGATTGTGTGTGTCATGACAGCCTTGGATAGCTAATGTTTGTTAAATTAGCAACTCGATGATCCTAGTGGTTTCATGCTGAACCTCAAGAGAATCTTCGTAAGCGTGATCATATCATAAGCAACCTGCCACTGATAGAGCAAAATACAAGAATCAAAGACAATGATTTCAATAAACTTTGAAAGATGCAGACGGGTCCACATCACTATTCAGATTCAAGAAATGAAACATGAATTTAGTGAACGAATCATAAAATCATGCCGGTGAAAATTGAATTAAAAGTTTGAAATTTCAGCCCAAAAAGCACGAATAATATCGCGACTTTTTCAAGAAGACTTTCATTATAATACGGATCATAAAATTCCCTTGATAATCAGCTTGATTTCCGCTTAGTTAGGATGCTTATTAGCAAGTATTCATTGCTTTTAATATCCAACTTGTTTGATACTACTTATGTAGGACAGTCATCTCGTTAGTATATAAATTGGCAAATTTTGAATTTTTTCAAAAGTGCTCAAATAATGTTTTGGACCACGGGAACGTAATCTCCGCAAAAAACTGAATCTTTTGATATAAAAATTTTCACTGTATACAGATACTTTTTTGAGTCGACACTCTACCTATATATCCCTACCTTATGTTAAGGAAGGAAAAGAACAAATGAAGTGAACGCACTTTTCCCTTAACAATCGCGCTAGCGCGACCTTGCGACGAAGCGATGTTCATGGAAAACTGACTTTTCTACCTCATCATTTGCCAAGTCCAATGTATTGCTTTGAAAAAAGTCTGTCTTTGAAAACGCACCATGATTTGTAAAATGTCGCTTAAGTTCTGCCGATTTCAAAACAGAACTTATTTGCTTATTTGAAATGATGCGCATGGAAACTGTAGCAAAATCGCATCAAAATGTTTGAATTAGTACATGGATAGCTACATTTTGATCAGTTATATTTGCCATCGCTTTTGTATAAAATGCATTGTGTGGTCGACCAGCTGCATCTATAGAGTAAGTAGGTGAAGTGTTGACTCCAAAAAGTATCACGGTGAAAATTATTATATGAAAAGATTCAGTTTTTTGCGGTGATAACGTTCCTGCGGTCCAAAAAAATTATTTGAGCAATTTTGAAAGAGCTAAATTTATGACAATTTATATAGCTACTACCGAGATGACTCTTCTATGTAAGTATTATGAAACAAGTTGGATATCAAAAGGAATGAATATTTGCTAACAGGCATCGTAGTTAAGTGGAAATTAAGCTGATGATCAAGGGAATTTCATGATACGTATTATAGCGGAAGTCTTCATGAAAAAATCGAGATCTTATTGTGCTTTCTTGGCTGAAATTTCAAATTTTTTAGTTCAATTTTCATTGGCATGATTTTATGAATCACTATATTTATATGTTTCATTTCTTGAATCTGAAAAGTAATGTGGAACCATTTACATCTTTTTAAGTCAATTGTAATCATTGTCTTTGATTATGCTATTTTGCTCTACCAGTGGCAGGTTGCTTATGATATGATCACGCTTACGAAGTTTCTCTTGAGGTTGAGCTTGAAAGCAATAACAGCCCATCGAGTTGCTAATTTAACAGACATTACCTGTTCAAGTCTGTCATGACACGGAGGATCTGTAAAATATTATCATTTCCATCTGCATTATATCATGCTCAGTCAATTCCGTTGTAATTTCTTTAAAACTGCATAAATGTGTATATCTCACATTTGGTAACAATACCGAACTACATTCACCTCGAGTTCATTTAATAAGATCGAAAGTGTATACACATTGGGCATTTAATAAATGCTGAGTTGTTACTCTACATTACATGTATGCACTTACTCTACGGCTGCATCTATTTCTATGGCTAATTGTTTGCTTTCTATGACGAGACTGTTTGTGATTAGCAAGTCCACATTTTGTCATATACGTAGGCCCTAACATGTTAGTTTTGCACTTATTCAACATAATCGCTAACTTCGATTTTCAAATTTAGTGGCAGTCCGATTTTAATTTTATTCTTACCGATGTATACACCAATCTGCTAATAGTCATCTGCTTTTGCTGCTAGCATTAGCTCTATCACTATCGATTCTTAGTCAACATTGGCATTGTCATTAATTGTCATTGCATCTACTGTTTCACCTGGAAACTAAGATTCATACTATTAATTTAACGATTCAGGCAAATACCTCAACGATAAAATTAGTTCTTCAAGAAATTACAGAGAGAATGATGCTAAATTTTTTTAAAAAAATAGTGAAAAACTTTTTAAAAATCAAGCATCAATAATTGGGCCATAAAATACATCACACTCATTGAAGGGCAAAATGCGTCGAAATAGGATACATGATTATATAAGCATCCGAAAACTGTTGAGCCTGGTAAAGTCAATTACGGTATGTTTATTGATTTTTTAATGCCTATGTGAGCAACTGGACGTTTTTAAACTGTTTTTTAAATACAATAGGTTGTTATGAACCAAAAGTGTCGAATACATTGACTGTGAATTGTTTAAACGCAAGATCGGATGTTTTATTTTGTAGCATACATAATATTGTCACCTGCAATGAGAATCATCCCTGCTTTTTACTGCGATTGCTATCATCTGATAGCATCGCGATTGAAGTCTAGCCTATATAACTATATATATACATCAGGAAGAGAAGTCTACCTGTAAATGATTACTGACACTTGAATAATACGCTTTGCATGCGCCATCAAAATTATTGTTGAATTTCTACAAAGGTCTCCGTAGATTGCATTATGCATCATAATTTATCTCAGATTACAGTGAGAGCTACTTAAATGGGTTGCCAACAAATTGCCAAAAAAGAAACACAAGGAAAACGATGCTTGTGTATCCGGTGACGTCAGCTTTACCCATCAGACATGATCTGAAGATGATTTTAGAATCCCCATTGCAGCCGTCATTTTAAATGAGCCTCTTCTCAAGTTGGAGCTCTGTTAAACACAATGAGTGAGGAGCTGCTGACGAAAGCTAAACGGGGAAAGAAACTCATCCTTCTACATCTTTCTGCAATGATGATCATACGAAAATAGCGAAGATAACTGCATTACACGCATTAAGAAAAATGGATATTGAAGAAATAAGACAGCCACGCGCTCACGCTAAACGTCTAATTGACTTAATTGCTCTGAAATCCGTGGACAGCGTGAACACCGGAGTTTTGTTGCTTTCCATATCAATTCATGGATTTTTGGCATCAATGTTTTTGTTGGTACAATTGTATTAGGCACATTTCTCTCCACAAATGACAACAGACCTATAAGTAAAGGCAATATATAGACTAAGAAAGTACAATCGACAGGGTTAGAACCGGCGGAGTTTTTGGCCGGCAGGCAATAATAACATTGAGAAAACAATAAGATGTGCACATATCTATATCCTGCCTGCACAAGAAAGCTTTAAGCGATCAACAAACTCTAGGTTCCAATATAAAACAAGTTTTTCTAGCGATAAAGGTTCCGAGATGAACTATTTGATCACTGACTGTGCTGATGCAACGAAATGTTTTGTCTGCGACGTGCAAACTTGATTCAATGATGTGATATTTACTTCTTCACTTGTGAGGGAATTCTAGTGATTTGCAACGTCAATTGAGAACTCTCTCCATTACAGTTAAAATCATAGAGTATGTTAGGTAGAGTGGTAACTCGGCATTTATTAAATCCCCAATGTGTATACACTTTCGATTTTATTAAATGAACTCAAGGGAGATACAGTCGGAATTGTTTCAAAATGTGAGATATGCACATTTATGCAGTTTTGAAGAAATTACAACGGAATCAACTGATCATGATAGCATAAAGCAGAAGAAATGACATCATTTTACAGACTGTCCGTGTCATGACAGACTTGGAGAGGTAATATTTGTTAAACTGGCAACTCGATGACTTGCTGTTGCTTTCATGAATTAAAAGCTTAAAATTTCAGCCAAGAAAGCACAACAAAATGTCGACTTTTTCATGAAGACTTCCACTGTAAAACGGATCATGAAATTCTCTTGATAATTAATCAATTTAATTTTCTCTTAGTTAGGATGCTTATTAACAAATATTCATTCCTTTTGATATACAACTTGTTGCATACTACTTACATAGAGGAGTCATCTCGGTAGTATGTAAAGTGGCAAAATTTTGACATATTTTGGAACTGCTCAAATGATGTTTTGGACCACGGGAACGTAATCTCCGCAAAAAACTGAATCTTTTGATATAAAAAATTCACTGTATACACATACTTTTTTGAGTCGACACTCTACCTATATATCCATGTTCTATGGTTTAAATTCAAATCTTTTGAGTTTACTTTGATGACCGCGAGCTGACGTGTAAGAGTCTGGTACAATGAGCTTGTCAAAATAGTCATCAATTTTTTATTTCAGTGAGTGTCCCAAGACCGAGCAGGAGTGTTGCTGTAGCACCTGCGTCAATCACAATTTATCGCGTGCAGTTAGCTTATCAAGCAATTATCCCAGATCCACTGTCAAATGTTCAGGTAGTAGGCCATAGGCTGCATTGAAATCCACTACCAGTGGCGTGCGGTGCTACTTATCGATAGGCATGCAATGCGCAGAATCAGAATTTGATGCTTTTTAAATGCCCATGTGCTCAACGTTAGACATTGTCTTTGCACATTAGGCCTATGACATTTATCATATTCGATTCGAAAAGGGCATTGACACATAACGTGAATTATCATGAAATTATCCAATGTTGAAGTCCTTCCTCCTCGACTTTTTAACGAAGTCATCAAATGACATTATAATAGAAAGAACCTCCTTGCATCATTCGAAGGTTGCACGTGAAGTTTTCTAAATAGACATTCAGACTTAGGTTTCAAAGCCACCATGGAAAAATCGTCGTATCGACGAATGTACGCCTTTTCGTCTTTCAGCGCTTCGGTCTTCATTTAAACTTCATTTGAAGTTCAGGCATCGGCCGCCCTGCTTCAAGTCAACAACATTTTTTCGGCAACTATTCTGCCAGAACGGTTAACAAATTGATAGCATGCAATGTCCAAGACAGTTCTACATTGCACATCAGACAACGCTTTGTTAATTTTCTGGTGATGGATGACCAACATATAACATGTCGGGCCGGCTCATACAATGCATACACATGTACAAAGTCAGTCTGATGAGATCTGGCCTATCTGTATCATTTTTCCTAAAGTAAGCGATGCGATAACTTCGCCGAATGCAGCCACTATTTCATTTCGCAGCCTTTTATATAGGAACTTCGCGAGAAGGCAGCGTGTACAGACTGCGAGTCAGTCAATGCAAATAAGCCTAAATACTCGTAGATAGCACCAGTGAATGCGGCGATGCCTCACGGTTGTTAATGCTGATTAGACGCAATTTCCCCAAATGAGATGGCCTTCCATTGGACTTTATACGATGTTCAGAGCCCAAATTATCCTCAATCTTGGGAAGGATAGAATGGTTAATTTACAGAATTTAAGCGAGGCATTCGCCGCATTCACCCCATCAATTAACCGCACGCTACTGTCCATTACTCATTGCATCTCTAGACTATATACATGTAAACTATATAACGTATGAACTCTAAGCTTTTATAAACTATCCAATGTAGTGAAGTCATTCAAAATCTGGAATAATTTTACAATAGATAGGTTATTAAGGAATACACACAATGCTTCCAAAATTCATGTAGGCTAGAAAATATGATTCTGGAAACTATATTTCAGATGAAGTAGTGTTTGAACTACCGTACATGTTACATGGATAAGTTGCCGTCAATCATTTTTTAACTGTTTAAAGAAATGCAATAGTATGCATGCATACTAGTTTTATATATGTTCGCTAGTATTATAAGCACAGAAGTAATTTGCAAAAGTTAAGCTTCATAAAAAGTGATCAAATATTTTTTTAGACCGCTGGAACCGTGGAACGCAATCTCTGCAAAAAACTGAATGTTTTGATATAAAAATTTTCACTATGCGCTCTGATATTTTTGAGTAGACACGCTATACTTAGCCTGATGGGCTTCTTGACTATATCTACTCCACATTTTGTAAACGATTGTCAAGATGACTGGAGAGAGACCCCTTTTGTACTAAGAATGTTTTGAGGCATTCATGCATGAGTGATATGAATATTAATAAAAAAGGGGTGGTTTTCACAGGTAGATAAATAAGGGTATCCTTCTTCGAATTGAAGCTCTGATTTTGACGTATTGTATTTAGCAAAGTGTTTATTATATTAGCGTTCAGAGCATCATGCTAAAACGTGTTTTAAAAATTGAAAAACAGGCCAATGTCAACAACAACTATTTGGATAGGATCAGTTAATGAAATACCAAGGAAATTAATATTCATTGCCAATATAGAAAATAATGGCCAACAAGGATTTAAAGAATGATGGATAGCATAGTCGCCCCACCAAAATATCCAATTGACATCACAATTATAGGCTACTTGAATTATGATTTCGTGATTCATCATTACATAGTAAAATTATAAAGTGAAATTGATATAGGATCTACATTCATAAAGCGTTGAAAGATGAACGAAAATTTAGAACGGTCTCTATATGAGAATGATGGACAAGTTAGGCCCACACTAATTTTAAGTGAATTGTTGCATCCTTATGACAGAGAAAATCGATCTTAACACAAATTAGGAAGTAAAGGTATTTAGAAGCAGTTGTAAAATCGATGACAGGCTGCCTTTGAAAAGCGCAAGCCTTTTCTTCTACGAGTACATGCTGTTTTCTTGGGTAGCATGACTTATGTCGAATCTATGATAATTAAAAGAGCCTTGCTAATGGTTTACCCCTGAAAAAAATTGAGGAGGCGAAACTTGAGACAATGGATGCCAAAATTACAGCAACAGCAACGTTTTTTAATTATCACGCAACAATATGCTATTCAAGCGGAACTGAAAAATTTTATATGCGTCAGTCGGATCAGTTTGATATTATATGTATACACTTTCGATTTTATTAAATGAACTCAGTCGGAATTGTTTCCAAATGTGAGATATGCATATTTATGCAGCTTTGAAGAAATTACAACGGAATCGAATGGTCATGATAGTATAAAGCAGATGGAAATGATATTATTTTACAGAGCGTCCGTGTCATGACATCCTTGGAGAGGTAATGTTTGTTAAATTAGCAATTGACCTGCTATTGCTTTCATGATGAACCTCAAGAGAATCTTCTTAAGCGTGATCATTTCATAAGCAACCTGTCACTGCAAAATAACAGAATTAAAGACAGTGATTTCAAACAATTACTTTGAAAGATGTAATTGGGTCCACATCACTATTCAGATTCTAGAAATGAAGCATGAATTTAGTGAATCATAAAATCATGCCAGTGAAAATTGAATTAAAAGCTTGAAAATTCAGCCAAGAGATCACGAATAATATCGCGACTTTTTCATGAAGACTTTCATTATAATACGGATCATGAAATTCCCTTGATATTCAGCTTAATTTCCGCTTGTTTGAGATGCTTATTAGCAAATATTCATTCCTTTTGATATCCAACTTGTTTGATACTACTTATATAGGAGAGTCATCTCGTTAGTATATAAATTGGCAAATTTTGAATTTTTTTAAAAGTGCTCAAATAATTTTTTGGACCACGGGAACGTAATCTCCGCAAAAAACTGAATCTTTTGACATAAAAATTTTCACTGCATACAGATACTTTTTTGAGTCGACACTCTACCTATATATCCCTACTGTATGGTTGAAATCTATCAGCTAATTGGAAATAATAGAATATAACAGTCACTTCATGAAAGTACTTGCTAATTAAAATTCACATCTATAATTCAGTGGAACTCAAGTGAATGTTGCAAATTATGCTTTATGAATCTTTCTATTCAATAATAACACAATTACTAGCTTACTACTTAGCAAATTATTCAGTAGTGTTTTAAATAGTTGTATTTCATGAATGTTTACCAATTCATTTTGTTTTATGCTGTTTCATAAAGTGCTACTAAAACCAGTGGACGATATCTCATAAAACAAAACTGAACACTTAAATACCGTTGTCATGCCTACCTTGATAGTTTGAAACACTGCATAATAATGCGTTTATTGAATAACTGAAAATCAATCTTTACAGAAATACAGATGCACACAAACAAAAATCATCAAGTCAACGAAGGCCAAAAAACGAAGAAAACTTTTTACAAGCGAAGCTTGTGAGTTCTTGTTGCATAGGTGAGTGCAGTATGGAAAAAGGACTGAGCCATAGAGCAAATATATTAGGTAGAGTTGTAACTCCGCATTTATTAAATCCCCAATGTGTATACACTTTCGATTTTATTAAATGAACTAAAGGGAGATACAGTCGGAATTGTTTCCAAATGTGAGATATGCATATTTATGCAGTTTTGAAGAAATTACAACGGAATCAACTGATCATGACAATAATGCTGAAGAAATGATGGTATTTTGCTGACTCTCAGTGTCATGACAGCCTTGCAGAGGTGGTGTCTGTTAAATTAGCAATTCCATGGGTTCCTATTACTTTCATGCTCAAACTCAAAGCGTGATCATATCACAGGCAACCTGCCACTGGTAGAGCAAAATACAAGAATCAAAAACAATAATTTCAATTAATTAAAGATGTAAATGGGTCCATTTCACTATTCAGATTCTAGAAATGAAACATAAATTTAGTGAATCATTAAATGATGCAGGTGAAAATTGAATTAAAAACTTGACATTTCAGCCAAGAAAGCACAAATAATATCGCGACTTTGTCATGAAGACTTCTATTATAATACCGTTCATTAGATTTCCTTGGTCATCAGCATAATTTCCGCTTAGATAGGATGATTAGTAGCGAATATTCATTCCTTTGATATCCAACTTGCTTCATACTACTTATATAGGAGAGTCATCTCGTTAGTATATAAATTGGCAAAGTTTTAGCTTTTTCGAAACTGATCAAATAATAATGTTTTGGACCACGGGAACGTAATCTCCGCAAAAAACTGAATCTTTTGATATAAAAAATTCACTGTATACAGATACTTTTTTGAGTCGACACTCTACCTACATACTTACTCTATGGACTGAGCACGTTTCTTGGTGTGACACAGAAATAATAAGAGCTTCTTCGAGTATCTCAATTGACGTGACACAAATTTGTGGAGCACATGAATGAGACGGATATAAGCAAGAGCAAAAAAGCTTCAAAGCTTTCGATGTTCTCCTATCACTATCGATGGTACGCATTCTGAGTCGCACTCACTTCCACAAATAAAGCGGTGACAGCGTCTTCTAATTATTTCTAGTAAAGAGGAATCAGTTGCTGATATACCAACCAACAAAGGACAATTGTACTCCAAGGCACTGAGGATAAGATGATGATAGATGAGGAGGAGATGATGTTTAGTCACAGATGGAATCTTCCTTGTAGACTTCAATGTATGAATTCTTCTCGCTGCCTTCTTCGAAAAGAACTTCACGTAACACTTCCAACCAGGACTTTCGTGAAGAGCAACAGCAAGCAGCTTTAAAGATTCTGAACAAGGAAGTCTGTCATCAGAAATAGGTGCACCATTTATTTTACCAATCATCAAGCTATTCGTTTTGTTTTCATTTAAAACGAGCCGTCGACTTTCACACCAGGATGAAACATTTTCAACTTCACCGGAGATGCCCTGATTAATATTACTGCCATATTCAAAAGTAGTTATTATGACAATGTCATCAGCATAAAGAGTGTTGCACTATTGCAATTCTCCTTCGATTCTCTGAAGTCTGGCCGGGCCGGTTTTAATAACGCCGGTCGGCGGCCCAGCCCCGGCCGCAAGTTTTGAAGACCAGTAGGTTAATTTAATTAGACCCATGTCGACCTTTGACGACATTCAATCTAGAACAAATAGCCTAGTCAATCAATACAACATTAACAGCATGTACAGTAGACAAAATGACTTGCTAAGTCTGAAAAGTCTGATCAGAACTTATTTCATTTAAGATCTTACATTTCCTGACCAGAAAGTATCAGACTTACTAAGTCTCATCTTCTGCAAAATAAGATCTTGTCAGATCTTACCATTTGATAATTAAAATTGAAAAATGTCAATTAAAATTAAAAATTTGAAGTCCGAATAGAGTGCGAATATCAGATGAAATCAATGGTTTTGGTTGTTAAATGACCTTGATGGATCATCAGTACACTGGATATATGTAGACAAACGCAAAATATAAGACTTTTTTTCTACTAAAAAGATTTCTAAAAAGTCACAAATAAGATCTTATAAGATCTGATAAGATTTGCTAATAAGACTTAGCACGACTGATAGGCCTACTTTCTGGTCAGAACTTGCAAGATTTCCTTAGTAAGATTGTGTAAGTCATTTCGTCTGGTGTGTAATTATAATAACATAATTTGAGACATCTACACGCATGCTTTGTGATACAGGGTATTTTGGGCCAAGCCCGCCCACCGCTTAAAGTCGTCCATCTATGTTAACTTGTCTGTATGAGAGCAGGAAAGTAACTTTTAAACCTCGTATGCCTGCAATTCTATAGCGCCTATCGTCTCGTTTGCTCACTCCATCGACCAATCAATTTGGACTTGAGGTTTTGTCAGCAGATAAGCCATTTTATTTTGTGTGGGAAAATTGCTGAGATTGGACGCCTGTTAATGAAATTGATGCTCCATCTTAGGTGGTAAATAGAAAAGTTACTGTACACGTTACCAAAGTTCTTTTGCATATTACGTTGCATATAATTATTTCATAGAGATGTAATTTCGTTATTCACAATACTTTTGTCACTAGAAGTCGATTAAGCAATTGTTCACGCAAATTGTGAAACTAGATAAACTCGCCCATCGCGAATTTTGCGGGCAACTATACCCTAACTTTTGCAAAATTATTTCAAACTTAGTTAAACACAATAAATCATATGCAAAATGTTAATATACACCCAGTCATCGAATAATTCGACTGAATTGAGCAATCTTGATAATTATTTACATTTCTGTGAGAATTACAAATAATGGGCAAGTTTATCCTATATTGGTCCCTTTCAATCAAAAAATTGATTGTGAGTTAGTTCATGTTCTCAAAACATCCGATTTCAGTTTTTCTATTGAAGAGCTTGCTTAACATTCATGATTGTTTTTCATGTAATGTATAAACTTAATATCGTATAGGCCTACGCTTGACCGGCCACACACTTGTTGTAGACCTGTAGCCTAGGCCGAATGTTCTATATGCTCTTACAGACCACCTTAATTTAAGCTACCATGCAATTTCATGAACTGCCGAATAATGTCTGAGCTTTTTAAACTCTAGTCTTCTATGTAATGAGCACACGCATTCTAGTGGTTCATGGAAACTTTGGAAAAATGGGGAATATGAAAATCATAATGTGCCAGTCTATTATGCCATAAAATTGTCATTAAATCTTATCGAACTAATCATTATCGTACATTTTACACCTTACTATGAGCGATCAGTAGAGATCTCCAGATCAAAAAATCCTAATTGATCACAAGGCCTATACATAGCCTATATATAAAGTCTGTTATATGACCTTCAAGCTTGGCCTACAACATGTATGTGGGCTTACTGGCCCGACAGAGGGACTTAACCAACAGGTTCACAGGACGTAAATGCTACTTAGTCGATATTTAGACAATAGATCTAATAGATAACATGTAGGCCACATACACAGACCACTATACGCCATATAACATGAAATAATCGCTGTATTTATTTTTAGGTAATAAGTCAAAGTCAAATCCCAGACCCATCCGTACGAAACCAGCAAAACCTGCAGAATCAAATAAATCCTTTACGTAGGGTACACGTACGTTAATCCAAATCTTAAACTTTGCTTTTTAAGAGCAGCATCTTTAGATTCAAACATTGTCAATCAACCAATTCACCCCGAATCAATGTGAAGGCTTATATTTTATGTGGGGGAATTTTGATGATTCTCCCGAGGGAGAAATATGGATAAGATGTGCTTTGTGTCAACTGGGGACCCAGCCGCATGTGTTGCTCAGACGAAATGTGTGCTGAATATCAGATTCTAGAGTGGTATAGCGCAATGAATTTAGAGTGAGAAAAAAATTTTGCTGTACAATTGACCAATGTCTTTGCCGTTGACTGTTGCATCACTGATGAATTTCAAAATATCGATTTTTGCTCAATAAATTCAAACGAAAGTCAGTCAAAATAAGTATTACATTTTCTATACCCTTTCCAATTCATTTGTAAGACATCTAAAATGAAGCATGCGATTCCATGTACTTCCGACCTTGGTACACCTAGCAACGAAAGTATCTAACATTGTTTTAATCACACAAAATGAGATTTGCCATTTTTATGATTATGATTGTGCTTTTAAGGCAGACATCTTCCAGAGTAATATTCCACAGCCAGTATCTTGCTCGATTTGTTGTTAAGGATAATGAAAACGTCATGATAACCGATTGTTTCAGATAAACAAACAGACTATCCTGATCACAAAATGATATTCACGTAATTTATAGTTGCAACACGTTTTATTTAATTAAGATGTGAATTTAGTGAATTTTGCAGAAGATAGCGAATTTGGATAGACTATTTTATTCTTCTTTAGTTGCACTGCTTACTTAAATTGTATTCCGACAAGTGCAGACAGTATACCTTGCAAGTATGAAGTGTTTCGGTTATTTCTTAATGGTAATTTCAACTGCTGGATCAGACAGCGTTCTGTATGTAAATGGTGCTAGATCTCAAGAAAAACGAAATTACTGAAACAGTGTTGTAATCAATTTGTGATCAGGACAGTCGGCTTGTTTATCTGCAACAATAACATCCGCTGTAATGACGTTTACATTATCTTTAACAGCAAATCGGTTAAGCTACCGGCTGTGAGTAGCATCACATTTCTGCCTACTCTAGAAGAGGTTTGATTAAAGCAACGTTATATCATTTCGCTATTAGGTGAACCAAGCTCGGCAGCACATGGATCAACATAAATAATTGGGATTTTGTGATGTTTGATGCTTCGCAACTTGCAAGAAGATTGGAATAGCTTAAGAATTGTCGCTTTAATAATGTTGGATGACAATCTACGAAATGAAAATAATAAGAAACTCATGCGCGAATCTAGGAAGAAAATGCCAGTAAAAACTCTTGGACTAATGCCTCTTATTGAACTGAATATGTATCTGAGGTATCGCACGCTTGATTTTAGATGTCTTACAAATGAAATGGAAAAGATGTATTTCGAGTAGGTTTTCATCAATTCTATGTGAAAAATTGAAGCTATTCTCCTGTTATGTCATATGTTGCATCACTGACTTGGAATAAGTGTGTGCTATGAAATAAGCATATTGAAAAGAGTGTTACGGGATAGAAGATAAGCGAATTTGATTTTGATTGGATGATTATGATTTAGCAGCTGGAATTAAAACAAAATCGCATTTGGCTCCAAACTAGAAACGAGAAGAAGATGATGGAAGTCGAAATCTCATCATCAGCTTGCATCATTGACACAATATCTTAGGGAGAAGAGGCAGATGAGCGTTCATTGAAACTTTTTCGCCATTATCTTCTGATATCCACTCTGCTTTAGTTGCAATAGGCCCTATGTTGAAAGGCGTTCAACACTTAAATGAGAGAAATGTGGAGAAAATGAGTGCATACATTCATTTTCCCCCGGCAGGTATAGAGAAATTGTATGGTGTGATTATGTTGTACAATTCATCTTCCGGCCCGGAAAATTACGCTTTTAAAAAGTACGCTTTTAACTTTCCGCGGAAATAAGTGAATGGAAACTATGAATAGCATAACACCGGGAAAATAGGGTTAACAATAGCAGACGATATAATATTGCCTGAGAATGCATTGTTGACTAAGAACAATGACTTAAACATGAATCTTAATAGTCATTATTATTATAATGAACTTACTTAAAAATGAAAACGTAAATCGGCTAAATAATAATATAATTCTGCTGCATGATTTCGAGCAGACCAGGAGTAACTGATTGCCTCTTCTGGTTGGATTAGGGTTAATTCCTAACTATTGCCAAGAATTGCAAGTAAATCATTGCAGACCTACGAAGCATATGGCGTTTTCAACTATAAAATTGTTTAAAATACGCAATGGTCCTGTTGGCTTTCGTTTTTTTCTCACATAGGCTATGGTTGCAATCATTTCAGTTTTCTGTCACTCATTTTCATCTCGTTGATCACAAATGTCTTTTCCCTTCCCTGCTTTATCTTCTTAATATTGACATGCTAGGAAGTGCATCAGTCGCTGCACGGTTTGATCCTCATCCATGTTCGACATCACATCATCAGGCCATCGACATGTGATTTCTCTCTATGTGGTGTGAAAACCGGCCCGCAACTGTCTGTAGTTAATGTTGGTGACCTATTGTTCCTCATCACACTGGGCGAATTACACTACTTGGTTGTGAAGTCGAAAATGAGCGCAAAGAGCCGAAAAGAGATTTTGTTGGAATGTGATTGATGCCTTGAAGATTGGAGGGCGCCGACATTGCGCAACAGACGCCGCACTGCCGTCGGTGTGACGATGATCCTGTGACAGAGATTGATTGAACGGAATATTTAGAAATTTGGGAATATCTGTACGATAAATGCTCCTCTAAGGAAACAAATACGAATCAACTATTTTCATGCATATGTAAATCACAATCAGGGGTATTGGCAAGCAGTGGCCTGAACTTCAGCCAGCGAGTGACAATTGAAATTGGCCCACTGGAACTCTTCCTAGCCTTCTGACAATTTTGAATAAATTATACAATGTATAACTGCGAGCATGTTTGAGAGGACAACAATGACTATGCAGAGACTAGGCTGCGTTTGCAGCCGAGGCTGATAGTCATTGTTATAGACTTTAACGTTCAGCAATATAACAATAGCATGGATTTTTAAGGGCAACAATATAGGACATCTGAAGGCGCGTAAGCGCCTGAAAATGTCCTACATTGTTGCCCGAAAAAATCTATGTTAATATTATTGTGCGTAATTGAAATGGCCTGGGCAGCAATGCTATGAATATGCATGTAGATATGTCTTTCAAAAATGATCAAAAATGCCTTTCACATGCATAGATACCGATATCATCATTACGAGATGCATTGTTGTAGCATGTATATCTTCATACTATCTAGGCATTTGGACACGAAATATTTGACTTATACCAAAGAAGCATCAAGGGAGACATGGCTGTGGACTTCAGCGTCCAGCAATGAGATTTTATCTGACCTAGAAATTGTTTTCCCATTACTTTTTACATTAGAATTCAGTGATATTTGATGTTTACCGTCCAGCAATGGAGGTCATTTTGTTAAATCCTATAGTATTTGAACCTTAGGAGATAGTAGTTCTGAGTACATGCGTACTAAAGTACACAAGTAGTCAGGTATAGTGCTAGCTACTGCTATAATACACAGTAGTTGCACAATTTACATAAATAATACAAATTTCTCCTCACACCAGAGAAATGCAGAATAACATCAAATAAGTTCAACAGTATAGGTCATCGGTGGCAAACATTGAATAGTCGATACAGTCAATAATTCAGCAATTAAGAAATGCATTAAATTAAATGGGAAAAACTACTATTAGTATGCCACATGTTCACATTTACAATCTCAGGTGATGCTGATAACCTCAGATTAGACACGATTTCATCACGAAAGTTATATATTTGCATTATGATCGCAATGCCTGTGGGTGAGTTCTTTCAACGTCAAAAAGGTCTGAACAAGAATAAAGCAGTTATTTGAGGAGGCTCCAATTCACCATTGACATCAGTTTCCGAAATTACATGCATTTTTACAGTCTTAAGAAATAATGAGGTGTTGAAATATCGAAGAAAGGTTGATTGAACACCATTGACGAGTTTGTGGGGAAATCTATATTTCTGCTTGATAGAAGTCTAGAAGCAAATAAGTCGTTGGTCACTCTTGAGTAACTTTTCTCATCTTTGAGATGATAAAAAATATCAAAACCTTTTCACACAAATTCATTGTATACTGTTGAATGCAGAATTGCTAATTTGCCAAATTTATGCATTATTCTGCATGATCCCTCAATTTTGTCCTAAACATCCTCGAGACATCAGTGCTCATATTGAATTTTTCAGCTTGCTGTTTGTTTTACAGAACAATTTTGGGGGATTATGTAGTATGAAGATTTGCTGCTCCATGTGCTCTCTTCTCTGCTAATTCAAATATTGCTTCAGCTTGCAATTCTGAGAAATGTATTGAATATCTCCAAATCAATGTTTCAGTCATTTAATTTACAGTGCTCACGTGTTTTCGAATACAAAAGAAACTCAGGAACGATTTACGGACGTTTCCTCCCAGTGACAGAATTACAATCCAATCTGTCAAGGCACCCAAGCACTTAAACGATTCAACGATGACAGCGGAAACAAGTAACTCATACGATGGTTCTGAAAAGGCAATCACAATCTTTGTTAACACAGTTGGTGATGCTAAGATGATGTACACGATATCGATAATCACGAGGATAACAGAGAGTCTTATCTCTCTTTTTCGTATTCCTCTGAAATTCTGAATACGGTGACTCTTCTTTAGGAAACATATGATCAAAATCGTACATACTACAAGAAACGTAGATGGAATAGCGAAACATACGATTGTGACAGTTATGTCAAGGAGATGAGTTCGGGACTGGCTCTCAAACGTGCATCTATTGTTATCATATCTTATTCCTAGATATGCGAATAATATGTAGATTGTGAAAGAAGTTGTAAGTACAATGAGCAATGTAACTATCATTCTCTTGACAGTAATAATAGTAGCTACCTTCATGGGATGAGAAATTGCAACAAGTCTCTCGACTGCCAAAATACTTTGAATATATCCTTGAAGATGCGCCAGAGTATAACCAGCTATAAACCATCCGAAACATACAGAAGCATTCAGATCTACAAAATACAAAAAGTTCCCTTTTGACAGAACTTCAACACTAACGATCATGGCAAGGTAGATGAAATCAGTACTTAAAAGAGCGAGTAGCGCAATGGTCGTAGTCAAAGGGAATTTTGTCTTCCGTCGAAATTTGATCAAAATTATGATAAGCAAAAATGTGCCAATCATCGAAAATCCACAGAAAAAATCTAGTGGATAAAGTCGAATATATGAGACGATTTCTTCCAATCAGTTTCCTTGTTAAAAATATTCAATTCCATCTTTCTCAATTAATCTACCAATTCTCAGACTAACAATACCAGGAATTAGAAAGTGTGACAGCAAAATAGTAATGTCACTTTCCATAGAAGTTGAAATGGGTACGCTGCTTGCAAGCGCTTTCATATAAACATATTTTGTGCGAGTAGGTGCTTCCTGTAAGATCACGGAGCCAGTAAACCGCAAGCACTGCAACTAATTAGGTACATATGTGATTTATTTGCTGACGGTCTGACAGAAGCATGAATTTCTGATCATGAACATTATCATCGCGAGTAATCCAGGCTGTTGATAAACGAGATTCGGAGGTCTTCATAAATTTTCTTCTGAAAGGAACCAAGGCTTTGTACACAAGCAGTGGTGAATTTAATATACTCTGAAATTTAATTCCAATTGTACGACAATCATGCTAGAAATTAATCTTTCAAATTGCGGCATGATGAATATATTATACAATGATATGAATGTAATGTATTATCAACAGCAACAGACTCATCCTTTTTACCGATCATCGACCATAACAGCTCAGTAAATCCCACAGCCACTTCTCGGACCTTGTCGGGCCTCACTATGACTTGTGATAACAATAAGAATAACAATGACGCGCTTATTTGTCAAATTAAGAATCATTCGTTTCACAAACTTGAGAAACCATAAAAACTGTTCATAACATGCAAATTAAAAAAATTCTCACAGCGAAATCGGCATACAGTAAATTAAATCGGAACTACAGTCGTTGACTACTTTTGCATAGATCACTAAATTCTTGAGTTGAAAAGATCGCAGGCCATATGGAAAAAGGAATTTGAACGGTGAAAGGTGGAACAGAATGGTAAGGAGAAATGTTTCGTTTGAGGTAAACGATGAGGCAATAGATGATGCAGCGGCCGCGAGGATGATATGATGACATGCATTTAGTTAAAACTTACAAATCAAGTTTTTCCGGCGAAGTTCAAAGTCAGGAATGATCTGACATGTACAAAGTTCATCACAAATTATGCGATGAGAGCGTCTTAAAAGTCTGTCAGTTTTAGAAAAGGTAGAATAAGTTCTTGAGATTGCCGAAGAGCGGTTGTACAATACAAAGGAAGCGACTCGATCAGACACGAATTGATCATGGAATGGACATTCATCAGTTTGAACTTCTCTACAAATGGTCTTAATTCACGAATAACAAAATGGCGACGTTTTGCACTTCTTATAATGTTTGGAGAAATGAGCGTCTCACTTAAGCTTGTGAAAGAAACATGAAGTTGAACAAACATGTAGGAAAAGGAGGTGGAGTTGCGATTTATGTTAAATCGGGAATAAATTATGAAGTGGTCAACCATCAGGATTGTATTGCTTGAATTTGCTTGCATTTTCCTCCTGGACTCCTTCAATCTTCTTTGAATGAGATACACAATCATAGAGTAGGTATATTAGGTAGAGTGGTAACTCCGCATTTATTAAATCCCCAATGTGTATACACTTTCGATTTTATCAAATGAACTCAAAGGAGATACAGGTGGTATTGTCACCAAATGTGAGATATGCAAATTTTGCAGTTTTGCAGAAATTGCAACGGAATTGAATGATCATGACAGAAATGTAGAAGGAAATAATATTATTTTACAGATTCTCATGACAGCCTTGGAGATTGAATGTTTGCTAAATTTTGCAATTTGGTGGGTACCTATTAATTTCATGCTCAACCTCAAGAGTATTTTCTTAAGCGTGATCATATCACAGGCAACCTGCCACTGGCACAGAAAAATCACATAATCAAAGACAATGACTTCATTTAACTTTGAAAGATGAAAATGGTTCCACATCACCATTCAGATTCTAGAAATGAAACATGAATTCAGTGAATCATAAAATCATGCCAGTGAAAATTGAATTAAAAACTTGAAATTTCAGCCAAGAGAGCACGAATAATATCGCGACTTTTTCATGAAGACTTTCATTATAATACGGATCATGAAATTCCCTTGATATTCAGCTTAATTTCCGCTTAGTTGAGATGCTTATTAGCAAATATTCATTCCTTTTGATATCCAACTTGTTTCATACTACTTATATAGGAGAGTCATCTCGTTAGTATATAAATTGGCAAATTTTGAATTTTTTCAAAAGTGCTCAAATAATTTTTTGGACCAGGGGAACGCAATCTCTGCAAAAAATTGAATCTTTTCATGTAAAAATTTTTACTGTATACAGATACTTTTTTGAGTCGACACTCTACCTGTATATCCCTACTCTACACTGTAAATCGCTGGATACGAAAATTACATACAAACACATACCAAGTTTACATACAATTTGAAACCAACATTTGATACGAGATTCTGGTATATATAAAGAAATCTGGTATGTTTTTCATACGAATGGCCATTTACTTTCGTATGTGATTGGTATGTAAACGATACGAACTATGCTAACTGTGTTTGGCTGTTTTACGTTGAAATACGAATTCTTGGTATGTTTTATATACGAGACCCGATGCAAATTGGTATGTCTTTCGTATGAATAGCTTTATGTCATATGGCAAAAAATATGTTATACTACATACTACTTACAAATAACTTTTTTCCAGTAATACCAGCCGTGAATATTTCTTTGTGAAAGTGTGGTATTTAACTAGCCGCATGTAACTAGCCGTATTAAAGCCGCATGTCATCTTTGCAACTTGTCTTATAGCATTCAGAAGACTCATAATTAGCTCATTTCCTTGAACTAAATTGATAAACATCATTTCAATATAACGATAACTTTTCAGCAACCATGTTGACTTATATATCTCAAACATAACTATTTTTGCATTTAATGAATTATAATGTGTTTTTACTTCGGATTGATAATATGCCTTATTTCAAAATTACATGATACGTAATTGTTGATGGTCAAATACTTATTGATTATTTATGAAATGCCTCGGACATACATGTATTAAAATCGAATTCAGCATTTAAGGTATCACTCTTGAATGTCATTATCTAACTACTTACAGAACAGTAGTAACATTAATGTGATCTTTATTGACAAAAGTCCTTAAATCAACATACTTTGGACATGATTGATGCTTTCTTTTAACATTGTGCTGGTATGGCTTTAGTATGTAAAGCATGCCACACTTGAAATAACATGCGAAAAGCATACAAATATATACCAAGATCATACAGAAATATACCAAAAAATATCTTGGTATGCATCCTTCGTATGTGATTCGTATTGAGCGTACCGTCGAAGGGACTGGAAAATATGCAAAGATTTGCAAGCTAAGGTCAAGGTCGAGATAATGAAGTCTAAGCAGCAGCATGTAGACACTTTAAAAACTCAGCTCAAGGTGTTTGGAAGTTGGTTGGAAATGTTACCGGCAAGAACAATCGTCAAAACTGAGATGATTTTATCTCAAAGGAGGGTGCTCATGCGTTGTCTGAGAAGCTTGCTAACACTTTGGCGACCCTATTTGGTCTGTCTAAATCTGCTTCTACTGAGGATGAGGTCTTTGAATGTGATGATCTGGTTGATATCTGGGATATTGAAATCACTGACCAAGACGTATACAGGCAATTGATGAGTCTGTCTGTGAGGAAATCTACAGGCATAGATGGGGTCCCAACCAAACTATACAGGGAATTAGTTGACTTCTTCGCCTTTCCTCTTCGTCGCATATTTGAAATTTCAATTAGACAAAGGCGTTTCCCTCAACTATGGAAGAAAGCTATCATTACACCTGTGCCAAAATTCTGTCCTCCATCTCCTGAGAAATTTTGTCCAATCAGTCTACTCTCAGTGCCGTCGAAAATTTTTGAAAGGATTAAACTTGGTAAATTGGGGCTTCTATTTCTTTCTTTCGACCGTGTCACTCTACAGCTACAGCTCTGGTTGACATAATGGAAAAGTGCTATTCGGAGTTTGACAAAACTCAAACAAGTGGTGTTACTGTAATTTCCTGCGACCTCTAGTCTGCATTTGATTATATAAATCACAAGTTGATGATTAGAAGGCTCAAAGCCTTATCTTCTCCGATGGATGCTGTCAGATGGCTGAGAAGCTATCCACGGTGCTTGGAAATTGACTTTAACCTTGAAAAAATTGTCCATAAAATCTGAAAATTGATTCTACATCAAAATTTTGTGCTGAAAACGAATATGATTTCAAAAAAATCGTACAACGAGCTCTTCAAAAGATAATTGACTTTTTTTGATCAGTATTGATCTGATTGATTACCAGTGAATGATTTCGTAGATTTGTATTTCTGTGATGTCATAATAGTGTAATATATGCAAATTAACCTGGCAGAAAACGAATATGATATCCAAAGTATCATAACTACAGCCGATTATACGTTTCGGATAAGCCATTGATCAATATCGATGTGATTGATTGATTAATGATCGATTACACGATATGGAATATTAAAATGTTTAAAATGTTGATCAGATGTAAGATTATAACGCAGAAAACGAATATGATATCCAAAATATCATCACTGCAGACTACAAGTTACACATTAATTATTGATCAATGTCGATCTGATTGATTAAAAGTGATTTTTGCTATGCTATCATGGTATATTGGTATGTTTGTAATGTTCATTACTATATGGAAAACTACATGTATGTTATACCGGTAGCAGACAAAAAATATTATGTCGAACTAATGACCATGAAAGAAAAAATGACAACGTTAATTGAACTCATATAATTAGAAGAAGTGAAGCTCTGGGTATGCTATATCAACCGGACAAAGAAGATTTGATTTTAGTCTATAAGTTTACTAGATGGCGACCATTGTATGCGCACACAGCTCGTTTCAGCGAATTGCCATATTCAGGATGAGACGGGGACTTTAACTTATAGTTTTCCCAGGTCTTTGCGAAATCATGATGGACTGACTCTCCTGCTTGTTCTGAACATCGTCCCAATCCTTCGTTGAATGTCGCACAAAATTGAGGAACATGCCAGATAACGGCATGTACTTTGGGCGTCACGTTGACATCCAAATCAATGTATGCCATTTTGAAGTTGTTGATGTCTTCGAGGTAGGATGACTTCATCTCCCATCCGAAGCATGATTCAACAACCTGTAAAGTGAATAAAAGGCTACATATACACCAGTACAGCTTTTAGTGAGGCTTCGCCGAAAAGGTTCACGAAATTGTTTATGAAATAATGAGCTCTGAAAATATTGGTGATGCAGTAGAAATGAATTTCGAAATAAAGTTTAGAGTTTGGACTAGGTATTGCATCTTAGTAATCGCATAAACATAATGAATAAAACAAATTACATACCTCTGAAAACATCGGAAGTCAAAAACATCGAAAAAACATCCAACGGTATCAACATAATAACACAAATTGCTTGCTTACCTTTGAAAAACATCGAAAGGTCTTGACGTATGGCAGACAATGCAATGGGCACATTGATTGGAGCAAGTCAATATTAGAAAGGAGTTTCATGCAGGAATTTCCAGAGAAAGAGCTACCATGGTAGGATTTCCTTTCAATGTGCAATCTTTCGCTCCACGCCATTGAATGCGGCCAAATTTTGGACATATATTTGAAGAGTGTATTCACAACTCCGAGCAGTAAATGTAATTCCGGAGGTGGTATGACTTGTATCACATCTATTCCGAGATCACTGCATTTGATTACACTCGGATGTATCACAAAAATGTGAGCCATAATGCTTAGCCATCTTTTTGTCTTGGCATTTTCCGTGATAAGACCAAAACGAGTCATGAATTGACTGAAATGAGCGTGCCTGACCAGACGTACACATGCAAACTATCTTTCCTTGCCGTGCACCAACAGCAGGGAAAAGTCGCACCATGGGACATCAGTCCAAGCAAACAATTAGCAAGTTTGAGATCACATGAAATTGTCAATTTCTCATTGCTAAAATCCAGATCGTTCAAATTTGCTGATACCCATAGTTTTAAAATATTTGGATAATTCTCCTGTACATTTTCAGATAAAACGACTAGAAAAATATGCTTCACTCCTGTGTCTTTATATCGCCCATTGTAGTTTTTATCAGAAACTGACAAACAAATTTTGAGGAAAGAGCCTCCACCGTCAATGTAAATTTTGATGTAGTAGTCACCACGATCTATGCCTCTCCTTTCAAGTATGAAATCAATTAACTGTCGTACATCTTTGCAGACAACAGCAGGAGTAAGCTCTACGCCTTTTACAACATCTTGCTCCATGACACAGAGATCAATCATTTTTAACGTGAAGTAGTCATCAAAACAATGATCAGTAGCATACAAGTGGGCTTCCAAATTCGGTTCAATCTTGGTTGATGCTCTTCTCAGCTCATGGCGCAATTTCAAGGATTGACGGTTGCTCAAATTAATTTCAGATTGAATATTGATAATATTCTGACACGAAACCCGAGCATTGAAATCGTCCGTAATTCCACGGGAAAGCTTCAAGGGACGGCCGCCTTTAGGCGATGTCAGCAAGAAGTCATCATCATCATGAGACTCTTGAATGTAAGAGTGCACAACTTGTTCTGGTAATTTCTTATTCTTTTCCGCCGAATTCAGTAATTGCTTAACATTCGTCAGAGCTCCGGAACGAGAGCAGTTGTGTGGTTTTCCCCTACCTATGTCTGATAAGCACAAGCTGCAAAGTTTCAAGCTGGTTGGTCTGGAGCTACTACTTTTCTCTTGTTTTGATGGTTTTCCTGGATTGGGTTTGACATTAGTTAACCTGGAATTCTTAGAACTGACGGATGCATTAGTTTTGGAAATAGTACAAACAAGACAGTCACAATTTGTATATCTTGACATGGTATGATATTGATGCCGACCAACCTCACTATGATCATATACACTCAATTTAAGAGTAAATTTGCCATTGGCGTACTCACCCAAAACCAATCGACATGTTCCACATATAACCGTTGGTAGTCTCCAGTCATCGCGATCAAATCCATGGAAAACAAACTCGGAAATCAAATTGTATTGCCTGTCTGTGATACATCGATTGTCCTTGCCACATTTATTGAAACATATCAAGCAGACCTTTTGCAAACATTCCTTGTGAGTTGATGCATGATGAGCATGAGCCATAACGTCAAACGAATGAAGAATGAGAAAGACTAATGCTTCGATCAGACTAACTTCGATACGACAGCGGCTATCGAATAGAATAATCGAATGATCATCGATTAGTCACACGGCATGACAAACATCATTGTGTGCGTGCGTCACACTGTCCTCATCAGAAACAGTTCTATTGTTCTGCTTTGTCGATTCGTGGTAGCGCTGTTTCCACATGTTATTACTATACTTACATAAGTGTGAGACCGATAAGACGACACCTGAAGTAATCTGAAGCTAGTCTGTATCTTATACTCTGCTGCAGTAATCATACATTTTAACACCATGTTCGTTTTCGACATAATCATATTCACCATTCTAAAACAAACCAACCTATGTGCAGAGGATATATTCGTATTCTAAGGCAAATCGATCACCATCAATCAGATCGATATTGATCAATAATTAATGTGTAACTTGTAGTCTGCAGTGATGATATTTTGGATATCATATTCGTTTTCTGCGTCATAATCTTACATCTGATCAACATTTTAAACATTTTAATATTCCATATCGTGTAATCGATCATTAATCAATCAATCACATCGATATTGATCAATGGCTCATCCGAAACGTATAATCGGCTGTAGTTATGATACTTTGGATATCATATTCGTTTTCTGCCAGGTTAATTTGCATATATTACACTATTATGACATCACAGAAGTACAAATCTACGAAATCATTCACTGGTAATCAATCAGATCAATACTGATCAAAAAAAGTCAATTATCTTTTGAAGAGCTCGTTGTACGATTTTTTTGAAATCATGTTCGTTTTCAGCACAAAATTTTGATGTAGAATCAATTTTCAGATTTTATGGACAATTTTTTCAAGGTTAAAGTCGATTTCCAAGCACCGTGTGATGATCGACATTTTCAAGCACGCGTTAATGACAGTTATTCTCACACCTGTGTTATGAAAAGGGGTGTTCCACAAGGCTCTATGTTGCAGTATATACATGTAGGTACAGTGTTTACTTTTTTCAATAATTCGAATGAGTGATTCATAAAGCAGCGATAAAGCAAATGAATTTTCATCGTTTTAAGTAATAACGCGTGCACGAAGACACACACAGTAGGCTAAGAACCCTGAGACCATGATTCGCGCGCATCTTAACCATGGTAAACTTTCTGCCCGCAACTTGACAAGACAACAGGAAAGTTTGGATGACTGCATCCCTGTCTGTGGAATGACTCCACACCATAGAGAAAGTATGGTAGAGAAGTAACTTTGCATTTACTAAATCTCCAATGTGTATACATTTTCGATTTTATTAAATGAACTCGAGGTAAATACAGTTAGGCATTGTTACCAAATGTGAGATATGCAAATTTTTGCAGTTTTGAAGAAATTACCTAGGAATTGACTGATCATGATAGTAATGCAGAAGGAATGATAGTATGTATTTTATAGATCCTCCGTGTCATGACAGTCTTGAAGAGGTAATGTTTGCTAAATTAACAATTCGATAGGTTCCTATTACTTTTATGTTCAACCCCAAGAGTGTTTTCTTAAGCGTGATCATATCACAGACAACCTGCCACTGGCAGAGCAAAAGCATATAATCATAGGCAATTATTTCAATTAACTTTGAAAGGTGTAAATGGTCCACATCACTATTGAGATTCAAGAAATGAAACATTAATTTAGTGAATCATAAAATCATACCGATGAAAATTGAATTAAAAACTTGAAATTTCAGCCAAGAAAGCACGAATGATATCGCGACTTTTTCATGAAGACTTCCATTATAATACGGATCATGAAATTCCCTTGATAATCAGCTTAATTTCCGCTTAGATAGGATGATTATTATCAAATATTCATTCCTTTTGATATCCAACTTTATTTATGCTACTTATAAAGGGGCTTCATGTCGGAAGTATATAAATTTGCAAAGTTTTAGCTTTTTCGAAACTGATCAAATAATAATTTTTTCGATCGCAGGGACCTGATCTCTGCAAAAAACTGAATCTTTTGATATAAAAATCTTCACTGTATACAGATACTTTTTGGAGTGGACACTACCTATATACTTATTCTATCCTCCACACTTTCGACAAAATTATGAAGCTTCAAGAGGGACCGATAATCCTGTTCTTTGACAATGCAACCTGTCACCCGAAGGATGTGAAATTTACAAACATTAAACTTCCCGCCAATATCACCTCATAACTCCCGCCTCTTGACCATGCTGACATTCAAAATATCAAAGTCTTCCACAGACGTCGCTTATTATCCCGAATTTCGGCAAGCATCAGCTTCCGTTCTGAAGACATGCAATCGTCGATTTCCTCTGTCAATGTCTTCCACTAAAGAGTTATCGGAAGGTTGGCAGACGGACCTTATGAATGATATCTCAGCTGATGACATGGATCCAGATACTGCCGTTGATGATAACGTTGAAGATATTCCTGATGTACGTCGCTCCAGAAAATAAAGGAAATGGGCATACAGAGACACTTATTTTACTAGATCGTTAATTTCCCAAAAAATCAAAGAAAACAAAAAATGTCTGAAAAGTGCAAGGTGATTTATAAACAGGACAAGAAAATGAACCCATGCGTCGGTGGCTCCCGAGAAGGCCGAGAAATTTTCAATATCAATTCGGATATTAGTGCATAAAATATATTTTTTGGCTGACTTTTGACATTTTAAATATCTAACCATTTCGGCTAAGCAGGTTTGTCAGTCTGAAACATCAATGAATCTTATTCACCAAAATACTTATAACAAAAAGTCCAACATTTGTAGCGATCGGTTGAGTTTGACTGTACGTAAGCTTAAGACCCGTCAGACTTAACCGATCGTGACAACAGCTTTGAGATGAAGATGTGCCTATTCTAATTTCAACCAAATTTCATTAGAATAGCACTTCCAGTTTGAATATTCGGAGATGGTGCAGATTCAACCATGCGAGCACTCAAAATTAACGGGAAGATTGCAATGTCACATGACCTTTCAAGTGACAATGGAAGCATTGTTAACGGACATCTACATACTCGGATGATCTCCTAATTTATCCGTATCTCAAGTTTTGAGGCGATTGCTTTAACCCTTTCATGTTCAAATTATTTTCAAAATTATAGTTTTTTTGGAAAAAGAAATTTTCTTCAAATGCATTTTGTGGGCGTTCTAGGGATCGTATGAAGTCGTGAGAGGTGCCATTAGAATTGCATTGATTTTCTCTTTCTTATGGTTACAATTTTTTTTGCCCCCTTGGGGATCAACATTGCTGCGCAAAAGGATACAAAAGGGCACAAAGGGTTAAGTTAAACGGTTCTCAGATAGACTTAAATCAATATTTTGTGATTGATTGTCTTAATAAGCAATTATCCTAGGGCATGAGCCTTCAGCAACCTTTTTTCAGCAGTTTAATAACAATAAAGCATACTTGTTATCTGTATGACACGTGATCATCTTCAGCTTCAACTTAGGACATGCACGGATTCAATTATACGCTGACTGACCGACTAAGACTGTCTTATCAAAAATTATTGCTTGACGTCCATTGGGTGATGTTCACGTGTAGCCCCTGTAAAGAAGGAATAATGCTTATTGATCTGCTTATAACTGCTTCAATGTATACATGCAAGCTTGTTTTATTTGATTAATTTTTCATTGCATCATACGATTGAACAGTGAAAAGTGTCAGTAAATAAGGCATATATTTATACATGATGTGTGAATTCAGGAATAATGTGCATGGTCTACTTCGTCTTAAAAAGCGCATGAGGAAACGATGAAAACTGCCTTTGATTTTACTGAATGTCAACATTCTACCTTCATGGAGCATCATTTTCACCACCTTCTAGAGTTTTACATGAATCGGTGAAGAAGATTATCGATCCACATGCACATGCAATCCTTCAAATCGAATGTTGGGTGACAAGTTTGATTTGTCAATCAGATGTTGGGTGACAAATATCTGAAACAAAATTCTGAGTGAAACGCATTCATGATTTTGTTATCACAGTACTTATATTCTATCGTGGATGCAGTCTCACTCAGGGATTGATAAACTTGATGCTCGTGCTCTATCTACAAATCATAGAGAGGTTATGTTGAACAGAGCAATTCTATAGAAGAGATTAACTATTTATTCTGTTCCCCATTGACCTAATTGCTTAATTTTGAAAAACGAAGACAAGGCCAATGATAAATTGCATTTAAGAGCTTTCGACTTCGTCTTGTCAATTCAATAAAACAACAACTACAGGGATCCATTCTTAGCCCTCTACTTTTTGTCACTAATGGAAGAGGTGACTAAGGAATGCCGCAATGAAGGTCCATGGGAATTTCTTTACGCTGACGACCCCGCACTCACTGCAGAAACAAGAACAGGAGCCCTGTTCATGTTTTAAAGATGAAAATCTATCTTTGAAAACACACCGGTAGGTCTCAAAATCAACATAGAAAAGACAAAAGTTCTATATTCGGGAAGAAGCAAATAGAAATGATGCACAATGGTAAATGGCCATGCTCATGTTGCGAAAAAGGTCTAGGTCAGAACTCGATTCTGTGTACGGCCTGCAACAGTTGGTTCCACTTCAGATGCTCCGGGTTAGCTTCAACCAGAGTGTTGACCTCTTTTACAAGTCCAAAATGAACCGAGTTCAAGGACAGAAAAGGGGATGACGACTCGCTTATAGTGAATGAGTGTATTGTACAAGAGGTCCAGCAGTTCTGCTATTTTGGAGACATGCTTGACAGGGATGCTTGTGTCCATAGAGCCGTGAGAACTCGCAATGCGACTGCCTAGCCAAAATGGAAGGAACTTGCCAATCTCCCAACAAACAGAGGAATCCTATTGAAATGCCGAGGAAAAGTCTACCAGTCATGCTTAAGATCTGTTCTCCTATATGGTTCGGAAGCATGGCCTCTGACAAACATTCTGATGAAAACACATAATTAGATTCATTTGCGCGCACTTCGGTTTCCTAGAAAGGAAGAATAGTATGTAACCTTAATATCGAAATGGCACATCACAGAATTAGACAACTTGCTCCTTCTCGAATGGATAATTCGTGTATCGCTTGCTACTGGAAATGGCAAACAATAAGCTGTCAGCAGAGGACACCAGAGCCAGTGAGAGATGCGTGCGTGCTGTGATATCACTTCGCACGCACCGAAACTCACATCGATGCCTGGCTTCGATTTCAGTGTGCGCACTAAACAGTCAGAAATGCCGAGGAGAGGATGTGAAAACATCAAGTGAAATAATTTTCGTACGCCTGATACTTTTTTAATAATGATCAGCAGGGCCAACATCATGGAGAAAACTTGTGCGCAATGATCTGAATTCTTCGAATCTGAAGGAATTTTGGCAATCGAAGCACTTTGCTGGAACTCACATTAATCCGCAAGCGATGCACGACTTTTTTCCTATCTCTGTAAGGTATAAGGAATTCCTTTTTGCCCACTTAATAGGTTCCTCGATGTGCCGGCGACTTCGTATTAATCACACTTCTGTCAAACCGAAGCAGATAAACAAAATATTTAATTCTGAGGAAGAAAACCTTGGGAACATGTGAACTAACGATTCTCCGCTTCATAGCAGGTGTATAATGGAGAGATAGGATCCGAAATGAAGAATTATTAAAAGGGTGTGGTCTGAGGGACTTAGAGGTGAAGATCCGTAAAAGTATGCTCCGCTGGTTTGGATATGTGAAGAGAGCGGACAATATCATGAAAAAAGCTGATGAGATGGAAGTAGGCGGTCGCCGACCAGCAGGAAGACCAAAGAAGTCATGGACGAGTCGCATCAAAGAAGATCTCAAGAAGCTCAAAATTAATGAAGACCTTGCCTTGGACTGAAACAGCTGGAGACTAGCTATCAACCGTCCAATTACGACTGTGTATCGAAAACTGACTTCGTTCGTCGCCGCAAATCAGAATCATCAACTATCTGTGAATACGAGTAGGCATTTTACTTTTCGTCCGAATTTCTGACCAACAGAATCATTGCAAGATTACAGACAAGCATACTCCCCTCAACTTATCAATGCAGCGATCGAAGAACGATCATGAACACTTTTATCCTGCTTTACACAATGATTTTAGAGCCTATAATGGAAAATGTATATCTGATGAGATGAATTATGAAATTTCATTAAGTGATGCAATGCAAATATAATCCAAGTTTTCAGTGCTATTGCATTATCTTGTATCAGATAATCCAAATGAGCATCCTGTATGGATATGGCAATTTCTGAATAATATTCATAAAATACAAAGCTCGATTCTTTCCTGGTGTATGCTGCATCAATATTCTGAGCTTCTATGGACCACCATGGCGTTAAAAAGCAACAGATGTAGTATTTTTCTTTGGTGCTGGCTCTTCGAAAGCTCATGAATGAATAAAATCATCTCACGAAGTAATACCAAAATCAATAACCAATTCACGAATCAACGTACCAGTTTGTGTTATTTGATGAACTGCTTCACTTGGAAAGGGGATGATGTGACTTAACATTTGCAAAAAAGTGTAAACCTAAAATGCAAGTTTGTTTGTTTCCAATGGATTAATTGTTTGACTTTGATTACTGATTAACTCTCTTTTTAAGTTTGTAAGTGCTCGTAAATAATTTCTGCCGATAGAGCTCCAATGTTTTATTTAATTGGAAAAATAGTAGCCAGTAGATCTGCATGAATAATATTGATTGATGCATGGATTAGTCTCCTCAGATAATTCATTTGCTAGTATGCAAAAGTCGGACTATGCCTAAAAAAGGAGCTATAGGAATTATACTTCAAAATTGATGTAAGTCGGCATAATTTTCCAGATGTAGTTGCCCTTTATCACAAAAATTAATCAACAGTTTCATTCTTAAATGCACCAAGATGAAATACAATATCAGCCTCATGTCGTATGCCTGATGCTATTTTAAATTTCTGTCTAGATGCTATGTTATGGAAGTTCATAATTATGTGTAGCATGCAAAACTAGGAAACTTTCAAATTCAAAATCGTTGTATATCAGTCATGGACTCCTAGATATTTCGTGGCAAGGACATTTCACAGGGTAAATGTCAGCTTTTTCAATTGACGGCAAACTGATTATTTGAAAAGCATGAAAAATCAATGATGCGAGCAAAGTTTAATGGCAATAACTTTTGTTAGTTTTGTAGACAGATCAACCGCACGCATAATCAATGAACCTTTTTTCCAAAATGGTGAACAGGTGCATTGTATGTCAGAAAAGAGGTGGAGAAAATAATGATATTACTTAGAAATTGTTTTCCCATTACTTTTTACATTAGAATTCAGTGATATTTGATGTTTACCGTCCAGCAATGGAGGTCATTTTGTTAAATCCTATAGTATTTGAACCTTAGGAGATAGTAGTTCTGAGTACATGCGTACTAAAGTACACAAGTAGTCAGGTATAGTGCTAGATACTGCTATAATACACAGTAGTTGCACAATTTACATAAATAATACAAATTTCTCCTCACACCAGAGAAATGCAGAATAACATCAAATAAGTTCAACAGTATAGGTCATCGGTGGCAAACATTGAATAGTCGATACAGTCAATAATTCAGCAATTAAGAAATGCATTAAATTAAATGGGAAAAACTACTATTAGTATGCCACATGTTCACATTTACAATCTCAGGTGATGCTGATAGCCTCAGATTAGACACGATTTCATCACGAAAGTTATATATTTGCATTATGATCGCAATGCCTGTGGGTGAGTTCTTTCAACGTCAAAAAGGTCTGAACAAGAATAAAGCAGTTATTTGAGGAGGCTCCAATTCACCATTGACATCAGTTTCCGAAATTACATGCATTTTTACAGTCTTAAGAAATAATGAGGTGTTGAAATATCGAAGAATGGTTGATTGAACACCATTGACGAGTTTGTGGGGAAATCTATATTTCTGCTTGATAGAAGTCTAGAAGCAAATAAGTCGTTGGTCACTCTTGAGTAACTTTTCTCATCTTTGAGATGATAAAAAATATGAAAACCTTTTCACACAAATTCATTGTATACTGTTGAATGCAGAATTGCTAATTTGCCAAATTTATGCATTATTCTGCATGATCCCTCAATTTTGTCCTAAACATCCTCGAGACATCAGTGCTCATATTGAATTTTTCAGCTTGCTGTTTGTTTTACAGAACAATTTTGGGGGATTATGTAGTATGAAGATTTGCTGCTCCATGTGCTCTCTTCTCTGCTAATTCAAGTATGGCTTCAGCTTGCAATTTTGAGAAATGTATTGAATCTCTCCATATCATTTTTCACTTGCACGATGTACGCATTCTATAAGGGATCAAGAACTCAAGCTACAACATGTGTCCAATAAATGAATCTATGCAAAATTAAAATTTGAATTGGCTAACCGTACAGCAATTAAAATAATAGCCTCTGAGAGAAGTCTGCAACAATGACACTACAACACTTGAATATGTCTATCAATATATATATGTATTCGTCCGTTGACGCGGACTCGTATACGTAACAATGACATTGATAGACTATTCTGCATGTCATAGTTATTCAATGTTGTCCGAATTCAAAAATACTCACAGAGGCATGGTAATATGATTGTGGTAAAATCATTGCGGGCAGGATTGCATGATGCATAGGGGGTATACAAGTACAGTACACAGATATCATATTACAATGAGAACTAGCCAAAACTCGGAACTGGTCTCAAGGTACTATCACACACCTAAGAGCTGAGAGCACTGACTGCAATCGAATCACTATTGCCACATTATAGCAATTCATATAGTATATCATTATAGTAATTCAGTAAAACGAAGGGACGGAACAAACATGGATATCGACCAAGTAAACCTAGAGCTACTGACTCTTTCTTCCTAAATTTACGCACGAGCTTCTTACTTTTTTCAATTTGTAGAATGTCACCTACCATCAGGAAAACGACAATTCTTCAGTTATATTTCTCGATATCTTGTACGTGGGGGTGTCCCAATATTAGTGGCGTTTATTCAGAGAAACCAGCTTCCCGTTCCCAAAATGTCCTTTATGGATGCTCATTTGAAAGCAGTGAAAGTCAGGAATGCAACTGTTTGATAAGTTTGTTTCTATTAGTATCAACACAACAAAAGTTATCCACTATTGGAAATCGTGCACTCACACCTTTCATAGCCCAATGTCATACATGATATACCTACCGGGTGAGTCGAAAGTCTGTGCCAACTGAAAAAAACATCTCAATTCAGTGACAAAACATGTATTGCATCCATCATTGTCCTCCATCATTGTCTATGCATGTCCGATGCCGTTATATGAATACAAGAAAGCTTCCATCCTCTTAACATGTCCAATGTGATATTTTCAATGTCGGTAGCAATTTTGTCTTTCAGCTCATCTACTGAATGGAAGCTTGCTCGACATAGACTTTTGAACGCAGATGACCACATTCAATAGTCGCAAACACTTATGCAAGGTGACTTGACAGGCCATTCAATTGGTCCATTCCTCACTCTCCTATGATCTGGCAAATATTTGTCCAAGATTTCACGAAAGCAGACTTCTAGCATGAATGACTGCATGGATTTTTATCAAATGGAAATCGTCGTTGTCGTGACAATATCTCATATGTGATTTCAAGGTTATTCGTTGTCACCTCCTATGCGTCAGATTACAAACATTTCTGGAGAAGTGAAAAACTGTCTGTAGAGCACAGTGCGTATCGAAAATGGGAACCATGTAGCATGTACTTATTAACACCCTTCTAACCGATCAGATATTTTCTAATATAAATTGAAACCAAGAAGGTGCCGCAATTGAAAATAGTGACATATTGAAATGCAAAATTGAAGTGCAATTGAATTGCAATTGAAATGCTGTGACATATTGCTTGCCGAAACGCATGTGATGCACGAGTATTAAGCAAGAATACATTATCTGAGATATTACTTACTAGACGTTTGGGGCCAAAGTTTTAGGTGACTTTTCCACAAGATTTAGGCTGCATAACCGGACAAAGGATCGGGATAAGTATTGATGCAAATCAAAATTGGCTGCTCTGAGTGCCCGTATTTTTACATCGGAGAAAGCTCCAGAAAATTGAGCACCAGAAGCAGGGAACATCAAAGAGATATAAAATTTTATTAATTACCGATCAGCAGTCTCCCAACATGTCCATGAACACTCCCATGCTCCTGCTTTTCCTGCAGAAGTAATTTCTACTGAGTCCAACATGCATCGCAGAAAAATCAAAGAGGCAATCTACATCCACTCAAATCGTGACACGATTTACAACTGAGATGGTGGCTATCAATTCAATGATATTTGGAATCCACTTATCTCTTTGTGCAGCAACAACTTCGCTATTCATAGACTCCTACCTTTTATTGTTATTTATTCATATTACTTATTTGCACTCATAAGTAACAACATGTACACATTACTTTGTGACACTCCTGCATTTATTTTCACAAGTAGTATCATACTGACATTTGGTTTTAACTTACTCTCAACTGTGAAGGCGCAAACCTTTAATTTTATGTCACGCGATGAGATGTAGTCAGTCTTGAATGCATGTTCAGTTTGTACACGCAAAATTCACTTTGCATGATTAAGACAGCAGAGAGCGGTCGAAAGCTCGCACAAATCCAACTGTTTTACGATTAAAAGTGGTGTTTTTTCGAAAATATGTTTACCTGAATTAAGTATTAACACAACTTTAATCGAAAAAACGAAAATTTCTGAAAATGCATATGTGCGATATAGTCCCGACAACGAAGAAATATTATGAGCTGAAATGTTAATGAGATATCATAAAATTATTTTGCTGCGTATAATGAAAGATTTGAACTTTTGCAATCGATAAAATCCAAAGAGATTCTACATAATACAAATGCTAGAGTATCTTCTTTTTCTCTTGTTCGATTCGTTTAGAAACTGTCATTGAGATTTTGTTATTAAGAATTTTATATGGAATGAGAATTGTTTGCTGCTTGTTGTCTTTTCTATCGTGATTCAGTAGTGAAAGAGAAAGCGGCTGATGACAGCATTGGATTAACATCACACTGAAAATAGGAGCTTTGACGCCAAACAGCAAATTATCAAATGTTCCCTCTAAGAACCTGAGAATCATATCAGACGGAGTTAGTCTAGAAGGAGACGCAAGCATATAATCAAAGTAAACGAACTCTAAAAGGATAGTAAGCATAATAGACTATCTCTATCATGCAGCCATCAAGATTACTTTTACAGCAGAGTCTACGTATTGCGAGAGCTACTGACGTTTTCTACCTAAATTCGTGCATGAGCTTCTTATTATTTTTGATATGTAGATTGTCACCAAATAAGTAAAACGACAATTCTTAACTTGTACCTCCCCAGCCGTCATGCAAGTTACAGAGCCTCAAACATCGCAAAATCCCATTTGTTTCTGTACATGTAGATCCATATACATACTTCCGAGTCTCATACACTGAATAACGCAATGATCCAGCATACATTTGAAAACTCAAAATGAGAGTTGTCATTTTAATGATTATGATTGCACTTTTAGGGCAGAATTTTCCATCATCAAGCAGAAATACGACATTCCTCATTGTCAGTAGCCTGATCGATTTGATGCTAAAGATAATGAAAGCGTCATGACAGGCGATCTTATTGCCGCAGATAAACAAACAGTCTCTCCTGATTACAAAAATGATATTCAGAGAATTTCTTTTTGGTACCACACATTTTATTTTTTTGAAATACAACAGTAGGCAGCCAGTTCAACATTAAACACTCCAAATTGTGACTGTTTTCAACCGGATCACACAGCAAAGAGACACAGACGATATCAAGTTCTACAGAGAAGCTTGTGAACGTTTTTCCGTGCATCTGCAAACTTTTTTGATAATGATCGGAGGACCCAACAATATCGAGTAAACTTTTGAGCAATGATCTGCATTCTTCGAATTTGAAGGAATCGTGGCGATTGGATCACTCGGAAGGAATTCACAGCAATCTGCAAGCAACGTACGACTATTTTTCCTATCTCTGCAAGGTATTGAAATTTCTTTTTGCCCACTTAGTAAGCTAATACATGTGCCAGTGTTTTGAATCAATTTACACTTCTAGCAAAGTGATGCGTTTTAACAATCTAATTCTGTGGTTTATCTGAAGTTGACTAGAATGGGGCATGAATGACCAATTATAAGCTTGTTATTATATGCATGTGACTGGTTCTAATCTAGACGCTGACAGGTGTATCTAAGTGGAAATGCGCGCTATTCTTGTGCCGTTATTGTGTTTTGCATGAAGCTTGATTTCCATTCTAAAGGCTTTATTGTTGTCAATTTCTATGGTGCAATTTATGATGCTAGCTTTTTCTGCAATGCGCACGCTTGGCCGATCAAACAAGCCAAAGAGAAACGAATCTATATGTCAATTTCTATCGCTTGCTACCATTGCATTCAGTGGCTGGGACATGATTCCGCTCTGGACTAACTCACACGCAAATGAATCGTTCTCTGTGGGTGAAATTTGTGTTGTTATCGTATTTACAATTACCAGCACTGTAATTAGCAATTGTATTCAATTATCCAATAGTAATTGCCACGTAATTGAGAAGTACTGTAATTGCATTCACTTTAAAGTCAGCACTGTTCATTAGCACACAGTTTAAATTACTTTACTCCAAAATGTTAATTAAGTGCAGGTGCTATGGTTCCCCTCCCCCACCAATCTAAATTGCTGATCGGAAAATGTAAATCAGCAAACCGAAAACTGCTATCACTTAATTTCCCTTCGGAAATAATAGACAAATGTACTCACAGAAGCTGCAGTTGCAGAAGTTGCAGAGATGCAATTGTAGACGCAATAAAGTCTCATAAAAGTCACAAGTTTTAAAACATGCCACCGTATCTTAAGTTTGAATGATGGCCTAACATATCTAGAATGGCTGAACAAGCTTACTGACTGCACAACAGACTGCTCTGCATTTATTTATCCTCGCTCTGCCGTGCGGCTGTCAATCATAAAGATTGCTGAGCGCCAGCTCGCCTGGGCATTAAATAGAAAGATGTTCTTTGACTTGAACAATCTGAGCAAAGGAGTAGGCATAGGAGAGAAAATAGTTTTAATTCGGTCACAAGTTTCTCAAATTATGAGCTTTTCAACCACTGCGTTAAAAATCTCTTTAAATCTCTTAAAATCTCTTCTATAAGTTCGTTAGTACCGTCCAGCTGTTTGATTACGCCTTCAGTAAACTTCAGTAACACGTTAAATGACAATCGTTGTGTTCCCGTTTGACGAATTCGTTGTTTGCCCCCTTGAGTGAACTTTGGTGGAAGGAAGCTTGGAAACAGTTGTCATTGCGGAGACTTCTATTATTATCACTGACTGTCGCACAAAGTATCAAATTTGAATCCACTCAATGCTAGATCAACACATGCAAATAATACGCAATTTAGATGATCATTGCACCATGGAATGTCTGACCTCAGTAATTCAATTTTTGTTTGAAATTAACTTTCTGTATTTAGACGATGACGTCTAGACAAGAAGTTCAGACCCATCATTGTAGTGTCACAAGCCTTAATTACTGCGCTAAAACTCAAGCATGAACTCCACTCAATAAGATATATAGTAGACCTGCATCCTAACAATGTTTTATCAATGTTGTTCGATCGTTGTAATTTAAATTTTTCTTAGAAAAGGACTTATCTATTTTATGAAACATACCTCACAACGCCTCCGTCTTGACCGATTATTTCATCAATTGGTGCGTAGCACAAGGCGATGTAATCACTTAATAAAAAAATTAACTCTCACTTCAGCAAAGTTTTGTTCAAATTTTCAAATTATCTTCGTCACTACAGCCTAACTTTTTCAAGCATTCAGCGAAGTTGATATACTTTTCCCAGCTTCCCGCTGCGACAAAACGCCGTTGCAATCGAAAGAGGGAGAGAGGTTTCAGGTCGACGGGTAAAATGTCACCTACTGTGTTTCGATGTGCCCTGAGACACGAGTGGGCAAAGATTGACGTGAATGTCCCAAGCCTTTTCAATGTCCACTTCAGCTGCGCAAAAGGAAACAAATCTTTTTTGGAGTACATAGTCCACGCGGTCGTTTGAAGCTTATCTCCTTTTCATAAATTACATTAGGTCAATGCATCATTAACCTTACGCGATGCATGTGATCGACATAAGTTATTAATTCTATTTATTGCTGATTAACCTTAGACCTACTACAAATACCTGGCTACGAATACGCCCGCGAAACATTGGTAATGAAAGAGAGCAACTCAAACTACCATAATACAGGGTGTTTCATATGTCTCTGTCTCTGGCATCTCTTGTCTAGTCTCCATTTGTAGAATGTTACACCTATTTATATGAAAGGTAAAAAAACTTTCAAATATGATTTTTAAGAAGACTTCTTTTTAAATGAATAAGAAAACAATATTGCGCAGTTGGCAATCCTCTTGGATTTGCAAAGACAATTGTTTTTTCGGATGAATGCAGCTTTCATTTGAACGGAAATGTGAATCGACATAATATGTTTTATTATTCAAAGGAAAACAAACATCTTACCATCGTCCGTCCACTAAAATCTGAAGCAATTACAGTGTGGGCAGCAGTTTCTTATTATCACGGTCTAACCTACGTCATCATGGACCAAACCGTTAATTCTGAAAGATACGTGCAAATTCTGTCCACAAAAGTCCCTCCTTTCATTCGCCGGAATGAAATCTACCAACAGGATGGGGCACCACCTCACTTCAGTCTCCTTGCAAGAAATTGGCTCAATGAGCACCTTCATGGACGTTGGATTGGGAGACGTGGATTTCACGAATGGCCGCACAGATCTCCGGACCTGACTATTTGAGACTTCTGGTTGTGGTCTTACGTCAAAGAAAATGTTTACCGAAACAGGCCAACGTCATTACAGGAAATGAGACTTTCAATTGAGGACACACTGACAAACATTCCAAATGACATGATCAAAAAGTGTTATCCTGAATTCGTGCGGCGCTGTGAGGTGTGCATCCAAGAAGAAGGACGTCATATTGAACACAAAGTGTAATACGTGCATTCATTTATTTTTCAATGCTTGTCCAAATAAATAGAATTTTTCATTCATTAAAATCTTTTACAGTTTTAAAAATAGGCAAAGGATTTGGTGTAAAACGTGTACTAATTCTTTAATCATTTGAAAAAAATAGAGACTTCAGAAAAAATCACCATTTAAAAATATTTTTCCTTTCACATGAATAGTTGCAACTTTCTGCAAACGGAGACAAAGCAGAAGCAACAAGAACCACCTATTGATGCATTGATAGGAATTGTCGCAGTGAAATGAAAATATATGTTAAGTTTTGCTGCAAAAATGCAAAGTGATAGTATGAATGATTTGTTTAATTCGCTGTGTACTGGGTGCATGTCGTGATATTTGTCTCATGCTAGCATAAAACCTATAGCAGACCGCCATGACAGTCCGCTTTTTAACCCTACCGCCTAGATGGCATTCTAGTGGGTTGAAAAAGCAGCCTACTTTTCAACTGTCTCTTTGTCGTAGAAGTTGAAAATGTTGCATCAGTATTAGTTGATTGTCTGCCGCTTCGTCTTACGCTTTTATTTACAAAATGCGTGTATCGTGCCAGATAACGGAAAATCTGAAAATTATTTGCAATGAATCATTGATTCCGGCAGGTCAATAACAAATAACTTAAAAAATCTTTAACAAATATTTTAGTAATATCGAAATTTAATAACTACGACTGATGTCGACGATTAACTGCCAATTAACGTTTAGTCCTTAACAGCCCGCCTGTCTACATCATGTGTAGTCACAGAGTAGACTTTGAATATCTAGCGAGAATGACAACTATTACGGCAATGCAAGACACCAATACCCTTGACTCCCCGACCGCACTCGCCGAATGACATGCTGATATGCTGTCTCGCTACAATATGAACGCGGGTAGCGTTCCGTCAATAATAATAGGACAATAAGCTGTCGAAATCACTTCGAGATGACTTCTGCCTTCACTCACATTTGGCCTAGTGAAGAAGGTGCGAGCTCGTCTCCACCACGGACTTCGGTTCAATTACCTAGGTCAGGCGAGTGCGGTCGGGGAATCAAGGGTGTTGGTGTATTTTATTGACTTAATAGTTGTCATTTTCTTAGATATTCAATGCACTGCGACAGACCTTTGTTGCCAGAGTAGACTTTGTTATCCAGACCGCTGCATTTTTCAGATATAGCTATTTATTTTCATTTTGTATGACTTTTTTCTCACTTTAAGTATGATAATCATAATAATGTATGTTGGATGTTTGAAGAAAATACAGTCCCAATAATAAATTGTGAGACAACCAAGATTCAAATCAAGTAAAGTAATCAAGTGAAAGAATTGAACTTAAACAGTAAACTGAAAATCACAGAAAGTAGCAATTTGCAAGTCTGCGCATACGTGGAAGGAAGGATCTTTGTCTTAACGCGAGATCACACTTTGGCATGCACGAAGCTTGCTAGAAAAGGGAAGCACATGTGGCTAGAAACGAAGGAGCGGATGTTCAGGATCACTAAGTAGCAGCGGGAATAGTGTAAATGGGGTAACTGATAAAAGAGCAAAGGACAAAAGAGCAGAAGGACATAAGAGAAAAGGAAAAAATAGCAGAGGGACAAAAGAACAAAGGACAAAAAGAGCAAAGGTAAAAAGAACAAAGACAAAAGAGCAGAAGAACATAAGAGCAAAGGATAAAAGAGCAGAAGAACATAAGAGCAAAGGACATAAGAGCAGAGGGACAAAAGAGCAGAAGAACATAAGAGCAAAGGACATAAGAGCAGAGGGACAAAAGAGCAGAAGAACATCAGAGCAAAGGAAAAAAAAGAGCAGAGGGACAAAAGAACAAAGGACAAAAAGAGCAAGGGTAAAAAGAGCAAAGACAAAAGAGCAGAAGAACATGAGAGCAGAAGAACATAAGAGTAGAAGGACATAAGATGAGAAGACCATAAGAGCAGAAGAACATAAGAGCAGAAGGACAAAGGAGCAGAAGGACAAAAGAGCAGAAGACCATAAGAGCAGAAGAAGATAAGAGCAAAGGTAAAAAGGGCAAAGGACAAAAGAACAGAGGAGCAAAAGACTAAACGACGTAAATCAGATAGTATAAAATAAGCATAATAGTATAGTATGATAAGATAGTAAATCAGATATATATATATATATATATATACAAGGAAGATCATGTGTGAATATATCATATATCAACAATGCAACCGAAGATTAAGGTGGCATGGGAAGACCAATGCACTCTAAATGTAAGCATAGTAATTTCCCGGAAAATTTTGATTGATGATTTCAGAAATAGTTTTGAAAGCGTTAAGTTGTGGGAAAAGATACCGTCTTCTTTTTCAATATAGGAGTTATTTATATGATGAACATCGATTATAAAAATTGCACCTATTTGAGTTTATTACTTCGGAGTCACTAAGCTTATGTGCTTCTACCACTATCTGTGTATAATTCAGTTTTTAAAAATGAATTAGGCCCGATTTTTAGCTGGATATGTTAGAGATTAAGCAATTATTTTAAGAGAATTTTTTCATATTTTTAAACGTTGCATCATATTTTTAAATGAATTTTCATTTGCATCACTATGCTAAGTCAAAAATCAAATCCTCAAACTCCGCTAAAATGAAGGAATCAACATATTTTTGAAAAGATGTCTGGTATGTAATGGAAACCATTATATGTATTTAATAATAATTGCTTAATGTCCTTCTGCTCTTTGTCTATTACTCTTATGTCCTTCTGCTCTTTTGTCCGTACGCCGTCGAAATGCTAGGAGTGCCGGTAGTTTAGAGGCAAAAATCGTCATATAAACGACTTGAGGTACCACATAGTTTTTTGATGTGTAGAAATCAATAATGGAGCACAATACTCAAGGATATTTCGGATGGCAGAGTTTAAAATGGTCACCGCGGATTCAGTGCTTATAAAAGGTTTCACTTTTCTCAAAACGCCAAGTCTGGATGAAGACTCCTTCGCAATATTACCACGGTGCTTAGAACATTTTAAACACTCATCAAGCGTTGCACCTAATAACGTGAGTCATAAAAGAACTTCAGATTGCAACGTTTCAAAAGTTCAAATTTAAGTTATACCAATGCTTAATCAGCCCACCAGGCTGCATACGAGGCTCGTTATGTGCACCATCAGGCTCGTAGGTAGGCCCATGCACCACTCGTAGGTAGATACTCGAATCAATTGTATTTTTGTGTAATTTAACAATTTATCAGGTGAGTAAATCTGAGTCAGCGTCATTACATGAATTGGCTGTATTCTTTGGACATCTTGTGAGCTGATCATCGTACTATGTTTGCTATTTCACAATTCCTCGCACTGACTCTCAAACACGTTTTCAATATTTATCAACCTTGAATAACAGTCACACTGTTTTTAAAATCATTTCGCAAACTGCCTCTTGGAAAACTTCGAATGCCTATGGGATAGTGCTTCATGGATTGAATTCATGATGTCCTAATGACAACCGGATTAGCAGCCCTTGAAGACATCGCAATGGAGTACCTTAAGGGTCTACATTATCCCCGATGCTCTTCAGCATCTACACCAGTGACAGTCCGTGAACCACCTACAGGCAGTGCGGCTATGCGGATGAAAATGGGAGTTGGTCCCAGGTTTAAAGACCCTCAACATAAATGTGAAACTGCTGCAAGTCTGCTTAATTACGTGGCGTCTGAAAATAAGCACTGAAAAAACCATTACGACTTGTTTTTGTCTGAACGCTTACAATAACTGCGAATGGATTACTGAACACCGACCACCCTGGGTGTGACCCTTATTTGCACACTAACCAATAAACTCCACCTGTATAGGACAGACAAAAGAAAATAAGTTCGAGAAATGGACTGCTGCGATTGCTGGTCAGCAGCAGATGACAAGAATGTTCATTTGATTTTGAAGCAGGGATGCGGATTCCCGGAGGACTACGGACTCCGGCCTATTACTAGACCTCGAATATAATAAAAACAAATTATTTATCCTCGTGGATAGCTGTTATTGTTTTGATGTCAACTTTCTCCATCAAACAAAAGTACAGAGACAGCAGTGCCTGCAAAGCTTGTAATACACACGTAGTTGAAGGAATGAACCGTGATAGTGAAAAAAGGATTGTTTTTTCACTCGATGATTTAGTAGAGAAGACAAGCCTTTCTAGCCTCGATCACAGCTACGCACCAAAGGTCACACCTGAGACAAAAATGAAATGCTAGTTTGTTTGAGAACATTACCTCTTACCCTAACGTCAATCGTATGTGATGGCTCCTCCATAGCGCATATTAAAATCGAAAGTGTGCTCATATTTTTTTGGAGAAGAATGGGGATTTTCCTGCCTGGTAGAAACTGGAGAAAAGCCGTGTGAAGCACACATCAACAAGTGATGTGCAAAGTTCGTGAACTTTCATAGAAAATGATTGATTTGAAGCAGTAATGATCACTAAAATCAGGCTCAGGTAAGCCTATAATGATCTGTGATGCAGGTTACCAGATCTAAGGTTGATATGCATCGCACCTGGAGTCGGAGTCCTATCAAAATGATAGGCCTCCGCATCCCTGCTTGAAGGCAACGCCAGAAACGCCTCTACGTTTTCAAATTTGTTTAAAATTTGTAAAAATGTACCAATTGTCACAAAGCTTCAGGTATCCATAGCTGGGGATACCTTTTACATGTGAAATGACTTTGTTGACTTAGTGCTATCTGCTCAGACGATGAGGTTAGACTGAGTCAATTCAACGTGCTGACATAGCCACACTTGACGTTATTGTCTCTTATTCAGAGAGTATGCGTCCAATATACACCTATTTTGGTATTCAGATAAAATATCTCTTCGCCTACATAAAACTGCAGTTTTGTGACGATTGAATTATTTTTGCGGAATTTAAACAAATTTGAAATCATGAGGGAGATAACCCATTGGTGCCGACCATAGAGTAGGGATATATAGGTAGAGTGTCGACTCAAAAAAGTATCTGTATGCAGTGAAAATTTTTATATAAAAAGATTCAGTTTTTTGCGGAGATTACGTTCCCGGCCGTGGTCCAAAAAATTATTTGAGCACTTTTGAAAAATATCAAAATTTGCCAATTTATATACTACCGAGATGACTCTCCTAAATAAGTAATATGAAACAAGTCGGATATCAGATGGAATGAATATTTCCTAATAAGCATCTTAACTAAGCGGAAATTAAGCTGATTATCAAGGGAATTATAATTGAAGTCTTCATGAAAAAAAGACGAGACCTTATTCTGCTTTCTTGACTGAAATTTAAAGTTTTTAATTCAATTTTCACTGGTATGATTTTATGATTCACTAAATTCGTGTTTCATTTCTTGAATCTGAATAGTGATGTGGACCCATTTACATCTTCCAGAAGTTAATTGAAATCATTGTCTTTGATTATGTGATTTTGCTCTACCAGTGGCAGGTTGCTTATATAGATAATCACGGTTGAGAAAATACTCCTGAAGTTGAGCATGAAAGCAATAACAGGTGATCGAGCTGCCAATTTAACAAGCATTACCTCTCCAAGGCTGTCATGACACGGACGATCTGTAAAATAGTGTCATTTCCTTCTGCTTATGCTATCATGTTCAGTCAACGTTGTAATTTCTTCAAAACTGCATAAATTTGCATATCTCACATTTGGAAACAATTCCGACTGTATTCACCTCAAGTTCATTTAATAAAATCGAAAGTGTATAATATACACATTGTGGATTTAATAAATGCTGAGTTACCACTCTACCTAAATATACTTACTCTATGGTGCCGACTTTTCCACCAGTCCACATACCTCGGCTCTAGAAAGCGAAATATCCACAAAAAATAAGTGAACTAATTAATTGTTGATGCAACGAAGATGTTTCACTTCGTCAATTTAGCCATTACTTTTCCTAGAACAAAATGGTAGACGCAATTCTCATTTATCACATTATTGGATGCACATGTCCTTATTGATACCACCGGATGTACATTTCTTTCGATTCTCATGAAAATCTTTCCTTTTTTCTCAACCAAAACTTTCCAAAGCTGTAGTACGTGACTCTCATACCAGATTAACCTGTAACGATATTTCCTCGGTTGAATTGCCAGACGTCTGCCCTGTAAATGATTGAAAATTCATTATCTGCATGCACTGTTTCCTTTTTGTGACACAATTCCTTCAAAGTTTAGTTATTTTCAGTTCGACAGACGTTTCTTGCGACATGATCAGTAAGACGCAAAAGAGCTATGAAAATAAATGACTTTAAAATGTGTCATTCAATATCAACATTTTTCATTTCTCGCCTGAAAAACAGTTTATCTCTTATCCATGTTTTGGAGATGATGAGGTCTACATTTTCAATGAGTAGATGTTCTCGTTACGTTGAAAGAATGCAAGTGAATGTGGAATTATTTAACATTTGAAATGTCGACAATTCAAATCAGTTACCATTAGGAATTCATTTTAGTCAAATATTTGATATTCTATACAGAGCTAAATAAATCACGGACCTAAATTTTGCTGAAATTCAATCGATTCTCATGGCTTCCAATCGCATCGCACTGCAACGTGTCATACATCATTCATCAGAGACGATCCGAACGATCATTTTCTAAGCTCTCTTTTGATATACTGGTAACTAGAATCAATGAACCAGGAAAAAATGAGTGATATCGTGAAATTAACTAAAAAATCATGACTTTTTTGGCTGAAGATGTCATGTTCTCAATGTTCCATCAAAATGTTGATGTTTGGTATCTTCAGAATTCTTGCGATGTAGGGTATGCGAATATGTAAGTTTATTAAAACAAGTTCAATACTCTTTTCTTAACTTCTTCAATATTTTTTCCTATTACCGCTAAAGGACACTGTCATGGAAGGCAAATAATCTACAGTCACTATGAAATAACAAAGACATACCTTCTCTAATTGTTTTGTTGAATTAGGAACTCATTTTATTCCATTATTTTCATATTCTACACTTCTGTGATATTTTCAAGCACTTACCTCAAAAGAACTTGTAGAAGTTGAGGTGAAGTTGCACAAAAGATAAACTCGAAAGTAGTGTAATTGCGAAAAAGATTGGCTGATGAAGCAAGCGAAGAAGGGAACAAACTCGCACAGAAAATGTTCTAGGTGTTGGAGAGGAAGAGAACAGCTAGCGTCCAAGACGGTTCAACTTGCCTGAGATTGGCTCAAGTAAACAACTTCTAGGATCCGGTTTGCGAATGGGATTGCAACAATCTCCATCGCAATATTATTAGTCCGGCAGCCAGAACGAGAATCTGCAGGGAACGAGGCCGAAAATGAGACTCACGGTATGATGTACACCCTATCCCTACTACGAAGTCACGCGTCTGCCGAGTTATAGTTAGTTCCTCTTCTTGTCAGACAGGATCAAAGAGAAACACATGTTCATCCAATGGGACGAAGATTACAGTTTTTGGCAAAAATGGAAATTTTCATGCTTTCTCTTTTCAACTGAAAAGTACTACGTGAAAGAGAGCCATAATTTTCGGCATGATGTGTCTTCAGATCATTTCCTATCACGTGTAGACCGCATTACTATCATGCTTCTGAACTGCGATGCATGCGAGATGTGGTTGAATGTGGGTAAAGTGAGACAACATGTTGTTGTTTGCCGACAGTACGAGTCTTGCCAAATCTGAATGTTTGTAGTTTCATAAATAAATGTTCATGAACATGATAGGAAATGACCTGAAGACATTCCATGTCAAAAATTATGACGCTGAGCTTAGTACTTCTCGCTTAATTGCAGAAAATTTCATTTTTGTCAAAAACTGTCATCTGCGTCCCATTGGATTGACACGGTTATTACTTTGATCCTGTCTGACAAAAAAATCGGCTGACAAAGAGAGGGGACTTCGATATCATCTGACTTAGAAATAAATGCACCCTACATGCAAAATGAATTGAAAATAATAAAAATACTGCATGAAGATTTTAAGTGAATCTACTACTGCTCGGGACATCTATAAGTAGTATTCAAAAAGAATGTGGCCACCAAATCATCCAGGCGGCCGCTACCAGTTGTAACCATGAAAGCCAAACCATCTTGATTTGGGAAGAAATGTTGGTTACTTTCAATGAGTAGGTTTCGAAGCGAAATTCACTTCATTTGGCAGCTCACGGTTTGCAGTGTAGGCCTACAGGCTGAAGAGACTAATTGATGCGGAAAGATTTGATAACTTCATTCAGTGAACTGATGACATGTGCATTAACATATGCAGACACTCACGAAATCATAAGCTTGATCTAACTGCCATCACAGTCTCAATGCGTTAACTTTAGGTAGATTGAAAAGGTGTTGTTCCATAATTTGGCGTAATTTGAGAATCTGTTCCAGGGGTAAGAATGTTTTATATATCGATCAATTGATCACAGCACATTTTAAAAGACTTCTTAAACGTCGGTAAATTGAAAATGTTGCATCAAATTGAACATGCATATTATCACGCAACTCTTCTGATCGGAGAATGACGTCAATTGTCAATAAAATTCGATAAAAAGTATTTTTTTTATTCAAGCTTTATGCATTGCTCACTACATCTGAAATGCATGTGACATACAAGACTTAAGCGAGAACACGAAAAAAGTCATAAAAGTCATACACTAGATTATGCGAAGTTTTCTTGTGCATGACTGTGAAAGCGTTTTGGCCTGGTAAATAAAGCAAAACCGAAGCAAATTAAAACAAGGAAGATTATCTTTATTATAACGCAGCTTCACAAAAACTGCATAAGATCAATCTCTACATCTTATCATATACTAAGTATGAACTGCACCGAATTACGGAACATGCCAAAGTAAATGTTAGGGCAACACTTAAAATGCAGCCCAATCAATGCTTTCGATAAAGCTTTCCATATTAAGCTGTCGATAATTATATCTTTGAGATTTCTGTGTTATTTCGTGTTATGTGGAGGTGCCTGCGCAAATCCAAATACGACATTGTAAAAGCAAATATCCTCATTCCAAGCCAAATCGGACACCCAACCAATTAGGAATTCCAAGCCTAAGGTGACATTTAATATGCGATTGATCTCAATTGAAATCTCAATGGAGTTAATAACGACTTTAGGAAAAGATATAATTATACTCTTCAAAATTGCAAAGAACATTGAAAAAAAATTAAATTAACATTTAGTATTGTCTGCTCTACGGACATTGTGATTTATATGATTGTTTGTCTGCATCAATTTAATTTGACAATGAAAAGTCTTAACTCCAAATATTTCCTGGAATATAATTACATTTTGGTTTTTGGTGATATTACAGGTCTCAACACCTTCGGAACCTTAATGAAACCTTTAAGTAAATTTTATGAGAGACTTGCTATGAACATTACTTAGACTACTATACAGTGTCGGTACGTTATGATCATCCCTTTGCTATCAATATGTCAAATATCCAGAACTGCAATTGTCATGACTCTACACGTCTAAGAAAAGGACCCTACTTGTTTTGAGCATTACATATTCATATAGAGCTACTTATCGGACAGGCAACAGAGAGTACGCATTGATGGACAGAAGAGTGAATTGATGAAGGTCACAGGAGGAGTGCCACAGGGGGTCCCTCCTAGGATCTTATTTGTTCGGCATTTATATTTCATCGCTTCAGACTATTTTCCCCTCGAACCACATAATCAAGTATGTTGACGACATTTGTTTCTTATCAAGAGTCCGAAAGTCCAGCATTCCAAAGGATCTTGCTGAGATCGAAAGTGATCTTGACAATATTTCAGATTGGGTTGCGTCAAATGAATTGACCTTGAATACGGAGAAAACCACTGGTCTAGTGAATTACCGCGGTGGATTCAAGAGCATTTGCAGTATCGAGGGTGCCATCCCAACTGTCAAGTTCCAAGACAGCATTCGGTTTCTTGGGGTTCATTTGGATGCGAACCTTGGATGGAGAGGCCATGTAAAGTTCATCGAGAAAAAGTGTGCTCAACGCATGTAAATTCTGAGGCGGGTCAGATCTGTCACTATTGATGACTTCACTACCATTTATCAAGCATTGGTTCGGTCGCTGATAGAGTACTGCTGCCCTGCGTTTGTGGGAATCTCCTCAACAGACTCAAACCGACTGGAGAAGATTCAGAGGCGCTGTCTGAAAATCAAATCGCGTGATCTGAAGCTGGATGACATTGAAGCTAGAAGATGGTCGCGAGCTATCAACACCTTCAATAGCCTGGAAAGATTAGAGACTTCCATCAGAGAATTGTTCCCCAGTTATTTACCAAGTGGGCGTCTCGCCGTACCATTCTGTAGAACTTTGCGTCGTCAAAATTCTTTTGTTCCACGCATTTGTAGCACCCTTTCAAGGTCATCTACGAGACACTAAATGCACGTGACTATTAGTTTTATACTTGCTTTTGTACGCGTATACGAATGTGTTCTTAGTTTCGACTAAACAAAACTGTCATTCTGCTACTTTTATCTGTGTATTTTATTTCTGATTTCTATCCAATGATACAATATAAACATTTCTCTCTCTCTCTATAATTGAAAATCATCAAGAATACCATCCAATTTTGATGAAGGTTTAATATGCTAGTCACAAGTAGTATCACATGCAGTAAACGTAATAATACGAATTAGTCTGTGCAATGAGACCAAAATTGTCTGACAAGCAGGAAGCTTGTCTAATAATGCGTGCGTAGCATCAGTCAAAATATTGATTTGCTTACAGTTTATTGTGTAGGTATCAGATGCAGCAATGCCGTGCTTACTTTTATGCACTGACGACAACGAGCGTCTCATAGCTGCCTATCAGAATGGTAATTAAAACTGGGACATTCCCATCGAGTTCTACTTTTTGAGAACTTTAACAAATCAACCCATCAGTTCACTCAATGATTAATTCTTATGTGAACTTCTTATGGTCAATTCAGCACTTCTTCAAATGCTTGAATGCATACTGTAAATTATGATTAATTAGTATATAAATTATGAATAATAATTACGGGCATTGGTAGAACAACAGTGCACTATCATACAGCGATACCTCACACATAATGGTGCACAGAAAACTGAATATTATTTTTCTGTCGCGTTACTCTGTGTTGAATGTACGAATCAGACATTATAATGTATATAAGAAGTTTTGTAAAGTGACAGTGTTTTTTGGGGGAGATTTCTATATTTTGGAAGAATAAAATATTTTTCGTTATCTTTGAAAATTAATGAATATCAGCTTTGACCTCTTTCATGAATGATCCAATTATTCAATACATAGGCTAATTCAATCTCAATAGTTACTAGTCAGGAATGGTTATTGCGTGTAAGCTCAACATGCACTGTGTGGAGATCAATTTTGATAGAAAATCGTCAAAGTTGAAAACATTGAATTCCAAGAGAAATGTCAGTAAAAAACATGTTCTCTAAAATTACATTCGATCGTGCAGGAAAATGTAATGCAGAAGATTTTCTCTCGTAAATAAATGACATTAGAGTTGTAATTTTATGACTAAATCATTGATGTAGCCGATTGACATTCATTTTCCCAATATTAAATCGCTCTGATAGTTTTCACCGCCAAACTCAAAACTGCTGGATTTTACCTTATTGTCAATCAAAGTGTCTATCAATCTTATTTTTATGGGCCCCATTGGCGACAGTGCACTGAATCATAGAATCCTGCCAAATTCATTGATCATGCAATGAAGACATGTGCCGTAGGCGATGCATTCCTAAGCAGCGGGTCGGAGGAACTTTATATTGGTAGAACTTGAACCAGAGGACAGTCTTAGTGTCTGCATAACTGCTGCTATAATTCAATAAGTGACATCTTAACAAGTGGCAGATGTCTATGTTTTAATATCAATAATCGTTTAAGATCCCAAGAAAAAAATGAGAGAAGCGCATTTAAGAGAACAATCGCTGACATATCACGTTCATTTTCTTCATAGACAAGTGTCTTTTCGAAATCACATTACGTAATTATGCGTAGATAAGAGCGTGACCTGTATCGAACAGTAGTTCACCGCCCTGCTGCTGCAAAGATAAACCAAATTCAAGAGAATGACCTCGGCCTAGTAAACATTCAAGTACATTCACATCATCAAACAAATGGACTAGTTACTGTGTTACATAATGAGATTCACATTTGAAAATCAAAATTTCTGATTTCAAGTGAATTGAAATGGCAAGATAATTGTCACTGAAGTTAAGCAACTTATTAATGTGGAAATAGAACTTCAATTCCTCAGAACTGCTAAATTTTATTATATAAATTTTCGCTGTTGTCACAGCCTGTTCACATAAAAAGGCGTTTATAGACTATACAAAAAGATGATATAAGAAGCAAGACTTGCTATTCATTACAGTCTTCCTTCTTATTATTCTCAGGTTTTAAAACTTTTAAACAGTTAGCTTCTAGAAAAAGACTGGTGATGTTGTTAGCTTTCTCAGAGACAGTAATATCAATTAATTAATTTCTATGCCAAATAGAATCTAGCATTTTAACCATAGAAATGGATCTTCATCTCATGTTTTTGTCTTACAGGTGTCTACGGATAACTATGTAATTTTTCACTACTTCATAGTTTTGACATAGCTATTTAGTCCCTTCCATTCAATATTTCAATACTATTCTGTTGTCAATTGCGATATCAAATAAAACTGCTTATAAGAGCTGGCGAAAAAGTAATATCATAGCTGTCGCCACAAATCAACCATTGATTCCATACTTCCCTTATATACTTACTTTGGGTCAAAGGAGAAGTAATCGTTGAGAATGCAAAGTTGTTATGCTTATACAGTGTGGGGACTTTTCTGGTATGTTCTCCACAACGTACGTGCAAGGAACAGATCGCACTGCCAACATAGACTTTTGAGCAGATTTTGCTTTTAATTTGATCATATACGTTTGAGCAGATATTGCTTTTAATTTGATAGATAGTATTCGTGCGAAGCATCTAAGACCACAAGCAACATGTTGAGGATGACGGCGCAGATTCAAATAAATTCTCAACGTGAAAAATCAATGGTATTTAATTGCATAATTGTAATCATATGTTTTAATAGTGTAATCTGTAGGTACTAGAAATATTAAAGGTTTTGTAAGCCAACATTATTTTTCATTAATTTAACCATTTCAAACACCGGCTTGTTGGTCATTGAAATGTGTGAAGGTTGACCTCTTACTATCATCTCAAGCAGAGGTTCCCAACCTGTGGTACGCGTACCACTAGTGGCACGCCAGGGCTCATCAGATTGTACTCGTACGCGAATACCTATCCGAAGTAGGCTGTATGTATCATGATGATGACTTGTCTGTTCATGTCACAGACTAAATTTATTAGGAAAAGTGTTGGTCAGCTTGAGAAGATCAGATCGACGACAAAATTCGATGCAATTTATCGCTTTTCATAGTCTCAAAAGACGAAGATTATTTGTCTTGTGCATAGATTTCATCTCGTGACACCAAACGTTGCATCAGGTTGTTTAGATATCAATTCGACAGGAAATGCAATGACATCTATTGAGCGACCGATATGTCGAAATCGACAGAACCAAACCATGCATTTTAGTAACAGTTGTGTCGGCAAGAGTCAGGTTTTTAAAGATGTTAATTATTATTTTTCGTATGTACAAAATTTTTCGACCGCCATCCAGCACTCATCTTCAGGTAGATGAAGATATTCAAGTGAAAGCACATATATGAAGGTACATATTCATGTACCTGAAGATGATTGCTGGATGGCGATCGAAAAATGTTGTGCATAAGAAAAATAATAATTAACATCTTTAAAATTCTGACTCTTTCCGACTCAACTATTACGCAATGACTGGTCAGGGCATTTTCCAAATACATGCATTTTAGATTATGCTTGAAGCTCAGCATCCAAAATCAGAAAATGCTTGAGGCATAGAAATTAACATTCAACTTTGGCAAGCCAAATATATTCACGAATAATATAAGCTACGTTTCTTAAAAAACGATATGCAATCTCGGAAGAAGCATCCTCGACTTATAGAATGGCTGATGTTTGCTTCATGTTTGTTTTGTCCGCAAAAATAAATTTCTTTGAAATGAAAAAGGCATTATATCTTTCCAAACATAAAAAGAATTTTATTGAGACTAAGTGGCACGCGGCGAACATGTAGGATCTCAAGTGGTTCTGAGACGTTGAAAAAGTTGGGAACCAATGATCTAAAGTAAACTCTTGTGTTGCTGTGATTGTTTTCGTTAGACAATGCTTTCAAGAAAATGGACATTTGTTTTCAAATAATTATCTCCAATTTACATCTAGCTATCTACCAATATAAAATGATATATTGACGGTGTGGTAGGTCTCCAAATGAAAATAGGAGCAAATGTTAAATGACAAATTTTAACAGTTTCTTCATGTATGCAATTTGGAAGAAACTAGATTCACAATAGTATAAATCATGTTTGGATAGGGTCATTTGATTTATGCAGTTTGTATATTTCAAAATATCTGTTCCCGAACTTAAAAATTGTCACGGATATTACCTTGCAAGACATGAAGATATCATTGATATTGAATTTCACGGTGAAGTCGCAAATGTCGAGAAAGTGATAGCGGTCAAGAGCAGGATCATGATGTAAAAATCGTTGACAAAACAGAGACTCAGTCATTTCCGCGCATACATAGAAATAGAAAAATGATCTTGAGCATTTGGAAGAAGAAAACACTGCCAGACTCGTTTCAAGCTATAAAGAATCTTCAGCAGAGAGAGAGACAATTCACAATTCGGGAGCAACATCGCAACACCGGGCCCTGAAGCATACAGCAAGTGTATTTGATAGAAAAGCAACTCAGAGTTCATTAAATCCCCAAAGTGTATGCAGTTTCGATTTTACTAAATGAACTAGAGTTGAGATCCAGCACCAAATGCGAGATAAGCATATTTTTGCAGTTTTGAAGAAATTCACAAAGGATTTGACAATACAGAAGGAATAAAAGTATTTTACAATTCCTTCGTGTTATGACAGCCTTGGTGAGGTAATGTTAGTTAAATTAGCAATTCGATAGTTGCCTATTACTTTAATGCTCAGCCTTATTAAAATGCATTTTCTTAAAAACATGATCACATCGCAAAGTACCTGCCACAGAAAGAGCAAAATATCACAATCAAAAATGCAGTGATCATGATCAACTTTGAAAGATATTAGACTTCGAAGTAAATGGGTCCACATTACTATTCAGATTCAATCACTGAAAGATGAATTGAGTGAATCATAAAGTCTTGAACTTTGAAATTTCAGCCGAGAAGCAGAATAAGACCATCAACTTTTCCATGAAAACCTGCATTAGGATGCGATTCATGAAATTACCTTGACAATCAGCTAAATTTCCGCTTAATTAAGATTCCTGTTGGTAAATGTTCATTAGTTTTGATATCTTATAATTGTTTCATACTACTTACATAGAAGTTCCAAATCGGTAGTATATAAACACAGGAATAATTAGCAAAAAATAGCTCCTTAAAAACTAGTCAAATATTTTTAAGGACCACATGAATGTTATCTCCGCAAAAAACTTAATCATTTGATATAAAATATGGGCTCACTCCTTTACTTCTCAAATAATCCTTCAAAAGACATGAAAATTACGTTCATATTTCGTGTATGAAACTCCTTATGGTGGCAACTGGCTCATCTTACTAAAACCAATTTGAAAATAGGGAATGGACCAGGAGGCAAAACTCAACGATTTTTGGTGAAACTTTGGAAATGCGATAGAGCTAAAAGCTATTGAAGCGCAAGTCGGCAGGCTTAGTTTTGCAATGACCACAGAAAAAAATGATAGGGAGGGCCAATCCCCGACGGCATCGATAGAGTTAATGATAAGGGCTTCAATATGCAGAAATAATCTTAACACACACAAGACGTAGCAGAAAAAAGTGCAAGTAGGTCAGCAATACAATTGCCACATAAAAATTATCGACAAGACACTTTCACAATGCATTTATAAAATTGTTTATTCTTATACTGTTTATATATATATACTTAAGCTGTGTCTATAAGTAGTCATGTATGTATGTTTGACCAACTTAAAACGTTTCCATTGAAGTCGCTGTATAAAATCATCTGAGCTTTCTGCTTATGATAACTCAAGCAGAAACAGCATTATTGACTCAATAATAATTAAGAATGAAGTTAAAACTTACAAAACATACATTTGCAGTTCAGATGTTCGGGATGCTGTGGGAGGATTCAAGTGTCAGTTGAGTATAAAGGGGAAGAGACTAGATCACATCTAGAGGACGTGGATATTTCCTCAAGAATTAGTTTCATGTACAGACTGACTTTAGCATGTACAGGTGTTTTATGCGTTAAATTCATTTATCATTCACATCATGCTCGTGCATGTGCGCGGTGTGAGAAGAGAGATTGCAAGTTGCTTTCAAATTTGATCGCGCATTACTGATTGGCCTAAAGTAGGCATAAATCAATGGTCTGATGACAGTTACCACTATATTCCAGGTTCGACACCACAAACGTCTTGCAATAGTCAATGGAATAACACCATCTTTTGTAAAATCATCAGACGTCAGGAAAGGACAGTTATCAACAGATATCTCTTCATCATTTGGCCGTCACCGAGACGCTTTACGATGCCCGTTAGCAATTGATGGACATAATCTCGATTGCGTCACGGAATTTGCATACCTCGGACAGTTGACACCATCCCAAGATAGATGAGAAATTGAAATTTGTCAGCGACCTCAAAACGCTCGCAAGACATTTTGGAAGCTTAGGAAGTAGATGATCCTGAAAATACTAAAATGCAACACCGTCGACCTTTAATGGCATGTGCATCTTACCAACATTAACTTACGGCTCTCTTCTGATCTCTCAGGAAGGGATAAGATAGCAGCGTTACAAGGGCAATAGAAAGAAGAATGCTAGGAGCAACAAAAAGAGACAGAATATGTAGTGTAGAAGAGCACAAACAAAGGACATGATAGAGTCAATCATAAAAAATACCACCTAAATCATATCAAAACTTAATCGATTATAATGGCTTTCAGTCGTATCGCACACCAACGTGCCACACAGAGAGCTTGCATTTTCAGCTTTCAAATGAGCTATGATACACTTTTATCCTAGCTATTGTGCATGCTGTACAGTGGTGAAAACATAAAAATCGTTCATTTTACAAATCGCAAGTTTTCGTGAGAAAACATGTGAGTATGATGATGAATCCAGTACGAACAGATCGAGCATTTCCTGGTTTTATTTTGATATATTGCTCATCGAATACAACGGACTAGGAAAGAAGTAGCGATATCGCAAAGTTATCACAAAATCGTGACTTGACTGACTGACTGAAAATATCATGTTCTCACTTTTACATAAAAAATGTTGGTGTTTGATATCTTTGGAATCCTTACGATGCAAAGAGTAGGGATATACAGGCATGAGTTCAATTCAAATCCGTTCAAAGTTTATTTTCAAACTCTTTCATTATTTTTCTCATTACCGCGTAAGTATGCCAACGTACAAGATCAGCGATCATCAGATAGACTGCTGTCGTGAGATGGAACACAGACATGCCTTAGCTAATTGCTTGTATGTCCCGTGCGGTTGTATACTCAATCCACTGGAACTTTATTTGAAACTTCGTTCACCGACCTTAAATTTGTCAGTTTTTGCGCACTTAAGCGGCAATGAGAAAGTATTGAAAGAAGTTTGAAGAGGAACTATTAATGAAATTTACATACGTATATGAGATGTGGAAGATTTTCCTTCAAAACTAGCGACCGTAGGTATGAAGGGAGATTCTGCAGCCCTAAGTTACTTCAAATGTGATTTTAAAGAACAAGGATGACTTGAGGAGGCCCGAAAATTTCAGATGATTAGAAAAAGACACACCATGACTGCATAAATTCGCTCTTACATGCTTCATTCTAATAAATACCATTTACATAGACTTTGAATTTCAAACACTGTATGTTATGTCTGTTGTATAATACATGATCATACTATGAAGCATGAACCTTTATTCATAAAATACTGCACTCATATAAAAAATCGAGAGCCTTGTTAAATGATACTACACAAAAGATGGCAGACAATGGGTTTATCCTCTAATGCATAATTAGTTAAATAGAACCTTATTGACACCTTATTTACCTGTCATTAAACGGATGCCGTCGATAGACGCGTCATTTATTTTGCCTTTTTATTAAAAGTTATAGTATTGTTAAAGGAGGGTACTCACGAACGCGTCATAGAAATGTCATTCATTAATGGAACCTAATGAAAGTAAAATATTTAAAGGTGGGTAAGACCTTCATCAATGTATAACTGACAGGCATATCGAGCACCTGCCTTCAGGCTACCTTGGAGAATCGATTTCACAATTCAGTGTCTCTAGCACAGAATTAGATTGTTTAATCGTGTCACTTTGTTAGAAGTGCAAACTGATTCAAAACGATGGCACACGCAGGAAGTTACTAAATGGGCAAAAAGAAATTTTAAATACCTGGCAGAGATAGGAAAAATAGTCGTGCGTCGTTTGCAGATTGCTGTGAATTCCTTCCAAGTGCTCCAATCGTCACGATTCTTTCAGATTCGAAGAATTCCGATCACTGCGTAAAAGTTTTCTCGATAATGTTGATCCCTCAGATCATTATCAAAAAAGTTAGCAGGCGAACGAGAAAACTTCAACAAATTTCTCTGTAGAACTTGATATCGATAGCGGTGTCTCTTTGCCGTGTGATCCGGTTGATAACAGTCACAGAAACTTTGCACAATTTGGCGTGTTTAATGCTGAACTGGCTGCTCATTGTTCGATTGCTATGGTATTTTGTCAGCAGATTGTGCCATTTCAATAACGTTACATGCTCCAATTCTTCCTTTCTAGTCAAACAGAAGAAGAGACGACCTATCTAATTATGTGGTCTCTATCTTTCATGAGGTCGGAACCCAGTCCTCGAACGGCTGATGTGGCACGAAATCACCAAGACTAGCGAAGCCACAGAATTAGATTGTTTATCTGTGTCACTTTGCTAGAAGTGCAAACTGATTCAAACAAATGGCACATGCAGGAACTTAATAAGTGGGCAAAAAGAAATTTTTAATACCTTGCAGAGATAGGAAAAATAGTCGTGCGTCGTTTGCGGATTGCTGTGAATTCCTTCCAAGTGCTCCAATCGTCACGATTCTTTCAGATTCGAAGAATTCCGATCACTGCGTAAAAGTTTTCTCGATAATGTTGGGACCTCCGATCATTTTTAAAAAAGTTAGCAGGCGCATGAAAAAACGTTCACAAACTTCTCTGTAGAACTTGACATCGACTGTGTCTCTTTGCTGTGTAATCCGGTTGATAACAGTCACAGAAACTTTGCACAATTTGGCGTGTTTAATGCTGAACTGGCTGCTCATTGTTCGATTGCTATGGTATTTTGTCAGCAGATTGTGCCATTTCAATAACGTTACATGCTCCAATTCTTCCTTTCTAGTCAAACAGAAGAAGAGACGACCTATCTAATTATGTGGTCTCTATCTTTCATGAGGTCGGAACCCAGTCCTCGAACGGCTGATGTGGCACGAAATCACCAAGACTAGCGAAGCCACAGAATTAGATTGTTTATCTGTGTCACTTTGCTAGAAGTGCAAACTGATTCAAACAAATGGCACATGCAGGAACTTAATAAGTGGGCAAAAAGAAATTTTTAATACCTTGCAGAGATAGGAAAAATAGTCGTGCGTCGCTTGCGGATTGCTCTAAATTCCTTCAAAATGCTCCGATCGCCACGACTCCTTCAGATTCGAAGAATTCAGATCATTGCGCAAAAGTTTTCTCGATAATGTTGGGACCTCCGATCATTTTTAAAAAAGTTAGCAGGCGCATGAAAAAACGTTCACAAACTTCTCTGTAGAACTTGACATCGACTGTGTCTCTTTGCTGTGTAATCCGGTTGATAACAGTCACAGAAACTTTGCACAATTTGGCGTGTTTAATGCTGAACTGGCTGCTCATTGTTCGATTGCTATGGTATTTAGTCAGCAGATTGTGCCATTTCAATAACGTTGCACGTTCCAATGCTTCCCTTCTAGTCAAACGGAAGAAGAGACGACCTATCTAATTCTGTGAGCGAAGCACACTCCCCACGATCGTGTAAGGAGCAAGCAAAACTTTCCACGCGCATTATGATGTAATCTTCGCGGATTGCTTTCATAACAATAGCAACTATGTACTTCCAGGCGACCCAGTAGAATCGATTTCACAATCCAGATGATCGATTATGGAGAGTGTACTTCGCTAGACTAGGTGTTCTTCCGGCCGCGTTAGCCGTTCGAGGCCTGGGTTCGATTCCAAGCCGACAAGCCATTTTTCATGTTGGTGCCAGGAGTAAGGCGCATAGAAATATCGTTCCGACCTCGTGAAAACTAGAGGCATTGGATTGTGGAAGATGGCAGAATTCAGACATTCAAAAGAAAGTTCCTTTTTAAATAAGTCACAAATTTGACCTCCAAGTGGGCCAAACTCGACAAGTTATAGTGAATAGTCTGAAAATATGCTGAAGCTGTAAGTCGTGATGACAATGGCATATGTTGGTAAACATAGTAGTGACGGGATGACGGCAGGAATACGGCAGGCGACCGAATCACTCCCTGTGTGGATAGGGTAAACAACCAGTGCGACCTTTACTGATTTGATTCATGCTGTATACGTTACTCGATAACATGCATGCATTACGTAATAAATATTCTGTTCCGGATGTCGTAATACTCACCTTGAAAGGCCTTGTCCTTGTGACGGGCACGGCCTAATTTTCCTCTTCCATCTCGAGCGGTTTAATGGATCCACGGTTGAGGCTCCAATGATCTTAATGTCCTCCAGCACTTGGCGCTCCCATGTCCGCTTTGGTCGCCCTCGATCTTGTAATATTGAGGATTAAATAAATTAACATAAATCATGTTGGGATTCCGTAAAAAAATGAGAGTTTTTGAGTTATTCATGCCGTTTATCACTCAATATGACAACTATATATATGCTCCATTGATTTCATGATGATATAGTAACCATTGAATTCATATGCACCATTGATTTTCCTCTCCTTCCAGTGTTTTCAATATTTTTGTGACCATTTATCATTATTCTATCCTTTGCAAATATCATTTTGTATCATGTGCTATCGTACTTCATCATCTCGTTTTCACTTTTCATTGCATCATTCATCTTTTCATTGTACATTGCATCCCCTTAACGTGTTTTCTTTTGAAAAATATACGTTCTGCTGTTCTGGTATTCTGCTATTTTATGCACAGTAGCAATGCAGCTTTTGATGCTTCATGCAAAATTTTCACATTCTATCATGCAGAATACCTATATATACTCCTAATACCACCATTCAACTTAGCAAAGTGCGTTAAGGTAACAAAATTAAAAAAAAACAAGCTAATGACTAGTTAATTTTCAATAGGTACAGAATATGATTTAAAAGAAAATTTTTATATCCTAAAATGTCTAAAAAATTTAAAAATACTTACTAGAAGGACAAACAACGCTTCTCCTCTCCTCATATGTAATAAATTGGCGAGCAAGTCGTTCTGTTCAAAATTATGTTTATCACTTATATATTGAAAAGATCATATTTAACAGTCTGCCCATTCAGATGATAAGAGGACAGGTCTGTTTCCAATCAAGGGCGGTCCTGTACATTTAAGATGCACAGCCTAAAAAATTAAATTTATAATAGAGAAAGATTAGCATCTATCAAAAAATAGAGTCACTATTGACTGAAATGTACCTCAGGCATTTGAAAGAAGGACAGAGTTATTTTTTGCGCCAGAATAGATAGCTCATTAATTGAAGATTTGTATTTTATAGACCAACTTCCTATAAGTTCTAGTAATGATGCAATCCAGAACGATTGTACAGAATATGTAAATGAAAGGATAGATATTGCAGCCAAATACGCCAATCATCCCCAATGAATCGCGGTGTACAGTTAACCTTTTCCAGTTGACCTATTTGCATCGTACAACAGAGAATGTAATGAATTCAAACTTGAAAAGAAATTCAAGATTTTACTTCTATAATTCTTCTAAATGTAGAGACATCTTCATGGCAGCTGAAGTTGATGAAATCTAATTACTCTGTAATTATCAAAGTGTCAGAAATAGTATCGCGGACATTTAAGGCTATGTTTATCATTTGATCTCGTCCTTGTCCTATTTCCCAGCATCGTTCAGACAACGATTTACCTGATCCCAAAATACCTTCATGCGTTCAATGTGTCATACATGCACACACATGTACAGCGATCCTTCACATCTGCAGCAAAGAACACTAAGTTCAATCAGAGAAAAAGTTGAGAGAAGTGCGTAGCACTTGTACATGGAGACAATGTTGAGAACGTATGTTCATGGAATGTGTATCCACATAATCTCTCCAAGTTTGCTAAATAACATACATCATTTGTAGATGAAAGATGAATTTCGAAATCATATTTCACCCAGGATTGCCTAGTGGTAGGAACATGATGTCTCTAAAAGTCACGTCATGGAAATTAGAACATAATTCATTTGAAGTCGAAAGCAGAAATGGATGCTAAAACATTCAAATGTATTAATTGAATATTGAGTCTTCAATAATTCCATTTCTATTGTGGTATCAAAGCACCTAATGCCTATTTAAAGCAGTATTTAACGAATACCCTAGAAAATTAGCTCATGATACCAATGGTGTAATGCAGTAATAACTGATCTACATTTACTAACATAATCTCCTTAATCAGTTTTTCTTAAAGAGTTTCGTCATTGGCATATTTGAAAACATCAACTTTAAATTTGGTCAACTTTCCTTATACACTCTAAACCAGCGCCTCCTAAATCACACACTGAAGCGAGACACTATTCGTAACTAATAAAAAAATCCTAAAGCAAAGCGTTTTAGGAGGCTAGCGCACTAGTGTTATTGTTCTCTTTAGTATGTCAGCATTCTATTTCACGCAACCTCCTAAAATTCTAGTGTGTCGCGCTTTAGGATGCAGATTTCTTCGATTTTAGGAGGTGACAGTTTACAGTGTATGATGTTTTTCATCCTCATTCTCATTTTCTGTGTTTCATCTTCATTTTAAAAAAGCCATCTTCTGTCGCAAACGCTACCATTTATTATAGAAAGAAATTTATGCAAGTAGAACGTCGACTTAATTGTCACTGCGTTCGATAACTTATTCTTCTGTGTATCTATGCATTGGCTCATCTTTGAAATGCATATATTTTAGTCATGGATGAATGAAAAAAATGTCTTCTGTGTACAAAGCATAGATATTAGGGTTAAAACGATAGTGAAATTTTCATTATCGATATTATCGATATTTCTATCGGTATTATTTTTAGAAATATCGATATTATCGTATCGGTATCGATATCATTTTAACCCTAATAGCAACTTTTGTAAACAAAAACACACTTCAAATGATGAAAACTTCATAATGAAGTAAATGTATGCAGCATAATACGACATTTCGAACAACCGACTGCATTCCTTTTCAAGTTAAAAGTGTCAAGTGAAAGTTAGACATTGAAGAATCACTACCTGGTCGAGTCCAGCAAAACAAGTAATACAAGCTATATATAGAAAGTGGAAGTTTCTCCTGTGGTGTTTGAACTAATGATCAAGCACTACTAAGGGATGGGCAAAGTCTAGCAAGTGTAAATTTAACGCTGCTTCCTCGATATTCAGCACACTGCCACAGTGGTAGCTGGGCCAAAGACGTTTGCCAAGGTCGGACCAGTCATTCTGGCTTCTGAATGCTTCTCCTTCAGAAATGGAAGAATTAAAAGACTCCATCTTTCAAGAGGATGCTTTGCCAACGCGCTGGCTGGGTGAAGTCCGGCGGCTTTGGATATTCAGCGAGCTACCTCAACGATGCATCGATCGCCCGAAACTGGCATTAGATGAATAGTGAACGAGATCACAGATCAGTAGTCTATTTTTTTGGGAAATGTGAACGATAAGGCTTACTTGCCTCCACTTCCAAGAAATAGCACCGCTGCGGCATTGCATTACTGAAGCAGTACGACAGAGTCCAATGACATACTTACTGACACATGACAGGAGCGGGACCGCGTCTCGACGTTTGCCGTGCTTATAGAGAAGATCATATTGAACACTTGCAAATTTTGCAAATAAGATTTGTCAAAAATTGACATTCATGAAAATTGAAAATTTCATATTTGAAAATATTTTTTGTATTTGAAAATTTGTCTTGTATCAGAATGATGGACCACAGTACCGTTTGCAACGACATGTATAAAACTCGTTACCTTTACAAGCATTTTGAAGCTTATTTCGAAGGCCTATGCAAAACTCAACCGATAGATATAGCCCGATGAAGTCGTATGATTCTTTCTAAAGCAGCCTGTACTGTGAAATTATGTTATATCTCGATGAAATCGTTTTTCCTGACTTGCTCTGTGCAAAGTGCACTGGCAGTCATCTTCACTTACAGAATCATTCAGGAGAAGATTGTAAGAGTGTGTCAGCAAAGCTCATTTCCTATCCACCGATATTTGATTGTTAGTAAACCGAACAAATTAAACTCAAATGTGCTTCAATTCAGTGTAAAGGACATACTAAGTTTAAGAAGGCGCCCAGACAATTTACCTGAACATCGACGTCCTGGGTACGGTCCCGCTCTGAACATGGCACGATAGTTCACAGCAATGCATTCGAACTTGTAAGTGAGTGAGCGAGATTTCCAGCCGTTCATTAGTAAACGTGTGAACTGAGCGAATGGGGTTCTCCAGCAAATGCAGTTGAACTGAACTACGAATTTGCCGTTCATGAACTGAAGAACGAACTGAGGTGAGATTTCTCAAATTTCTACAATTGTTAGCTGGAAGTATGTTCTCATATCGGCATTTCACCATTCATATGCAAAGTTTGAAATGAGATGGAAGACTCAATATATTTAATAAACACTGATTTTGATTAGCAGCTATTATATGAAAAGTGAGTGAGAGAGAGAGAGAGAGAGAGAGAGAGAGAGAGAGAGAGAGAGAGAGAGAGAGAGAGAGAGAGAGAGAGAGAGAGAGAGAGAGAGGGAGAGAGAGGGAGAGAGAGAGAGAGAGAGGGAGAGAGAGGGAGAGAGAGGGAGAGAGAGGGAGAGAGAGGGAGAGAGAGGGAGAGAGAGGGAGAGGGAGAGAGAGAGAATCGTATATTTTCATGAAATGGAAATCGTACATTCAAATACATAATAGCGCAATGATACTCAAATTTAGTCCCACAGGTAAATTTCCGAAAGCAGGAGAAGCATACAGTATAAGGGATGTCACAATGGAGTGATGCACAATTATGAGTTCGCTTTGTGATACAATCGGTTTCAAACATCTTATGATGTAGAGTCTACGAGCCGCGCGCTTCAAAATGTCACAAATTTGAATGTCCCAGGACAATGACTTCGAAAACATGAATCCGAGGATGCAGAGCTTATCTATTGTTGAGAAGACAGACGTCGTAACCTGGTTTTGAGGCAGTACAGATCGCTGAATTAACATTTCATTGCATTTCATCATGTTAAGTTTTAGTCCTGCACTAACGAACTTTTCTTTGATGTATGCCGATGTCAGAAGCTGTTGAGATGGCGTTTCGATGCTTTCAACAAGTGTGATGTCATCCGCATACTTGACGCACTGAACCAAGTCAGACTCAAAATCAATAGAGCCCATAAAGGATGCGAACAGCAGTGGTCCGAGAACCGATCCTGGTGGGACGCCTGAAGTAGCAACCACACGTCGACCAAAGTTATTGTCTATTCTCACACTAAAGTTCCTTTGAGAGAGGTATGTTCTCAGCCAGCGCAGAAACCCGTGGTCGAAATTCAAAGTGTTGAGGTGGTTTAATAAGCGGTTATGCTGGAGCATGTCAAACGCTTTGGACAGATCCAAACATGACACGCGAACTGCGATAGTCCTTTGCGAATCGAGAGCCGAGGTAATATGATCGTGTATCGCAACTAAGGCAGTGGTGGTTGAACCGAAAGGCCTATACGCATGCTGGTTTGTACCGAAATGAGCAGTAAGACGATCATTTATACCACCCATGACCAGGCGCTCAAATACTTTACTGATTACCGATGTTTCTACGATATAGGACGAAAATCCGCAACCGTCGGTCTGCTTGTTTTAGGAATCGGTTGTACGATGGCTTCTTTAAAACAAGCAGGAAAAGTTCTTTTTTGAATTTAGCGATTGAATATTCTGCACAATGGCTCTCACAAAAAATGTGCACCGGTCCGTAACAGTCGAGTAGGAAAGAAGTCTGGTCCAATACTTTTCCGGGGATTAACGTGAGTCAATTCTCTCACAACCTAGTAGGGAGAAATTTCAAAATCCCAATTTTCATCTCGTATTGTCTGAAGTGGGACGTCGTCTGAAGTATTGAAGCTGTTTTGAAAAACAGATGTGATGGCATCTAGCAATTCACCGATATCATCGTATTCACTCTTCAATCGATGGAAAGGATCAGATGAGCGCGCTCCTCTCACTTCGTTCACAATTTTCCACAAGCCCATGACATTTTGTTTGTGTTTATTTGCCCACTGTTTCTTTGCTTTTGGTATTTCCTCTTTGACTTTTGATTTATAGTGTCTATACATGGACCAATCCTGTTTTCGAAAGGCTTCCCAGCGCTTGTTAATTAATAGCTTCAAAAGAGGTGTAATCCATGGCTTATCATGAACTGTTAAATACACCATTTCACAAGGAATCACAGACAAACAATCATATAGCAACACACAAAATTTGTCGCACATAACATCTACAGATTCTGCATCAATCAATGAAAAATCAACACGAGAAAGACAACACATGAATTCATCAAGATACGACTTGCGGAAATCCCAGACTGGAAAGCATCTCAAGATTACATTATCTGTATGATGAGATGATCTTAGAAAAATAGAATAATGGTCTGAGTTACTGATTGGAGAACCAATAGTAGCGGATTGCTCAAAAACGTCACTAATTTCGACATCAACGAAAATCTTATCAAGGATATTGGTAGCTCTTGTTGGATCATGAACTTTACTTACAAGTGCATATCCTGTCAAATACAGCAGAGGAAAAATCATTAAAATCCCCAGCTACAATAATGCCGTAGTTTGGATTACAAAGAAGCAAATGATCAAATTCATCCACAATAAATTCAGAAATTTTCCGGTGAGCATCTCTGTTCAAACCAGGTGGCACATACATGACGCAACAAATAACAGTACGAGATCGAAAATTCAACAATAAAAATAAAATTTTGCATGATGATGGAGTTCCATGAATGGGTAAATACAAAGAAGATTCAATATTATCATGCACCCACATACATACTCCGCCTCCAATCCGGTGTGAACGATCTTGACGATATAATGTGAAACAAGGAATGTTCAGAATGCTGTCTGGGATATTATCAGTAAGCCATGATTCAGTGATCATCAGAATTCCTGGATTTATAGCATTAAATTTGAGACATAGATCATCAAATTTTGGTAAAAGTGAGCGCATATTACATAGTAGAATTGAACTGTTACTTTTATTCTCTGTTCTCGTCTTAAATCCATCTATCGAAAATTTTGACTCTTCAGCACAATTCGATTTCCATGTATTACAGCATTTTCCCCATTTTGACGACGTTGTTTCAACTCAGTTCGCAATCTTTTTTCACATTCCTGCTGATAAGGAGTGAGATCCTGATGCACAAAAACCCTCGAAAAGTTTTCAGAGTTACGAAGGCCTTTAGCACTCCTCTTGACAGAGTCGTGAACACTTATTTTGAGAAGCCTTAAAAACCTTTTAAATGCCTTAAGACAATGTCAGGACCACGGAGTTGGATTCGGCTGTCGCGGGTACTCTAGAGGTGACGCGTTTCTATCTCATTCATCGCACGCAGTGGTAGAGAGAGGTGGAGAGACATGTCTCCATTTGGCTTGCGTGATTGGCCAAGCGCGCGTACTGCGTGAGGAAAGTCGAATTAGGGTATACACGAGCTACCGTTTTTCACATTGAAGTCTGAACATCTGCCAAGTGAACAGTGCCTATCTTTGACTCAGTGTTTCTCCGTGATAAATTCGTCAAATGGAAATGTTATTCACATCGTTCGACTCCTCACGATCTAAATTTGCTGACTGTGAACGTTCAATGCGGTGCCAATGACCTTGTTCGTCAGAATTCAGACTTCAATTTTCATTATGTTCAATGGAAAATGGATCTTCTTGCTCATCGGGGCTAGTTCTAAGCATGACCTTCAGTGATAAGAAATTTCATCTCTACACCAAAAAACGCATGCAAAGCAATTTATCTCAGTGGTCGGGACCATGTTTGATTACATTGGGATAGTTTTCTGCGTATCTCTGTTATTATACTGCTTTATCTCTGTCAAACTGTTTTATCAACCTTTTATAAGTGGCTAGCAATCTTGGCATGCTTTAATAAGTTATACAGCAAATATACGAGGGGCGTACCAAAAGTTCGTGACGTTTGTCTCTCCTATCTATAGACGTCCATTTTGGCCTAAGTGCATATCTAGATTTTATTTCTTATAGTTCTGACAGTTGCATTTCACAGGAAAACATTTAACCTCCATTTGCACAAATGTTTATTGGCAGAATTAAAAGCATACCAAAACTTTTTTTTTCGATCTGGTCACCTTAAATTCCAATACACTTTTCCTATCTCTTCTCAAGTTTCTTCATTCCTTCTTCAAGCCAATCCTGCGGAAATTTCCCGAATGAAGCTTTCGGTGCTCTCTTTATCTCTTTCACCATTGAAACGAATACCTCCGATTGCCAACTTCATCGCACTGATGAGATGAAAGTCAGTAGTCTCCTCCAAAACCCTTCGTCATGGTCTTCCAGAAAACCAAGAACAATAGAGGAGTTGTTGACTGACCCCGAGCGCCTTTCTGTTCTGCAGTCAGCAGCCTTGGTACCCAACGAGCCGAAACTTTGGACAACTCAAGGCGGTCATGGAAGATACGCTCAAGAGTCCCATGCGACAGCTCAACAGACTTTTCCTCCAGTTCATCAAATGTTGGGCGTCTGTCAGACTGGATCAGCTGCCAAACCAAATCTTCATTTTCTTCGCTGGCTTGAGTGGATGAATGGCCACAGCGCTCAACGTCTTCCAATGACTTCCGTCCCTATGGGAACATTTGCTTGATGGTCGCTCTTGCAGGAACATTGTCTCGAAGAATGTTTTTAGACGCCCAGCCGATAGGGTTGGTGTTTCCCGTTCCTTGGACAGAAAGAGCAGACAAGATCTCCACTTACGATTTGTGAAGTCCGTCATGCTGACAAAAGTAAAATTGCTTCACTACTTACCGGCTTCAGTTCGTGTCTCTATAGGTTACCGATCAACCGACAATACTTCACAGGCAATGCACATGATTGATACAACATGACAACGATGAATGATTAAAGAAAAAAGTCGAATTAAAACCATGGTAATCAAACGTCACGAACTTTTGGTACGCCCCTCGTAGCACGGAATAAAATAGAAGGCTTGGAATTAATTCACCTTAGAGAGCAAAAAAAGTGAGTAGATGAAACAATGAATCAGGTGAAAATTTTTAGACAAATATCAATAAAATAATTTTACTCATGTTGAAAATAGAACTCACACACGCTCTGCTACAAAATGTAGCCAAAGCTACGCAATGGAAGATTCTAAAAACACTTTACTGGAATTTTACACGTAGATATATTTGAATTCGTTTACAATATTTGTCATTCAACAAATATATAATTGGTGTATACAAGCAGCATGTGCCATATGCACATAATGACGCTACCGCGACAAGCGGGAATGCAGGTGAAGTAAAGATTTTAGAAAATGAATCTAAATTGGGTACAGTCTCCTACAATCTTAATTATAACTCGCAGCGGAAAAGTGCAGTAACTGCACGTCCAAATAAACAAAGACATCAAAAACATTGTGAGGCATGACAATCTGCCCACTTCTTCATTGTGATCCACTAATACTTGTGGCATAAAGCTAAAACCAACACTTTTAAAACTATTGAGTAGTGTTTAAGGGTTGATGCTAATACTCACATGAAAATTTTATAAATGAATTTGTGGATGAATGAACATGAGTCAATTGTCTATTGCATAGCTGAATTCATTAAGATGCCTAATTTTATAAGTAGTAAGCAAGTGACAAACACCAGAGAGCGCAAGATGGCCGCCATCGCTGACGTCCCCCCCCCTCTGGAACGGCAGAGTGTCGTGGTCGGCCGCCGTGGTGCTTCGGGTCTGAGTCCCCCCCCCTCTGGAACGACAGAGGTTGTAGTCTGTCGTGGTGTGCCGACCAGGTGGGTTCACAAACTGTTCGCTGACGTCCCCCCCCCCTCTGGAACGATAGAGTGTCGTGGTGGACTTGGGCGACCGCCAGGATTAGTCTTGAGGCTATAGTGTGTGATGTTTTCGTGCAATCTGCTGAATGTTGGGTTGTAAAATGGGTTGTTTCGAGTGGAAGGAGTGGTCGGATGAGAAAACGGAGGTCGGATTCGTATTCAGCGTGAAATTCTGCATCGGTATGGTGAGTTTCAAGTCAATCGGAGAGAAAAAATTTTCGGATGACGTCCCCCCCCCTCTGGACAGCTTGCTTCGATTTTGGCTTCCAGTGGACGGATTTTGTCGTGCGATAGCTCGTTTCAAAGCTAAGAGTGAGACAAATTCAGTGAAAGAATCGGCTTGTTCCTATCTGTCTTCGTTCAAAAGTTAGAGCGGTTACAAGATTTTAGGTCGGAGCTCGCTCACCTGAAAAAATCCTAAGTGTCAGAGTGACTTTGTATGGGTAAAATTTTGAAAATTTTCCAAAGTGTGGAATTTCGACCTGGGACCGTCACCAAAACATTTTTCATCAAATTTTGAAATTTCACTGACGTCCCCCCCCTCTGGACAGCTTGCTTCGATTTTGGCTTCCAGTGGACGGATTTTGTCGTGCGATAGCTCGTTTGAAAGCTAAGAGTGAGACAAATTCAGTGAAAGAATCGGCTTGTTCCTATCTGTCTTCATTTAGATGTGAGACGCCATTTAAGATTTTGGGACATTGGCGAAAAACGACAGAGTTAGAATTTGGGACGTTTTGGGCTGTAGCACCAAAACGAAGGCTCGGATGGGTAAACGGAGGCCAGATTTGGAATCAGCTTGATGTTATTGTCCAATGAGGATCATCATCCAATGAGAATCAAGCATTTCTTTATAAATAGCGAGCCTTCCACAATGAGAATCATTCCATCGTTGAATCACACGAGTGACGGACGCACATTTTCTCTCTCTCTAGTTCCCTGTTCTATTATCCATCTAAAATGGTAAGTCGCTACTTCCCTCCCTCTCCTCCCTTGAACGTAAACTTAATACAATCTTTTTTCATTTTCAGGCATCTACTCCATCTGCTGCACTAGTAGGACAAAATGGCGGTCAAACGTTACAAGGTTCGCTACGCTCAGATCATCTACAACTGAGGCCAGTGGAAGAAACATCCAAGGTACATAATCCTACACCGCTACAGCGTAAATTTAAACAAGCCTTGCGTTATGATGATCATAGCGTAGTACTCCAAACGGGAATGCTCCCTTCCACGGATGTCAAGATAATGCACAATCAGTATGGGGACTACATACTGATCCCCGTGAGTCCGTACATTCGCCACCAACTTGATATTATTGAGGAGTACGTGACATTAAATATGGACATTCCTACTCCTCTTGCTCAAGAGTGGAAGGCGAGAGATGACAAGGATACTCCCTATAGAAAGATTTGGGATGGTAATCACATTTGCCTACCGGTATCACATTGGTGTACTTACTATAAGAAGGATGGAGATCATTCAATACCCATCAGATGTGATGAGCTCGGAGAAGGTACTTGGGATATCCTTTTCAAAGTGAATGGGCTATATTATGGTCGACACAAGGATAATAAAATAGCCTCTCTCTCCATGCATATGGATGGAATCCATCCTATATATTCCAAAACCACCCAACGTGGACGACATAATTGATCAAATCCTTAACAGCAGTGGTACGAAGCGCAAGTCGGAGAAGAATGCTACATCAAAACGCAAATCAAAGAAGGAGAATTACTAGTCCTTTCCTAACTCTACCCTATGACAATTCGCTTATGTGCTTTGAGTGTCGTAGACGTGGTCTTATTAGATACATTTTACTTCTTCGTTGCCATCATATCATTTGTGTATTTTGTCGTGAAAAGCATCGATGTAATTCTTCATTTTGTAATATGTTATAGAACGTTTCCTTAGATGTGTAAATTTTCGTTTTAGGCTTCTATCATCATTTTTATGGATTGTGAGGGTGAACCTGTACAGGAGCTCAGTGCTATTGCTATGAACAATTGGACATATCAGATTGTTAGTGTCTATCATCAACATGCCAACTGCGATCCCAATGTTGATCAATGGGCGAGAAAACACATTCATGGACTTAATCTGAAATATTTGCAAGACTATGGCTTTTCTTGTGAAAGTGCTCTTCTTATTGACTTTAAACGATGGTTAGCTGCTTTCAATGTTATACGCATCTTTTGTAATAATCCTGGTAAGGAGAGGAAAGTATTTCCCAATCTAATCATTGATGATATTTTGCTCCCGCCTTGGGATAGTAGAGTGAATCAACATTATCATGAAGTCACGAAACGTTTTAAGGATTTGTGTGTTCCTATTTTGTCTGTTCGTTGTAGTAGCTACGTTCATAACCAATGCTTCTTTCCTCCTTACCTCAACACTGCCAAAGTCCTGTATGGTTATCATTGCTCGCTGTATGATAGTTATCAGCTGTATCTATTTTATCTCTTTCAAACCATTGATTTATAATGCATGCTTGTTACCGTTATTCAATAAATGTTACTATGAGAAGAGTTGTTGTTTTCATGCAATGGATGGGTTAGATAAAGGGCGATCATGTCTTTCTCAAACGACTGCGGAACATTACGTTTTCATAGGCAAAGTTTAAAAGGAGCTGTTCAAGATTATGTGATAAAATTTCATAAAGATGAGACCGACATCGAAGCAGTGGTCGATGATGCTAGCACTCTATTTCTAGAATTAATGAATACATTCTCTGATAGCATTATCATGGCGCGATTAGTTGCGAAAATTAAGTTTAGTCATTTTGGAAAGGAAGAGGTGGAAAGTCGCTCTTTCCATTTTGCTTCTTACACAATGGAAGTGGTAGATCACCCCCAAGAATTTTTTAAAAGACATATGATAAAAATTGCTGAACGTCTTAACGCATTTAACCATCATGGTAGCAGTCTAGTGATTGAAGCGATTTCAGATATTCACATTCAACTTTCCATAAAGAAAAATTGAAAATGCAGTGGTACTTGATTGTAGCACAACTGGTTTTCGAGCTATGTCTGCTCACTCTCGAAGTATATTCCTTCTGTACATGCGTCTATTATTTAGAAAAGGCTAGCAAATTCATATCTTCAAAAAGACTTGCTATAGACATCAGTAACGGTGAAACTATGTGTTGCGATGTATGTAAGCGAAAGGATGGAAATGAAAAGCGCATCTTCAAGAGATGTAAGCATGCTTTTTGTCAACGCTGTTTCATACGTAATTGCATTCAACTTTGCCAATGTAACCACTGTGATATTGCTCATTTCGAGTGTCACTTATGTCGCAATAGTTAGTACCTATGCAAATGTGGTAAAGATAGGTTTTAGCAAAGACTAACACGGAAAATGGCGAAACGTAAAATGACGAAACGTAAAAGTCAAAAGTTTTCTTCAGCCATTCAAGCTCTCCGACGAATGAAAGCAAATCAGCGATACAATGCTATACGACATGCTAACGATAAATTCATTTGTGAAATTATTTCTCATGTGAGGAAGTTGAGGACGAAGAAATTAGCGCCAAAACAACGAAAGTTACTTAAGCGATATGCTACGAAATTGCGTTTCATCTCCAATCCTAAAGTCACCCTTCAAAGAAAGAGGAAAACTCTAACACAAAAGGGCGGTTTCCTTTCAGCAATACTTCCAATGATAGCTCCTGCCGTGGGCAACCTATTGGGTAATATCTTTGGCTCTAAGCGTTAATTATGCAAATGTTGAGTCTCAAAGTAATAAAATGGATTTCAGACTTCAATGTGATAAAGTTCTGACTGTATCAGGTCCATCTCATGCAGGTAAAACTGTTTTCACGCTGAATTTATTGGATAAAAGAAGGGAGTTGTTTAAGGAACCTATCAATCGAGTGATTTGGTGGTATGGTATTTATCAACCGTCGCTGTTTCAGGAATTGCAAAGTCGCAACTTTATTCGACATGAAGGAATTATTCCAGTGGATAAACTTCAGTCTAATGATGTTGTTGTATTGGATGATTTATTAAAAGAAAGTAAGAATTCAAAAGATGTTACAGATATGTTCACTCGCGCAGCACACCATAAAAGGTGCTTTATCATCTATATCACACAAAATTTGTTTCCTGATGGAAAAGAAGCTCGTACACGAAACCTGAATACACACTATTATGCTATTTTCAAGAATCCGCGAGATAAAAGTCAATTTGAAATTTTAGCGCGACAAGTTGCACCCAGAGGATCAAAAGCCTTAATTGAAATTTTTCAAGCAGCTACTGAAAAAACCATACGGTTACTTATTCATTGACTTTACGCAAGAGTGTCCGGAAGAATTTAGATTTCGAAGTGATATTTTGAAAACTCCCATGATTATCTACAAACTATGAGTTCTTATTCTCGCATGATTGTTATTCCTCAGGATGAATATGTACAATTGACTGCCATGCAGCAAGTAAAGCAACCTCTTGCAAATCAAATGTATAGGAAAGAAATAGATTATCAGCAAAATGTTCACATCAAAGATCCACATCGTGCTGTATTATTACAATCGGACACTGTTGAGCAATTGAAAAACTTGAAGAATAAGATGCGTGACTCTGTATCGACTGCTACACCTTTAGCATCTCGCGCACATGCCATATCTCTTTTCAACAGTATTGAACCCCATCTCAATGTAAATGATAGAGGAGAAATCATTACAGATGAAAATAAAGTGATTGATGCTTCACGTTATGAAGACTTGATTCAGTATGCGACACGTAGAAAGCGCCGTCAGGGCTATGTTCCACCTGGTTGGTCATACTTTCTTAAACTATTGAAAAAGCATAATGTGCCAAAATTTGCTTTAAATAATGAGACATTGAAAGAACTTGATTCAACAGTGGCTACTACTCCAATGCTTCAGGCGATGAAAATGCCAACAAATTGGTTTAAGACGTCACCTGCTACATCCCCTCCCACACTCACTAAGCAAACAAGAGGAAGAACTCGACGTAGATCTACATCGCCACTAAAACTGGTAAAAGGAAAACGTAAAACAGCTCCTCCTAGGAAATACATGTTCTCAGACTATTAATATGAAGCAGATGTGTTGCTTGCCATGTAATGAGCCGCCAGAGGTGAATGTCGTTGTCACTTGCACTTGCTGCGCCAGCTCTCATAATGAAACCCCTAAGCAATGTGAACACGATCGCAAAACCGCTAAAGCTAAATGCTGCAGTTGTTGTAAATGTAGAAAGGCAAGAAAACAAAAAGATGAGAAGGAGGAAAAAGAGTCAGTCGTCATCGACTGAACGTTTGAAGTCAATCTATTATGATGTAAAACATCCGGCAGGATTTGCATCTATCAAGAAATTATCAAAAGCGAGTGGTCTTCCACAATCACAAGTGAAACGATGGTTAAAGGGTCAGGCTACCTATACACTCCACAAACAAGCGAAAAAGAAGTATCGCACCCGCCATTATATTGTTCATGACATCGATGAACAGTGGCAAGCAGATTTGTGTGATGTTGCCTCCATTTCAAAACATAACTCGGGCAATAATTTTATTTTAACCGTCATTGATATTTTCTCGCGTTATGCGTGGGCTCAACCTTTAAAAACTAAAGAAGGGAAAGGAGTAGCAAAAGCATTCCAAACAATTTTTCGAGAAGGTCGCATTCCAAAAAGAATTCAGAGTGATCAAGGAAAAGAGTTTGAAAATCAGCATGTGACAAGATTATTTGAGAGGCATGACATTGAGTTGTTTAGTGTAAAGAGCGCTTATAAAGCTGCACTCGTTGAACGTTTTAATCGCACATTAAAAAATCGCTTGTGGCGACATTTTACTGCCAACTTGACACAAAATTGGACAAAGGTTCTACAAGATACACTCCATGCCTACAATCACTCTATCCATCGTTCTATTGGACTCAGACCAGTAGATGTAAATGCTGACAATGTAGATAAAGTGCGCGAATCATTCCAACGTAAACGCACTCATGTGAAAAGTGATGTAAAAATTGGTGATAAAGTTCGTATCTCAAAAGTGAAAAGTGTTTTTGCTAAAGGGTACCTCCCGAATTGGACAGAGGAGGTATTTACAGTATCAAGGATTAATCAAAAAGACTCTCCGACCACCTACAAGTTGAAAGATTACGATAATGAAGAAATTGAGGGTAGCTTTTACCGCGATGAGATTGAGGTAGTCACTGAAAGTGAAACATATTTGGTAGAGAAAATCATTCGATGTAAAAAACGGCAAGGTGAAGAATGGTGTCTTGTTAAATGGACTGGTTATCCTTCAAGTATGAACTCTTGGATGCGTCGTGCCGACATCTTTCATCTAAGTGATCGACAGTGATTCATGCAAAGTTGTAACTAACAATGTTTAGGGTTTGAGCTATGAATCCAACTGCCTCATTTTATTCACGACCCTCCTATGTAAGTGGTGGAGGACAAATTTACATCGGCGCTCGCCGCCAACGTGGAGGTAGCATACTTGGTGCACTGAAATCTGTTGTAGCACCTCTCATATCCAATGTCGGTAGATCTTTAAAACGAAATGTTTTAAGTAATGCCGTTGGCTTTGCTGGTGATGTTGCTAGTGATCTTTCCAGAGGTAGAAGTTTTAAGAGCAGTTTGTTGAATCGTGGGAAGGAACGCGGTTTAAAAACATTGAAGCAGACCTTTGCTGGTGTTACTCAAGGAAAGAAATCACCTAAACGAATGAATAAAGGAAGGAGGAAACATCGCGGAGCTGGTAAGGTGCGATCTTCAGTCAAAAGGCATTCACGCAAACGTCGTAGAGGCTCTAATCATTCATCAGGCGCTAAACGACGACGCTGCTATAACTTCTAATCATGGAGTGTAAAACTTCCGGTTTTTGTTTGTTTGATCAACAAGCCATACAGACAGATATTCTTAGTTCAAGTATTGTAGATTATCATCCTCGAACAGCTGAGAATGCTGGTCCCATTGAATTTGTTATTCCTGGTGGTAGTGATGACTACATAGATTTGAGTTATGCGATGCTTGATTTGAGGTTTAGAATTCAGCAAGCAGATGGAACTGCTATTGACGATGCACATAAAGTTGGACTGAACAATTTACCATTGACTACATTACTTCGCGATGTTTCTCTAACGATTGGAGAGCAGCAGGTGGAAGGTGGTCAAAGCGATTATCCCTATAAATCATATTTCAATCATGTATCACAGTTTCATCCAGCAGCACAAAAAAGTCATATGGAAGCCATGGGATGGTATAGAGATGAAGCAGGAAAATTTGATGTTGAAACAAACAGTGGCTTTGTAAAGCGATCTGCTATGATTAAAGATAGTAAAGTATGTCAGCTATATGGTCCGCTGAATTTAGACTTCTTTAGACAGTCAAAGTTTTTACTGTGTAATACCAGCATGCGACTCAAGCTGACATTGAATAAGCCTGAATTTGCGCTGAATGCATTTGCTAAAGTTGACAATTTTAGAATTCATGTGGAAGATATTGCACTTTACATTCGTCGAGTAGTACCGAATCCAAGTGTCATTAGAGGGCATGCTGAAGGCCTTAACCGCCAAAATGCCATTTACCCCGTTCAGCATACAAAGCTTCTCACCTTTACAATTCCGAAAGATCAAAAGAGTTTCATGAAAGATGGTCTCTTTCCATCGGAAGCACCGAAGCTCCTCATGGTGGCAATGGTTGAAAATGATGCATTTAATGGTAATATAAAGAAGAATCCTTTCAATTTTAAACACAATCAGTTAAGTGAAATTGCTTTACGTGTAAATGGTGTGAGTCATCCTGGTCCACCCTACAAACCAGATTTTGCTTCGGATCAATTTATGCGCAGTTATGTTGATTTTATGGATGTCTTTGGCTTTTACAATACGGATGACACCAACGGACTTACTATGAAAGAGTTTAAGAGTGGATATACTATTTATGCATTTGATTTGACTGCTGACAGCGATATTAGTGCACCCTATCGTCAAGCGAACGTGCCTCATAATATTCGTTTGGATTTGACGTTCAAAAGAACACTACCTGAGACGATCAATGTATTAATTTATGCAGTCTTCGATTCAAATATTGAAATTACAAAGTATCGTGACGTGATTCTTCAGTATAATCGTTAATGAGTTGGTTGACTGCTGACGATATTAAGACTAAAGTGCAGCGTAATGCAGACGAAGCGACGTTGAAAGCTTTCGATAATGTCTATTCACTCGATACCTTACCACCTGCAGTAAATCACTATCCCATCTTTATTGTGCTAAACACTCATTCGCAGAATTTAGGCGGTGAGCATTGGAAAGCGATCTTTATTGGAGAAGACCGACGTGGTGAACTATTTGACTCTCTTGCTCAACCTCCAAATATACCAACACAGCAGTGGTTGAGAAAACATACGCGTCAATATCAGCGAAATGAACGCATACTACAACATCCACTTTCATCAACGTGTGGTGCTTTTGTACTGTACTTCATCTTAAAACGTTTACATGTATCTCGATTTGCATCTATTATTCAAAACTTTTCATGTAATCCATCCTCTAATGAAAAAATGATTTGTAAGTTCTATCATGATTTGAAATGAAAACATCATGTTGGAAAAATTGTTTTTTATTTTACAATCCGCTGGGTACGTACATACTCGATGAGATAGTCTAGGATCATATTTGCTTGTACATGAGATTTTAGTCCAGTAATGATCACTTTACTATTATGAAAGATTGCCACATGCACAGGTAACCAACAACTAATGAGAGCTGCAGGAAAAAGTTCGGGTTCATAACACAAACTGTAACTGCTGGTACGAATCTTCAAAAATGATAGACTGTCACTCAATTGAGTAGAGATCACCATATTGTCCACAGTCAGATTCGACATCACACACCTCTCCCTCTTCCATATCCGACGTAGTAGTCTTTGTAGCTCTAAGCGCATTGACTGCGCCGATGAATGAGAAAGGGCGCCGAGAATCTGTACAGTCCCATTTGGGAAGAGTTGAAGATTCCGTGAATTGTTCATCTTCACCACTAACATTTGAGGACGGCCCGGGTAATACTTGCTGTTTGGAAGCTGTTGGTGTAATGTTGTGAGATCGATTTTGGTGTAGAGTCTGAAGCGACGGAGAATGTTGACGATGGTGTAGCGATGGCGCTTCATGATGAAAGAATGAGTAAATTGAGCGATGTACCTTCCTTTTATACTTTTCCCAACTACCTTGATGAAATGTGAAGTTAGTATGAAGTTGGGAATGATAGAGTTGAATTCGCCGATTGTTGACGCGCAGCCAGATGCGATTTCCAATACGTGAATGTCTTTTCATATAGAAGTATTTCAAGTCCTTCATGATATGATGTAGAGATTGAAAATGACGATAAGATAAAGCAAACTCTCTTCTCACATTTCCAGTTGAATCTTTGAAATAGACGTTTCGATCATGATCCGTTTCAATACGTTGTAGGGAATCTAATTTCCAACTCATGATGTGTGGTAGTCATGTCTGATTAAGATTTGCATAGTAGGGAGATGAACTCACGACGAATAAATGTCATGATGGAGCGATGTATATATCTTCTATACTTCTCCCAATTGTATTTGCGAAATGAGAAACAGTTTGCGGAATGAGAATGGTAGATTTGAATTTCATTTCTGTAATGTTGAAGCCAAACTTGATCACCCAAGGAGATGAATCTTAATGTTTCAAAATATTCCAAATCCCTCATGATATCATTGAGGTTGACAAATTGTCGCCATGTTAATGTAATTCCTCTTGATGTATGACCATGAGAATTTTTGAAATGTACGTTTCCATCACGATCAACTCTGATATATTGTAGAGAGTCCAAAATCCAAGTCTTCATGATGTTATGCAAAGTTGCAGATCAGCAATATAAAAATGTCGTTTTATCATATTTTGCTTAGCAATGCGGCTACAAAGAGATTTACTAGTAATCGAGCCGCACTCTTTTCTACTCCCATTGATCATGCACAACAGCTAAATGGAAATTGGGAAGTGGGTGTCACTCAACTTGTTTATAGCAACTGTGTCTATACTTTTGATCATGAGGTGATGACTATTAATATGAGGCGTACAGCTGCTTACCAATGTGAAAAGGGGTGCCGAGTATACATTCCACAGTGGCCAAAGAAAGATCTCTTATCATGTAAAAAGTTTATATATGATTTCTTGAATAAAGCGTGTAAACATATTGTCCAATTTACTCCGCACAATGATGATTATACCTATGTACATCATGTAGTTGAGAAAGATTGGATTGTTGGTTTAAGTCCAAGTTTAAGAAATGATTTAGGCTACCTCGCTAGCGCCTTAACAAGCTATGATAATTTTAACGTTAATTACCACATAAGTGGTCATAAACAGTTAATATATCGAGAGGAAGCTTATTATGTAGATCTTATTCCAAGAAATGAGAAGACGTTGGTGAAGAAGATTGTGATTAAGCCAAGGAAGACAAACATGACTCCTGAAACATTATTGAAGAAATTTAATTATCTCCTTCGAGTTGATGGTAAACAAGTGGCAACATTGACTTATATTAAATCATCTAATCATATTGCAATAAGCAAATTAAATGATGATGATCTAGTATTAGTTTGTTCAAAAGATTTTCATCAGTTCTTGCGACATCGTTCTGCAGCTGTTCATGGAAAATCTGATATGCAACATTTACCATGTGAAAGGTCAAATCAATTTGATACAGAATGGTCCGTATCTTTATACAGAAAGTGTGTAGAGTCTTTAGGTGGTATCTTACATGAAACAAGAGTGTTGATGCCTCGCATTATTACTTCGGTTAAATTGGTTGTAGATTATTTAAATGAAGTGATTAATGACCAACATATTTCATTTTCTGAAAAAAGAAGGTACTTTGTCTCTCACTATAAGTGGAAAAGGTATTGAACTAATTATGGATAAAACTCTAATGGACATTTTGGGTTTTGATCAAAATATCTTTAAAAGTGGTACTGTAACCAAAGCTAGCGCAGACATGTCACTATCGCGTCGTATTAACTATTTTCAGATATATTCCAATATTGGTGAAGATGTACGTGTGGGAGATGTTGAAGCTCCATTGCTAGCAATGATACCATACCAGCCAAAAAGCTGCAGTATTTTATCTGAGCATACTTTCAAGAAAGTGCATTATACAAAGCTGAAATCAAACTACATCCCACAAATTGATATTGCCATTTATGACGATGCTGGTGCGTTGATTCCTTTTCATAAAGATGCTGTAACAAGTATCACACTCCATTTCCGAATGAAGAGTTAATGCAAACGTATGCTAATATATTTTTCCAATGTGAATAATATGGAAAGTGAAAATAAGGACTCGTTTCTAATCTACTTGCCCAGTAATGCTTCTATGAATAAATTTCCCAAAAATAAACCATCAGACTATCGAGTAGAATTAAATCGGCCACTGCATTTAGAAGGTGAATGGGAGGTTGGTGTTTCTAGTATTTGCTATGATAGCAATATTCAGAATGTGAATGATTTGGAAGAAATGATATTGACTCCTCGCACCCATGATGGAATAACGATGAATAATGCATTTCAGTTCCCATACAATTTAACATCAGATGGAAAGTGGAACTATGAATGGATTCAGATAAAATCAGATTCTTATGAACCATTTGGGAATGAGAAAATTATTAAGGCATTCAACAGTGGTAATACTTCCATCATGAAGAATAAAAATCAGAAAGCTTATGAGTTTACTATCTATCATTGGAGTGGGAGACAGTTCCTCCGCTTTCATTCTTTTACTAAAGGTCTTACGCTGAGGTTGGATAATGAATTCTATCCACATCTTGGTTTTGGTCATGGACTACATCTAACATCAATTGCTACTGCAAATGTTAAAAAAGTTTATTCAAATCGAATCAACAAATTTCATTATAGATTTAAAATATTTGATGAAGATGTTGTAGAATGTGAAGAACGCATCATTTTGAAAAAGCGTGGCGTTCAACCTTTATCACTTATTGAGTTAGTAAAACGATGGAATGAGACTGTGGGTAAGAAGTATGGAGAGAAAATTATGGCGAACAAAAATAAGTTGGTTATTCAGAAATATAATGACAAACTTACAGTTTATTTCTCTCCAACCTTGCGTCATTTTGTAAGACATTATACACCTATTATTGGAAGCGGTGTGGTGTATGGTTCTCATGAATATCACACTAAAGCTGATTCAGTTAATGATGAATGGTGGGTGGACATCTATGGCGATCGCATCAAGAAAATTTACCAGTCTTATGAAGAATCTAAAGTTGCTATCAATATAATGCCGCGTCTATATCATACAGTTGAAAGCTTCATTCATGTAGTAAATCCTTATATACAACAGAAGTTGAAGCATGTGATGAAAAGTAAATATGATGTAAAGACACACCACATTTCGTTTTCAATTGAAAATCAACGCGTTGTTCTGAGACTGGGTGATGACATTCAATGTCAATTGAGTAAAAATTTGAAAAAACTCTTTGGTTTTTCAATGCTACAAACTGTGTTTGCTGCTGCGCATACGATTGGTATAGAAACACCAATGACACTTGATAAACATGAACAGCACCTTTACATTCAAAGTGATTTGATTCTACCTATTTCTGTTGGTGAGAAAAAAGAATACATTTTACGTGATTTCATTCATGATAAAGACGCTTCATATGGAATAGTCGAGAAGATGTTTGAATCTATTTTCTATCATCCCGTCGTCAAACAAACTATACCCTCTATTGCTATCAAAATTACCAATGGTTTACAAGAGTGCATCCACGTGAAAGATACTAAATCCCTCATAACGTTAGTGTTTCGGAAAACAAAGTGAAGTCTTTATACAACATTTATTGAAATATGTACATGAATGTGAAGCAATAGACTTTATACAACATCCACTGAAAATATATACATGAGCGCACTTCAATAAACATTGCTATATACAAAAAGTCTTTTTACTTCGTGAAGGGTGGAAATATACAGGGATAGGAAAAATGTCTTTCAGTGGAAAAGTCATCACATGGGGAATGTACAGATGTGGACACATATTCACAAGGAAAAAACAATCTCATGCGATACATAAAACAACAATGTTTATCTACAGAAATCAACATCAAAATACTAAGTTAAGGATGATTATGCTAAGACGTCTCCTGAATGTGGTAGTGTGAGTTTAATTCTTTTGGGTGGTGGTATGTTTGTGTCAGGATGTCCATGTGGAAGAGATATGTTGTGTTCTAGCCAGCACCTCTTATCCTCCCATGCTGAAAGCGCCCGTTTCCTAAAAGTATGAGTTTTGATCTCATGCGACTTAGATTTTAAGATTGTCATATTGACAAACGTTATATTTTTATTTCTATAGGCTCCCTTTAAATTTTTATGTTTCATGTTAGAGACCAATGATCTTGATATGCCTTTAGCGCGCTTAATGCTATCATCACTATCCTTTAATTTCATAGAATACATTTTAGGGCGGAGGAGAATCATTTCAGCTATCTCCTTCCCTGCTGTCTCATCCTTAAAACAACCAAGTTTGGCCTTATTTTTGATGGAGTATAGTGGATGATCAGTAGGATAATTTGATGTATCAAAATATCTTTCTAAAGATTTTCCTACTTCATTAAAATTTAAATCTTTTTGAGTGGTAATACCTAAGAAGAAACTATCTGTGTCACCACCCAACAAACGAACCTCTTTTACGAGAGGACACGGTTTTAGTATTTTATAGAAGAGTTGATACATTTCAAGCTTGGAGTAATCTAGTACAGCTTGACCAATATAGATGGGTTTGCACAACTCAACTTCAGATTTTATCATTTTAATACCTACAAGATCCTCATCGATTATGTCTCTATCGATGAATAGAGGTGATGAGGTCAATTTGTGATACTTTTGATCATCATTAACTAGTTTGTAGTTTACGCGCTTTCTAACATCCTCCATCGTCTTACCAAATAGACTGTTGTTCTTATATTTATAAAAATCTTTTTCAAAATTATTTTGGGCTAGTGCACGTTTCTGGCTGTTGCTATCAATATATGGTTTGAGGAAGGCTTTCTGTCTAAATTTAATAATGCGGTGAACTCTTTTTAAAATCATGCCCATTTCTAAATAAAATTTTAAGATGCTAAAGTGGACTAGATAGTTTTCTTTATCATATTGAGTGAGTAAAAGTTTGCGGCAAGGCTTATACTTGGGTTGTCCACATGATTCTAAATCTTTATGAAATTGTTTCATAAAGTCGGAAAACATATCTTTACTCACTTCACCTGATTCGGGTGCGAGTGGAAAATCTACGGTTTTATGTTTAATATTATTTGGATAGATTAGATCTATCTCAAAATAATATCCCCAATCACCTTCATCTGGAATTGCTAGTATGTTGGAAGGGTTGGAGAAATGTTGAATTTCACTATCATCTAACCAGCTAAACTCAGAGTGAGGTAGCGGTTTGGATAATGAACTACCATACAAAATATTTTGGTCATAATACTTAAGATGAGTCTGATCATCGCCTACTATTTTTGATTTTAACCTATGTTTATTTACAAATGTGAGACCACCGCGAATTCCTCGCTCAAATAAATTATACATCTCTGGATCTTGTAAGAGATGAATGGTCTCACCAGTCATTTTAAAAGCAGACTTAAATGACATGGCTGGTAGACTGACAAAGTGGACGGGATCTAACTTATCTTCTTCTAATGCCACTCGTCGAAACTCTTGGAAAACGTCAGCCAGCAAAAACACATCTAACTTAAGATAGGCAATCATATATTCACCAAATGTATGGCAGTCAAATTTTATCCATGCATCTTGAGCATGTTCATAGTCCTCTACTGGACAATCTTGATCCGTCAAATCATTTTTAAATTTATCTATGGGTGGAAGAGAAGTCTCACCGAGTTTACTAATCGCATCAAGATATGCATATGGAAAGACTCCTTTCCGTGTGATGACTTCATTAGTTAAATTTGGATATTGTTTCTTAAGATTTTGTGTTAGTGGAAGAGACTTTAGATTTTGTACGAGAGAGGCCAGTGATGCAGCCATAAATTGGTAGGAATCTAAAAATTTATATTAAAATAGACCGTCTTATTTTCTTTGGTTTTATCGACGGGTACTTTTGCTGTCATGGCCATAAACTTTTCTCTCGTTTGAGCTATTACATCAAACTTCCACTCTTTCATTTGACCTAAACCTCCTTTTATTATCATATGGCTATCATAGCCCTTAAAATTATGGAAAATGACGGGTAATGTACGCCGCTTCATCCTCAGCGAAAAATTACATTTTGAACAGAGTGCGTTTCTAAATTTACCAGTAATGTGATCATGGTCGCACACTTTCTTAATCTTATCATCAAATGTTTTACTACATTTGGAGCAAACGTTGCAACTATCAAACTTAGCTTGATCATCTGCTGTCATATGCAATGATCTGCGATAGAGTTCACCATCATGTTTTTGTTGAAATTTTACAGCCTGTTCGAGGAATTGTAGGAAATGGTAAATACAATCCTCACCTTGCCAGACATGCATTTTATTTTGCCTACCCCTAAAGTGATCATGCCATACTTCATAGCAGGAAATGGCTGCTGGTCGATGGATGTTATCATCGATATAACATTCGATGTCAGCATAGATGACACGAAGAGGACTTAGTTCATCGCCATTCTCTCTATATGAAAACTCCTTATCTTTGGGCATGCGTTCCATTTGCAGTTTACCTCGCTTACACCACTCATAATGAGTTTCAAATTTAGTTTTCCTCCTAAAGTGGCGAATACATCTGTCGCAGTAATATAACTCTCTACTAGAGTTTTCTAAGTGGTGGTATAAGCGAGAGATTTTGGGAATACCGCAGTAGTGCCATTCCTCACTATCATCCTGTTTTACTAATAACAGGTTTACTGTACGTTCATAACAACTCGAACGCGAGTTGTAGCTCACACCCTTCAATCCTTTTTCCCAAACATGGAGAACTATTTTGATGTTGTTCAATTTTTCAAATTTTTCTATATCTTCAATTTTCATATCGTCACTATTACAGTCATCGAAGTTTAATTCATTCTCCCACTGCCTATAGCTATATGTGCGATTTCGATTCGCATTGATGTCATTATAGTAGAGAATGGAGAGGACAGCATATTTAAAACATTGCGATTCGCAATCGACATTGATGACTGCTGTTTTGTTTTTTGAATGTTTTGGAAGTCTAAAGGAGCCTCGACCACTATGATTTCCTAATAAACTGATTTAAATAAGGCGGACTCAATGCCGTCAAAAATGAGACCGCTATCGCGCTCGTTAAATTTATCAATATTTAATTTTAATCCTTGGATGTGAAAATTTATCCAAGACTCATAGTCTACAACCTCGGTTGCAGGAGAGGAGGGTATGTGAAACTCTAACCTCTCTATTATTTGTCCAGTATGGTGGTCGATTTTTACATATTTTATTTTAAGATAGATGAGCGCCTTCATCCTAAAATTGTCTAAATTGTTGAAGAGCGCTTCTATCAATGATGAATTTTGATGAAACCATTCCTCAAAGTTAGCAATGGTTTCTGAGGAGTCCATCTGGTAGTTCCTCACTAAATTATTTATGGACACTTCAGTGAGTCGGATAGAGGAGGTACCGTTGGTGTAGGTATCGTTCGTGTGTGTATGTTGAAGTCTGTGCGAAGATAGTTCAAAACGTGTCTCGAAAGACTGAGCGCACAAGTCGCAAGAAAAGGAGACGACGTTAACAGAATCATCCCCACCTTCGGAGATTGATGCCGGCTTAGGTCGACAAACACCTCGCTTGATGTGTCGGGTGAGATCCCATTTCCTCGTGAAGATGTGCCCACAGTCAGCACATTCCCACTCGTTGCCATGTCGCGACAGTTCTGAGCTGGAACTCGCAACACCTGAAAGAGAAATCATTCTATCATCTCTGTTCAAGCCTCAGTGTAGTGTTACAACCTACCTTGACTCAATAACTATAAACTTTCCTCGAGAAGAGAGGGCGTTGGTGATGAAGTTGATGCCTGAAATTGAGGAAGATGCTATTAGTCACACGTTTGAGGGAGATGAGAGAGGAAATCTTTAACTTACCATTTTAATGAAATATGATCAGACAGAATAATAGTCAAAGAGAGAGATCGTGCGTTCGTCACTTGTATGATTCACAGATTAAATGAAATGACATGAATGTCACTTTGCTTATATACTTTCATTCTCTTCATTCATTGGATGTTCATTCTGATTGGCTGCTTGTGTATACTTAAGAATTAGAAAAATGTTAAAGTTATCATTATTCAAAGTCAGCATTTCAAAGACAACATGACAAGTCCTCCAACAACACCAAATACCGCATTGGAGTTCTCCTCTCCATGCACATCAGCAAAGGTGCTCGTTACACCAAATGCACCAAGAAAGGCGAAGGTGGAGAAGACATACAATCTGGACAATATACGAAAGTTATCATTATCGGAGGACGATGAAGAGGAGTTGCCCGACCTAACAGGCATACGGTGGAAATATTTACAATATGATGCCGAAGGGGTGATGGAGATGACCAGCAAGTCGCACTTGCATCAAATATGGGAGTGGTACACCCCTAACTCCCAACCGCGAACCGTGGCGGAGTGGGCGTACATTGAGAAAGTGAGGGACGCTGCAGAAGAACGTTTAAAGCAGCTCAACTGTTTTTGTGATCTATGTGAAGTCAGACTCTGGGACGATATTGACGATGAAGACCTTTTGAAATACATGCCATAATAAATGTTTATTTCGTATTATCTTTGCTTTCATACTGACTTACTTGAATGGGGCTTTAGTGAATAATTTAACCATGTATACTTTTTCATTTGGAAATAGTAGCACGCTTAGTCTAACTTGCAAATCTTATAACATTTCATATGGACGATGATGATGATGATAGATGAAATAGTGTTAAATAAAATTAAGATAGCTTACATGATTCTGGGATAGCAATCGACTGCGATCCATGTGTAAAGAGCTTGTTAGACTACGGAAGAGAGAAGTGTGTTATGTTGCGTGTGGCGCGTGAGTGTCCTCCCATTTCATTCCATTCATCAATTCGTCTCATTGATAGAGACAGGTAGAACTCATGGTTCTCATAACGTATGCAATGGAAAGTTTTAGGCAACCTTCGACAGTTGGCTAAATGTCGCCCTGACGCGAATGCATACTACGTTGAAACAGAGGCAATCACTTGCAAACATGACGCAGAGAGGTTTAACAAGATTGACCATTGCCGAATGTCCCTTGCGGTATACATAGCTACGGGTTTCACCGCCGCCCTTTACAGGAACGCCCGTCGAAAGGAAGTATTACACCGAACTTCATTTGCAACGTTCAAGTTGACTGATAGCAGATTCAACTTAATGATAGTATTCGCCAGTCCGAAGACTGCCCAGGGCAAACCGCGAGGAGGTTCTATCATGTCTTGCCCCATGGTGGCCCTTAAGAGAGCCGATGGTTCGTCCTCGGGGTGTGAATTTGACTATTGGCTGGAATAATCAATGGGTATGACGGTTAGGTTGTCATAGACCCTATACCGCCGAGGTCGTACTGGTGCATCTGGCACCTTTCGGATGCGGGTGGTATTTGGAGTCCACACCTCATCCGTCCAAACGATCCTCTTGATCTTCCCCTTCTTCTCATCCTCCTCATCCCACTCGTCGAGGATGACGAACTCGGGAATGGCGTTGTCTTCATCGGTGAAGACGGGAATGTTGTCGGTAGATGTCGCTTCCATCGTGACTTCAAATTGAATGAGAAGCGCTACAATCTTCTGGCTTATATAGGGTTTTCAACAATGAATTGCTCAACAGCGAATCAGAATGCTTCAGGGATAGCAATCGACTGCATAATGTTCAAGTTGACTGATAGCAGATTCAACTTAATGATAGTATTCGCCAGTCCGAAGACTGCCCAGGGCAAACCGCGAGGAGGTTCTATCATGTCTTGCCCCATGGTGGCCCTTAAGAGAGCCGATGGTTCATTCTCGGGAGTAACGTCATCTTACACCCTACCAATTCAGCTGAGAGAGTCTTTGACTCTCTCTTTGGTAGCACTGTCGACTTCCACACTAACTGGTACATGGCTAAAAAGTGGAATGTAGCGCCATTCCGTTGGATTGACAGCAGTTGCTGTCATCGGATTGCCAATCCGAGCAAGATTATTAAAAACTCTGTCTTGCTCCTCTAGCCTGACAAACTCCTCAAATAAATTTCGCGGCCTTAACTGCGGTCCGCGAGGAGAGCTGACTTGACTGTTCGGCGTCTGCATGATTGAAATGAAATGAAATGAGAGGCAGTGGTTTATATACCCCTCTAACGCGACGCAACGTTCAAGTTGACTGATAGCAGATTCAACTTAATGATAGTATTCGCCAGTCCGAAGACTGCCCAGGGCAAACCGCGTGGAGGTTCTATCATGTCTTGCCCCTAGGTGGCCCTTAAGAGAGCCGATGGTTCGTTCTCGGGAGTGAATTGATGGGGTGGTGAAGGCGGGCAAAGATCTGCAATGAAAATGATATGTATTAGAATAGGATATACTATCTTATTTACTTTTCACTTACCAAGTTAGCCATCCTTTGGCAGTCTCGCGCGTTTCCGAATCGAAAATTTGTGGAGATGGCCGCGCATTCGTAGGCTGGCATGCAAACATTTCTTGGTCGGATGGCCGTTGTAACAAATTATTGACTCGTCTGAATTCTGGTTTACGAGTACTTCGCCGGCCAAATGATTATCCCGAATAGGGATGTGAAACTCAAACAAACGATCCTCATTCACACGTTCCCACTCATCCCTCATGCGCTCCAACTTCTCATACGCCTGCCTCTCATCACCCCCGCCGAGCCACAGTCCTCTCCAACTCAACATTCCTCGCTCTCAACACACTCATCTCCTTCATCATCTCCTCAAACTTCGCTTCTGCATCTCTCATTCTTCTCTCCGCAGCACTCGCCCTCTTCTCACACTCATCATTCTTCTCTTCCAACTCTCGCGTCTTTTTCTTCAAATCAGTCACACTACGCCTCATTCTAATATTTTCATCCGCTACCTCCTTCGACTTCAGTTCCTTCTTTTTCAACTCATCCAACTCCTTCACAACTTCATCCTTCACTTTCTTCAAACTCTCATACTTATTAATCAACAAATCATGCGCCATCTGCTGCGAAACATGCCTCTTCTCTTCATCCTTCAACCACTTCGCCGACTGCACACGAATCCCACCACTCTTCACTTTTGGGGAAGATGAGCTCTTCGGGGGGTCGGTGATGACAATGTTTGACACCTCCGACGACGAAGAGCTCAACTTCCTCACACGCTTCCTCACACGCTCCCTATCTAAATCCACATCATCCTCATCATCACTCTCAAGCACTCTCTTTCGCTCAATCTCACCCTCCAACGACGCAACCGCTCTCGCCAACTCATCATTCTCAACAACATTCTCAGCCTTACCCTCTCGCTCGATCACCAACATTCGCTCCCTCTCTTCCACAATCAACTGCGTAAATCTCAAATCAGTCACTAAACCACCACTACAGTCAGCATGCACTCTGTAAAAACGCGCCTCATCCTCATCACCCTTCAGCACTCTACACTTCACGCACGCAACCCTATTCAAGATAATCATGTGGCCGGTGCCCGCCTTCTTGACATGAGCCTTGGCGTCCGCACTGCGATTAACTCGCCCACATGAGCACATTTAATATGGTATTTACGATTTTTGTCGTTAGCCATGTTAGATTTTATTGTGAACTGTAAGATAATGAAATTTGTATAAGTTTGGAATCATGTAGTACAGTCATATTCCTAAAGAGTGTAGTGAGTGGCACTCGATCCCGTCGACAGCCCGAAGGCCTTGTACTGATCACTAGGGAAGTGAGAGATCTTCCCCGATACCCGCTCTTTACAGCTGAAGACATCATTGTCACTGCCCCGAAGTGGTAACAGGAACGCCGAGTCAAAGGTAGTGATCAGTAGCTGGGATCTAACCCCTCAAAGCTGCCTTAGACTTAGTTAAATTTCAAATCTGATAGCAGATTTGAACTCAGGATACTTGAAAACCTTAGTCTATATGTTAAAACTTTGAAAAAAGTGAAAATTAAGAATTTTTAAAAAATTCCGCATTTTACTACTCATACTACTTTTAAAAAATTTTATCAGTGGTAAAGACACTATCAAACTCTATCATACAAACTTTGAAGTAAGAAGATAGCTTGCCTACTTCAAAAGATAGAGTCCTTTGAAACACCCGATATCGGGAGCTCAGAGCGACGACCGTCGCTTACCTCGTCTTTCGATGAAGTGATCAGACTTACGTTGTCGGGGGTTTATATATGCTCGGAAGAAAACTTAAAATGGCTCTATCTCCGAAAGTATTCATCGTAGCGACATGCGGTTTGTTGCAAACGATTCGTCTCATCATTCTCTATCATATGACACCTGAACCATTCTCATATGACCACGGGAAGTTGGTCCGTCAGCACATGTCCATGTAACATGCCACAAGTGAAAAAATTCCTAAGTGTGAGAGCTCCAGTGTGGTGAAAATTTTGAAAAATTTAAAACTTCCGAATTACGACCTGGGACCTTTACCAAAACATTTTTCATCAAATTTCACTGACTCCCCCCCTCCCCCCCTCGTTCAGAGAAATTTGATGAAAAATGTTTTGGTGACGGTCCCAGGTCGAAATTCCACACTTTGGAAAATTTTCAAAATTTTACCCATACAAAGTCACTCTGACACTTAGGATTTTTTCAGGTAAGCGAGCTCCGACCTAAAATCTTGTAACCGCTCTAACTTTTGAACGAAGACAGATAGGAACAAGCCGATTCTTTCAGTGAATTTGTCTCACTCTTAGCTTTCAAACGAGCTATGGCACGACAAAATCCGTCCACTGGAAGCCAAAATCGAAGCGAGCTGTCCAGAGGGGGGGGGACATCAGCGAAAATTTTTTCTCTCCGATTGAGCTGGAAATATACCATTTCCATGTAGAATTTGACGCTGAATCCGAATCTGGCCTCCGTTTTCCCATCCGATGCTTCGTTTTGGCTCTACAGTAGGCAGCCATCGCAAAAATTCTAACTCCGTCGTTTTTTCGAAAAATGTTGAAAATTTTTTCTCGCCGATTGCCTTGAAACTCACCATACAGATAGAGAATTTCACGCTGATTCCAAATCTGAAATCCGTTTTCCAATCCGATGCTTCGTTTTGAAGCTACAGCCCAAACGTCCCAAATTCTAACTCTGTCGTTTTTCGCCAATGTCCCAAAATCTTAAATGGCGTCTCACATCTAAACGAAGACAGATAGGAACAAGCCGATTCTTTCACTGAATTTGTCTCACTCTTAGCTTTCAAACGAGCTATCGAACGACAAAATCCGTCCACTGGAAGCCAAAATCGAAGCAAGCTGTCCAGAGGGGGGGGGACGTCAGCGAAAATTTTTTCTCTCCGATTGACTTGAAACTCACCATAGCGATGCAGAATTTCACGCTGAATCCGAATCTGACCTCCGTTTTCTCATCCGATGCTTCGTTTTGACGCTACACACCAAAACGTCCCAAATTCTAACTCTGTCGTTTTTCGAAAAATGTTGAAAATTTTTTCTCACCGATTGCCTTGAAACTCACCATACCGATGCAGAATTTCACTCTGAATACGAATCCGACCTCCGTTTTCTCATCCGACCACTCCTTCCACTCGAAACAACCCATTTTACAACCCAACATTCAGCAGATTGCACGAAAAACATCACACACTATAGCCTCAAGACTAATCCTGGCGGTCGCCCAAGTCCACCACGACACTCTATCGTTCCAGAGGGGGGGACGTCAGCGAACAGTTTGTGAACCCACCTGGTCGGCACACCACGACAGACTACAACCTCTGTCGTTCCAGAGGGGGGGGGACTCAGACCCGAAGCACCACGGCGGCCGACCACGACACTCTGCCGTTCCAGAGGGGGGGGGACGTCAGCGATGGCGGCCATCTTGCGCTATCTGGTGTTGTCACTTGCTTACTACTTTTATAATATATTTAAATATAGCATAAATAATAATAATTAATTAATAAAATTAACACATTTTATTTAAACGCTTTCTATTCTATTCTTCTAATTTTGTAAGAAGTTGAGAAAAAAATTTCAATTTTCAAAAGTGCTTTTAAACATAAGCCAAATTCTATGTTCACATAAGCCAAATATGATAAAAATTGGATTGGCTATCAGAAATGCGTAGAAGCCATAAATCATAAAATTAAAGTCGCAGTTTTTGAAGCAATATTAAAAGAATGTCTAAGGGCTGAAATAATTGGGTTCCTGCCCTTTCCCCGGTTAAAATATGTAAAGAATCTGATTTTAATTTTACCTCCGTCAAAAGCTCATCAATAGATATACATACATACTTGTATATATCTATACATAAAGAAAACAAGTAAAATCCCAAAATGCTCCAATAAATGTAAAATCAAAAATTAATACGAGGAAAGGCCATACTTCCAATCGGCTTCACCATCTTCAACGAGGGCTACTCATGGAATGATATATTTATAAAATTTAAAGACGAAGAATTAATTATAACAAGATTATAAAATTAAAGCCACTAAGATAGGCAGAGAGAGGCAGGAGCAGATTTTCATTTCTATGTTTCGTCCTAGTCTTAATTCTGATTAATTTCTATGATGAATCTATGCTTTAATGTATTTAGATTTCTTTTGGTCTTTAAATTTTATAAATATATCATTCCATGAGTAGCCCCATGAAGTATGGCTATTCCTCGTATTAATTTTTGAATTATATCTATACATATATAGACATACATGTATCTGTTAGGTTTTTTAGGTGCATCCGTGTAAGAAAATAGTCAATGATTAAGCTGTGAAAAAATCTTGTTAAGAATATGGTGTCCAATAAGTAAACTGCTGCAGACAACAAGGTCACTAGTGCTAATTTAACGCATTTATTATGCTGCTGCTATAAAAGACCAATAATTACGGACACACGGTATATCGTGTGCTACGACAGAAATTTGTGAATGCATTTCGCATGCTATTGGCTATTTGGCGAATGAAAATGAAGAATTCTGAAATGACGCATTTCTGCTATTTAGTTTTGTGCATCACCATAGCAATATAAATAGTTAATCCACTGCTCGCTTCGTGGTTCGAACCCAAGAAAATTCTTTTTTAATTCTATCTACTTGACCGCTCACATCCAGTTATGATAAGGAAAGCAGAATTTTTCAATTTCAGATCAATGATGATTCACCTCAGCTTGATGAATGTATTTGTTCTTTCTTGTATGTACGGTATGTTGCTTATTTACTTCTGGATTTTGGCTATTTACTTTTGATGCGTTTACACAATTTTTGGTGCGGTAGGGAGCTTTACTGGCTAAAGACCAAGTTGCCATTTTCAAATTTAAATCCAGTAGTTATTCAAATGCAAGGGTCGAAGTAGGGGTTTGAAACAGTTTCCAATGAAATGTGTTGAAATAAGCAAAAAATTGGCACTCAGTATTCTTCTTGAAATAACACTTGAAATCACATCATTTGCGTTTGCCTTCTCATGATATTTATTTGGCTATATTCGATATTTATCTTAGCTCATGTAAATACAGTGCATAACATCATTTCCTAGTTTTCTCGAAGGGAGCTTAGTAGAGATAACTGCCAGAGGTGCACCAAAATTTTTGAAACATTTCTTTGATCAAATTGCATTTTTTCTGGGAATCAGCTGATCTGCCTAATTTCAAAACAAGATTAAAAGTTCAATAATCAATTTGATCGAAGTAGCAAAAAGATGTCAAAATTACATTTTCTGCCGGATGGTTCTTGGGCCGAAGGAAAATTTATCTTCTTTTTCAATCAATGAAATAAAAAATATTACCAAAAACGATGCAAAAACTTTTCAACTTCAAAAAAACTTCAAGCTTTGCATACCCTGTAAATTATAGAAATGTGCATTACTTTTACACTAATTGGAATTTAAACCTCATAAGGTGATAATCTATGGGCGCTGGTCAACGGCATCATGCCTCTTAAGTGCACGGTATGCTAGATTGCAAATATTTTGTATCGTGTGATATTTTAAAATAAAATCGTAATGGTTGTGTATTTTATAATTTGCCGCAGCAAACATCGTTATTGCTAGTAAAATCTTCCGATTTATCATTTCGAAAACTCGAAATGGTCGTCTCTAATATCATCAGTCTTGCTTTCTTGATTGTTTACATAGACAAGTCAATCTATATTATGCTCATTGATTGTTGACATTGCATGTCGAAATCACTGCACTTTACTTTCATTACAGTAACTTCAAAGACGCCGAAATCATCCGCATACCTGATAATCTATGAAAAACTGAAGCAGTCGGTGAAAATTCATTGCAGTTATAGTGTTATTGAATTAAAACTAAAACAAATTCTCCTCCAGGAACTTCGTTGCATGAATCTTAAAGAAAACGAGAGTCCTTTCTTGTCAGATTACTCGACGTTACGAAATATTAATACTACAAATCTAATAGCAACTACATACACCTGACTGGATCTGGTAAAATGCCACATTTGATCATGTTGTGAGATTCATACACAGTATGAATGTATCAAATACATTATACAGAATTAAAAATATATGTCATGTACTTTTGAAAACGAGCTTCACAACATCGACACGTGATGCCATGTACAGGTACGTACAAACAATCTTAAAAATAATGTATTCACATCTTGAATGGAAGCGCATTCAGATAGCTTCATTCTTGCCTGTGGTCCGATGCGATGTAAAAGGCGTCGAACACCTGGCGAATTTATTTACTTTATGTTGAGATGGCTGTTCTGTCTTTCATTTCTTGCCAATACAAGCAGTAGTCTATAATGGTGCATTCACATTGTAACGATGGCTATATGATAAAGGTGATGTTGCATCCTGACGACCACGCGATTCATCGTTTTATGCCCTCCAGAATACCAGTCAAGTCTCAGTAAATTCTTTTCGGTCTGCCGAACATCGCCACACTAGAAATACATGTAGGCTACATGTATGTCATCCGCATATTGTGCAACAACCGTCTCAGCTTCTTGTTCAGTTGTACCCTCACGAAAATGTTTCATGATAACTCATGAAATTTAATGCGGATTCATGAGATTTTTATGAGAGCTCATGAGGTTATGATGAGTCTCATGATATTCTCATAAGAAAATATTTAACTCATGATGTTTTTATGATGCTTTGATGAGAATTTGATTAGTGGTAATGACAACATCTGCATGAGGATAATATCTCATGATGCGTTTATAAGAAAATCATGAGCATTCATGAGGCTTATGTGAAAATAAGTTTATAAGTAGCAAGGTATGCATGCTAGCCGCGAAAGCGAAGTGTCATAAGAAAGCTTATTCAATCGATAAGAATCTCCAAATTTGATCTATAAAGGATAAAAAGCAGCAATATAGAATATATCATAGCGATCTGCAACAGCCTTCTCGAAATGATGCATACATAATTTGACTTTAGAATTAGATGTTGAATGCGAGATGTTAAGAATAGAGATTAATACAACAACAGTTCGATATCTTGTCGTAATAATTATGGTTCATTATTGCGAATACTGAAATAGCATTGGGGACATGGCTCAGGTGTGACGTGACGAGGCTAAGAAAGTCTCAAAATACCAGAAAAATAAATTCAGGAGTTTGAAAATACAACTGTTAATTAATTAATGAGATTTTTATGAGAAACTCATGAAATGTGATGAGATATTTTATGCGATACCGTTCCGAATCCGCATGAAATTTCATGAGATATATATGAGAAAAAGATACCATGAAAAATCATGAGGAATTTTCGTGAGGGTGCTTACTGCATTACCGCATGTTCAACAAATTGTCTATTTTGTAAAGCAATATCTACTCTCGATTCACGTGTGCACGATATGTAGGCATAGATGGTGCTGAACTTTGGGATAGATGCTGTAATAGCCTAATTTTTCGTATTAATGCGACCATATGTGCATGCAACATGAGAAAACTAGAGGTGTTAGATCGGCAAGGAATGAATTGGTCATCTTGACATTGCTCTAACTTCTAGCTTCTTTTTATTTTGACTTCATCATCAGAAATTCATTTATAGCTATTTTACCTCATTCGAAAGATGGAATTCGATATCATCTTTCTATGTAATGTTATTTGAAGATTATACAAGAATGTCATGCCGCATATTTTAGCAATTTTAATGCATGACATTCCATGCTTTTGTCTATTCATAATGATTAGTCCAACACTCCATGAAGATATGCAAACTGTGTGTATAAGTAAAAAAACCGTATTCCAAAATCCTGTTGAACCTAAACATAAATTGGATTAATTTGTCTGCAATTGTAATATAAACTACATAGAATGGTTTGAAATAATATTGCCAGGATGATTAAGTGTTACATAAAGATATTATTAAAATATATTAAAATATTAATACATGTAATATTGATAATTTTATTTGTACCGGTTCAATGTCATCTGTAATTATGAATGGGCCTAATTGGCTTTTAATCTGCTTTTAAAATCTAAAACATCAGCTTTTAAATCTAAAACAATTCATGCGTTAATTTGCTACTTATCACACTGGCAGAGGCATGCGTGTATGTGTTGCATCAGCCAATCAGGATACAGTATTGAAGCTTGTGTTCTGTTGGTAGGGTCTATTACAGTGGTGGGCAACGCGTGACCCGCGACATATTGGGTGGCCCGCCACCGCTTCTCACATCTCAAGTGGCCCGCTGACAGTATTTGAATCAATGATGTGAAAATGACTCACTTCGATATCGACCTTTGTGAGGTGCATCCAAGGGTGAAGGATCCTCTTTAGAATTTTCAAAGCCATTAATTCACAACTAAGTGAGCAATATGGCACAAACAAACAGAAATCTACATTCGAATTATCCAACCATGCTCCTTTCACAATGAATATCTTCTCGCACAAGCCCTAAATGGCCATCACCTCCGCGAGTTTATGCTAAGCCACATAGTATTCGATGCCCTGCTGAGCATGTTTCTCTACGTAATGAGGTAATGTCGGTCACATCCACAAAAAAGTCAAATTACCTTTTAATTACACAAAAGAAAAACTTACACGTTTTGTTAAACGCCCATTTGCTCCTCAGCACTCGCATGAATTGTAGAAAGTAAATAATCATTCCTTAATATTAAACAAGTTACATCTAGTTGCGTGCAATACTGCTGTGTGCAAAATGTTGTTATGTTATACGACCAATATGAACGTATGGTACAGCAGCTCATGTGTGCACTTAAAAGTACGGAAGAGATGAATATAAAGCCTATAATGCTGCCTTTAAAAATTGGTGGCCCGCGAGCCTTTCGCGGGCCACTCCTTGTGGCCCGCTATCCCAACTTGGTTGCCCACCACTGGTCTATTATAACTAAATTCGATACCTAATTTATTACATAAATCTATTGCATTTACATTACTTCAATTACTTGCAATTTTAATCTTATAGAAAATTAGTGCTGATTGAAGAGATGTAACTGAATTTGAGCATGACTATTGTCAAGATTGAATGTTGTAAAATCTACACTTTATTGACTTTACTAAACGAAGTGACAAGATATGATATAATGATCACCAGCTCACACTGACGATAATTCTGACTTCAAAAATGGAACTTGAAATTTAATTATGCTTGAGATTCTATTTCGTTTTGATGAATTATTGTTGAGAACTTACTGTTGAATTATTGTTAAGCGACTGTACTTAGTCATGGTCACCTACATCCTAGCCTCTGAGTGCATTGTTTCCTGTCTACTAGACATAAGAGAAAACGCAAGCGCACCTTTCTTCGTATAGACTTATCGACAGCCAGAAGCTGATGCTGTCGCATCATGCATCAATAGAATGTGTTAGTACCAGTCTTTGTTTATAAGCTCGATCGAAATGCGTTCAGCACCACAAAATTAAATATTTTGTTTATCTGCTTCGGTTTGCTAGAAGTGTGATTAATACGAAATCGCCGGCACATCGAGAAACCTATTAAGTTGGCAAAAACGAATTCCTAATATCTTACAGAGATGGGAAAAAAGTCGTGCGTCGCTTGCGGATTAATGTGAGTTCCAGCAAAGTGCTTCGATTGCCAAAATTCCTTAATAATCAAAGAATTCAGATCATTGCGCACAAGCTTTCTCCATAATGTTGGCCCTTCCGATCATTATTAAAGAAAATAGCAGGCGTACGAAAATTAGTTCACTTGATGTTTTCACCACCGTCTTCTCACCATTCCTCACTGTATAGTGCATACACTGAATCGAATGTTAGCTAGGCGATGTGTGTTTTGGTGTGTGCCAGGTGATATGACAGCACGCACGCATGCATCTCTCACTGGCTCTGTTGTCCTCTGCTGACAGCTTATTGTTTGCCATTTCCAATAACATGCGATACACGAGTCATCCATTCGAGAAGGAGCAAGTTGTCTAACTCTGCGAAGTGCCATTTCGATATTAAAGTTGCATTTATAACCCTTCCTTTCAAGAAAACCGAAGCGCGCGCAGATGAATCTAATTCTGTGGTCAGCACAGATACTAATAATAATTGGCCGCAGTCATGCGTTGACTCGTAGTTACAATCTTCGTATACATGCCTTAGGCCCATTCATGTAATAGAGTTCATCATCCGTTGATATGCTTTACATGTGTACATGTGCACGTACAAATCTTTGATACAAACGTGATATTTGTATCGCCAGTGAATTTTGAAAACCTGTGTTGCATTAAATTTCTTTGTATAGGAAAGCAATCTGGGTAATTCGGATGTATAATTGGACGTACCTGATTATGATGTAATTTGTGGATGCAAACTTGCATTCTTTGGACTCTTCATTCATCACTATATTGTCTTAAATTTTGATCATTTGCGAATAATATGTGAAAGAAATTGAAGTCAAGATCAACGACTAGTGCATTCAAAAGTATGAATACTAATTGAAACATTTGCATATGTCTAAGAAATCTGAAAAATGAAAAGTAACCCTCTAGTTTTGCTCAAAAGATATTGTTCCTCAACAAGAGCAAGTTGAGCACCTCTAGTCTATTGTGGACGCATCTATACGCTGAACTGAATTGCAAGTCAATAATGCAAGACTTACATAACGTTAATTGATTGCTGACATTGAATGTATTATAATTGTAATATTTGATTGTTACTAATGGACTGTGACTAATTTGACTGTGATTAATTGGTAGTTTGACCAAATTGCATGAAGCAATTATTGATTTTGATAGCTAAAGTGCAAATGTAATCCATTAATCATCTCTGTCAGTGATCTAATATCCGGCATAAATGCTCATCAGATCTGCAAGACAATTTACTGCATCCTCAGTCAAAAATCCGCGGATTAATATGTGAGAAATTGATCTAGTGTTTCTCTATGATTGTTGTGGATAGATCGTCTCCTCTATTTTAATTTTGAGAATAATACGTATCAAACCTTCAGACAGATACAAATTAGAAAATACATTAAGATGAAATGAAATCCAAACATTTTTGTCACATTGTTGCGACACAATTGTACGAGAAGAAAATAAGTCCTGCTTTCTAGGTATCATTTGATACAAAACGAGGAAAGAGTGATAATCAGATAATACGTCATCCTATTCAATGAGAAATTTAATCGTAAACCAATGATTGACGGCTAGAATATTTTCGCCATCTCATATTCTTTGTCCGAAGTCGAAAGTCATTTTATACGTTCGTCTTATATTTATTAGGCGTGCGGTTGTGTCATAAACGTAATACATCGTGCAAAAATTTAGAAAATGCCGCATGCACGTACTAAATCCATAGTGAATACGTACTTTTGTATCTGAAAGCAAAAGTGACTGTAATCAAGTTTAATTTGAATGTTCGATGGACTTGCAAGTCATGTCATATCACAGGCGATGAAAGTTTAAGGAATGATGCATTTCTTATTTGTAAATAAAATGAATTGAAAAAGATAAAGCAAGCGTCTGTTTTTATGGATATTTACAGTTCAGACTGCAAAAAGCCGTGAAACTAATTTTAGTTGTTAATTTTAACGGATATTTAAGATTTACAGTTTACAGTGACATGTGTAGAATAATTCAAAGAAATTGAGTTGCGATTATGATACAAACCAGCAAGACGTGCTCTTTTCTAGTCTCCCCCGCCATTGCCATAGGCAATTCTCTCGTTGTGAGAGTTTCAGGACCATCAGATGTCCACTGCTACAATTCCGACTTGCATGTTTTGTATAATACCTTCATTCTACTGCTATCGAACAGCAAATGGATACAGTTCGTGTCGGAATCTTGATTTGCAAATGAATCATTGCGACGACAGTTACGATAAATACTCGTGTATCACGTTTGTTTTGGAAGTTAGTCCACGTATGCGCAGCTTTTGATGTCACATATGAGTCATCATCGCCGTCGGGCTGAGCTTCCCGATATCTAAGAGCTCCTAGTGCTATGATCGCATTCGATTTCTTACAATTTCCACAAGGCAATACGTGTCTTGGTACCGGCGGGTAGAAATTGTAGAAAAGAGCTCAAGTACGCAATATAAATCCTATAGTGTGATATACATATACCCGATACTATACACAGAATGATATAAAATCCGGTAATATGATATGAGCATTCCAGATAGTAACTTTCTTATCGTATGTCATCGACAACATAAAATGCGCTGCTCTTTCACACATCACAATAGGTTTTGATGCTGACTATTCATGTTGCATGGCAGTTCTGAAGAAAACGAAATAAAAGGCTGGAATATTGAAAAAAGATTAGAAAGCAGAATTACAGGTTGTTCCAGAAGTAAGGAACGATACGATTTGTCTCTCAAACTTGCTGCCATTGTCTAGTATCTTCAAAATGCGAACAGAATAGTTATTTGGGTTATCTATCTTTGTTCTATTTCAAAAAGTTGATCATGCAGTTTAGTTTGACTGACCACCACCACTTTACCTGACCATGACAAGTTTTCTGTATCATCAGAATTTATACATTCCATTATCAGTTGATAACCAACTAATCTGTCATCTGATTCAAAGCTGTTTCTATGTAAGCAATAAAAAATCGCGGAAAATGGCACATATCTTGAATAAAAACTCGGAATGCTTTGTAGCGTAATGGTGCAATTGAATTTAAATTTGAATTTGAATCGCTCTGCATCACGATGTGTGGAAGGCAGTGATCATTTGCTACACTCTGTCTATCAAAAATGGATTTAACTTTCTTCAGTGCAACATAGCATTTAGTTTTAAAACATATAAAAGACATGGATTAATCAAAACCCCATTGACCTATGGTTGTGTTGCTTACTCAAGTCATGTCATACTCGAATTACACAATTAATGAATTTAAGCATACAAGGTTCAACACTTGTATGTTTAAATTCATTAATTGTGTAATCAAATAGGTATATTAGAAAAAGTGGCTAACTCCGGATTTATTAAATCCTCAATGTGTATACACTTGCGATTTTATTAAATGGATTCAGGGGAGATCAGGTGGTATCGTCACCAAATGTCAGATATGCAAATTTTAGCAGTTATGCAGAAATTAGCACGGAATTGACTGATCACGACAGTAATACAGAAGGAAATGATATTATTTTGCAGATTGTCCGTGTCATGGCAGCCTTGGATAGGTAATGTTTGTTAAATTAGCAACTCGATGACCTACTACTGCTTTCATGATGAATATCAAGAGAATCTTCTTAAGCGAGATCATATCATAAGCAACCTGCCACTGGTAAAGCAAAATAACAGAATCAAGGACAATGATTTCAATCAACTTTGAAAGATGTAAATGGGTCCACATCACAATTCGGATTCAAGAAATGAAACACATGAATTTAGTGAATCATAAAATCATGCCGATGAAAATTGCATTAAAAACTTGACATTTCAGCCAAGAAGGCACGAATAGTATCGCGACTTTTTCATGAAGACTTCCATTATAATACGGATTATGAAATTCCCTTGATAATCAGCCTAATTTCTGCTTAGTTAGGATGCTTATTGGCAAATATTCATTCCTTTTGATATCCAACTTGTTTTATACTACTTGTAAGGGGAGTCATCTCGGTAGTATTTAAATTGGCAAAATTTTGACATTTTTGAAACTGCTCAAATAATTTTTTGGACTTCGGTAACGTAATCTCCGCAAAAAATGAATCTTTTCTTGTAAAAATTTTCACTGTATACAGATATACTTTTTTGAGTCGACACTCTACCTATAGCCTATATCCCTACTCTATATGTTGAACAGATGAATAAGTCTGTAATCATGCAAAGGTAGATAAGGAACAGCAGCATGATGAGCGACAACGTGACAACAGCATTGTGGGATCTGATTAGATTGAGAATCGAATGATTTCAAGGGGTTCATTTTTATGAACAAATGTGGCATATTGAATAAAAATAAATAATCAACATTCATATACCTGATTAATATGTATATATTCTTAATTCAAGCAATCCAAACTTTCATTCCCTATTTAACTGAAATTATCTTCAACCCCTTCAGCGTCAATCATAAAAATTCCTCCATCTATTTTAGTAAGGTTTGTTTACATCCATCAATCACTTACATCCTAGACAACAATGTTTACTGATCTGATCTTAGTACATTGTAACACAGAGGATGCACTGTTATATGTGCATGTACATGGAAGTCAGACACGGTTTCGGATTTGGTAAATTCCCAGCAGTGAATGTTGGTGTACAAAACTGCTTCATCTTTGCATTTCGAAGATCATGTTTTTATTTAATCTCCAAACGAGATGAGGAATGATTTATTAGTTTTTTGAAGCTGCTGGTAGAAATCGATTACCAATTCCATTTAAAAGTGACTTGATGTAAAGATAAAGTAAATGCAAATTGTTCTTTGTCTCGAGATAGTTGCTCTGATATCTTAAATTGTTCTTTAATAGAGCAAAAATCTAAATGGTTCAGTTGGATTTTTCAATAAGTGTGTGTTGCTGATAAGCGTGCATTTTTCAATAATGCATAGTTCTCCTTAAGCAACATACTTTAGAATAAGAATGACATGGACATTTTGAACCGAAGCTTAGAAAAACCATTTCTCCGTTCCACACATTTCCTATTCATGCAAAGATGATCACAGAGTCAGACAATAATTACATAAATTTCAGATTTAGAGACGCCTTGCAGCAGCTCTTGAGTGCAAATCAAAATAAGTCTTCATTCTTCGTTCTGTTGGCATAGTTTTACACATCTTACTGGATTTATTTTCTACTCTCTTATTTCTTACATTGTGTTTTGTGTCATTTGAACTTTGAAATGTCTTTTGCGTCTATGTTTAATTCTTTTTATCTGATGATGTTTTGCCGAATAGTTACCGAATTTAATTATGTCGTTGATAAATATATTACATCATTAAATCATTTGCTCTTCCTCAATTATCAAAAATAAGTATTTGTCGCTTCCTCTTGATAGCTGGCAAGACAGAGAATGAAATACAGAACAGGCGTATACAAAATGTCCATGACAGCAGATCAAAAGAGCGCGTTACGTTCCTTTGATTTGCTATCATAACACAGATAGATTCATTTGAGTGCAGGTTAGTCATAATCCTATCCCAGCCATTGTATACAGTGGTAGCAAGCATAGAAATAAACTGTTTATCTGAAGTTCGCTAGAATGGAAATTGACTCAAGGTCGCGGCACATCCGGGGGAACTAAGTTGGGGCATGAAGAACCAATTAAAAGTTTCGATTTACTCATGTGACTGATTCTAACCCAATGATACAAACGTTGACAGGTGCATCTAAGTGAAAATGCGTGCGATTTATGTGCCGTTATTGTGTATTGCCTGAAGCGCAATTTCCATTCTAGAGGTTTTATTGTTGTCAATTTCTATGGTAGCAAGCGATAGATATTGACATAGATATTCGCCTCTCTTTCACTTGCGTGATTGGTCAAGCGTGCGCATGTCAGAAGCAGCTCGCATCAGCTAACACAATCCTCAGCGGTCTACGTAATTTCTGATTTTCATTTGAATAAAATCTATAGTTCTCTCAATTGCAGGCCTGTCAAGTGAAAACTACATATTTTTTTAGCCAATTTTTCCAAGTGACAAATTCGTCAAATAGAAATATTATTCACACCGTTCGACTTCTCACAATCCAAATTTACTGACTGTATACGTTTAGTGTGATGTCAATGTTCTGGTTTGTCTGAATTCAGACTTGAATTTGCATTACGTTTAATGGAGAATTGATCTTCTTGCCCTTCCCTCGAGACTAGTTCTGGCCGTGACCATCAATATTGAGGACGGTCATCTCTAGACCGAAACACTCAGGAAAGGCAATTTATTTCTTTGGCTATCATGTAAATGTTGTACGCCGTTTGGTTTGCATTTCCTTCTCTGTCGTGGCAGCTATCAAGAGGTAGCGACAAGCTTTTCTGGTAATAAATCAATTAGAGACTTCAGACTTCCGCCTGTTCAGTGTCTTACTAAGAAAAGTACATGCATGTGTGAAGATTTTCTTCAAGTGACCTTTCCAATACATTTGTAAAAAGATATTTTACAAGGCAGAGCACCTAAAACGAGACACCCTAATAAAGCCTAACGTCTACTACTAGAAGACACCCAAAGTCTTCGACTTCGAATTAAAAGAGACACAAAATACTGCTTAACTTTACCATTACTTAAATAACTATTCAGTAGCTTTTCCATAACATTCCAATGTTGAAGGCTGTACAACACAGATCCTATACATGCCATTATGTAAACTCACTGACAGACAAACTTACTTTTTCGCCAATGTCATATTTGTCTGTGCTTTCTCTGATGAAGTGGGAAGTACTAATTCTAGAGACAGATTGTTTGCATTTATGACTCCAAGTCATCTTCTATCATGTCTATAGATGAATGTCATGCGCATGATCGGTGATGCATGCAAGAATGTCGTTAAAAGCAGTCAGTTTCAGCTGAAATGTAATCAAAGTGAGGCGCTTCAAATTTCCGATATTGCGGTGCTTGCTAAATCGAAATGCGTTAACTTTATAGACAAAAGTTGTGATGGCAAAATCGCAGAAAACACTGACAAATATCATTTTAGTGAAAACCTTGATAAGCCTGCTAAATGTAGGCTACATATCTTTTCCTGTCTGACAAGAAAATGACCGGGATAGAGCTCGACAAATGCTCAGACTCGCAATAGCCATGTCCCATAGGTGCACCATGAAAATTCGACACTCTATGATAATAAAAGACTACACCTTTTTCCATTCTAACTAAAAGTTGTTCCGTTCTTTTTAAAACCTGTTCCATTCAATTTGAAAAACATTCAGTTAAGAACGAGCTCTATTCTACTACAAAAATAAAATTACATAGAAACAATCAATGATATCATAATATTTCATGATATACTTATGTACGTACAACATAGAATCTGATGAATAAAATAATATGGATAATAATACCTCCTAATAAGAGGATCATAAAAAACAATAAACAATGAAACATTTTATTTTAATCATCACATTATCGGATAAAATGAGTCATTCTTAGAAATCGAACAATAGCAAAAGTAAGAATATTCTGATCGGTTTACCGCGCCATCATCCCATGCATCATACATGCACACACTCTTTCAGTGCATGATCCACACGTTTTCATGCTAAGATACCCGCTCGCTCCGTGTGTTTGGTATGAATGGCAGCAGATAATATCAAGTGCTGAGTTACTCTATTTCATTTGGTAAAGTTTCTCGAAGTATACGAAGACGAAATCATGACTTACCATGCAATGTCAACGTGCCCCGGTACATCTGACACAGACACTGACATGAGTGACATGATGGAAAATCGTGGTGTTAAACCACGTACTCTAAGAAGCTATAAGAAAACTGATGGCATCGCTAAGCCACGAATACTCGATTACCAATATGGTATTTAGTTACATCGGTGACTGTCATATTGTTTATGTAGTAGAAAAGAGCTCGTTCTTAACTGAATGTTCTAAATTGAATGGAAAAGGTTTTAAACTGAATGGGGCAGGCTTTAAACTGAGTAGAACATTTTTAAATTGAATGGAGCAGGTTTTAATTAGAATGGAAAAAGGTGTTGAACGAAACATGGATATTGAAAATAACAAGACGCCGTGAACACACGTTGTCATGACAACGCTGCATAAAAGATAGCGGCTTACAGTGGGTGACAATGGAAAGTACCGGCAGCTTATCGGTGTACTTTGTAAATATTCATGGTTGTTATGCTTTCTCTATACATACAAAGTCTTTTAAATGAAGTCTACAACTGCCGCATGGTTTCGTAATTTGGTACTTCTTAAGATCTAGAAGCATTGACCGATATCGGTGTCTAAATGAACAGCTAAAGTGACCATCAACAAACCGCTCGCTTCATTAACTTATACAAAGAGAAAAGTCGTGGTTCTTTGGGGCGTGCAGTTGTGAATCATATTGTAAAGTCTCACTTTCAGTCTTTACTCGATGGCCGGATTGCCTTGTAATTCGTGCGTGGGAGTTCCGTCGTGTTTTCTCAAGAAACATTTTGAACAATGTTCATTTGCAGGCTTCTGAACAACATAATAAAAACTTAGGCTTCGACGTTCAATGCGAAGACTCGCAGCCTCAGCGGCTGCATGTAGACAAGGCGAAGTTTGTCAACACATTGAAAAACATTCATGATTGCTTTATGAGATAGATTAGAGATTGAAAATCAAATGTTCGGAAATGTTCCTGAAAGCAATTAAACGAAGGTTCATGCATTGCAAGCATTTCTATCATCAGACATTTTTTGTTTCCTACATAACTTTGGCTGATAATCATAAACTTTTGACATTAGAAAGGTTGGAAAGTTTGCATTTCTAATTTTCCACAGTTCGTGTCATTAGGATCCGATATCATAATCTCTTTAGTATTTCCTCTTGGTAGTTGTTCATACTTTTTACCTTGATTGTTTGATTGCTTTAGCGGAAATGAGAACAAATGTTGAAGAAGTCTAAAAAAAACTATTTATCATATTTGAATAAAACTTAAATATTCGCACTCTTTACATCGCAACGATTCTGAAGACACCAAAAAGTGAGAATGTAATATTATCAATCAAAAAACTCATGATTTTGTGGTAACTTTACGATATCACTGACTTTTCTTAATGTGGTAGCGTTGAGAATGTAACATCATAATGTCAGATAAGAAGCAGCGATCAAATGCCAATATGTTACTCAAAATTGTCACCACACACTCGCGTCTACATAACACAAACTAGGGCTGCGGTTAACCTACATGTCAGAATGTTCGATTTTAAGCTTCTGATAAAGGTATTTTTTCTGAGCAGGAAAGAGCAGAATTTTAGTTTTGAGAAGTCAGAATTCATATTCTCGAGCAGCAGACAATCGATATCTCTGAAAGCATAGCATTTAAAATCCAATTTTGTGGATCCAATAAATCTGTGAAGTGATGCTTAAGCACTTTCAAAAGTAATTTCAAGGAAGATAGACGACTTCAAGTTTCCAAAAACTCGAACTATTAGAATAAGTTTCTAATTACTATTTGTCTTTTAAAATATTTACTTAAAGTATCTGCACAGATTTTAAAACTACATTCAATGTCTATGGTGTAATAGATGTTGATGGTATGATTCAAAATTGCACTCGCATTGAAAAGAAATGTGTTTCATTGAGTTTTCGTGGGTTCCAATCCTACCAGACTGACATAACTCGCACGGCAACTTTATCTTGCATTTATTATTTTTTTTTCATTGTAAATTAAGTTCGTGTGTCGTGGATTTGAGAAAATTAAGATACATTGAACCTTCATCCCCAAACCGCATATGATTATGCAGCGACTTTAGATGCAGCAGAAGGGTCATACATGTGACGTGAAGGCGCTTAGAAGCTAGTTAGGTCACTTGCGGCAAGGGTGCCGATGTGCAACCAAACCCGAAGGTTCTGTGGCTCCGCTCAAGGAGATCAAACGGCATGGATCAGAGGGCTCTAGTCTCCATCTTGTCGGTGTGCTGCTGGATAGCAGGACGCGGCGCGGTTTTTGCTTTATCGACAAAAAAGTCTAGAAGCACGACTGAGTAAATTTTAAAACGTCAAATACGGCTTTAGGATGACCTCCCCGAAGATGAGACACTCCCCCACAAATGTCTTGAAAAGATCTTTCACAACAATAGATTCAATTTAAATCAAAGCGTTTTTACAAATGTCTGAAGAACCTAGATTTTTGTATAGTTTCACTTTTGCTTTGACAATTGAAGGCGATGTCCAGATGTTATTGATGAAAATGACTTCACGTCTTGATTGGAGAATGTTTTCAGAATTAAATAACCAATGATAATACAAAGCTAAATTTGATAATTTAATTCTTTTTGCAGACGCTTCGGTCCACGCTACAGACATTGATAATTGCCAGAGAAAGTCTTCGCTCATTTTGTACCATTAAAAATGTGATCAGTAAAACATCCTAACATATTCTAAAAATTCAATGTTTTGATTTGAAAAAGCAGCTATTGATTGGATTGTCGTCTAATCTATTGAAGTTCAACGTTGTTAAATATCTCTTTACAAAGCTCTTTGATTGAATTTGCATACATAAATAGTCAAGAATTTGGCTGACTATTCAAAAGGACACGTTATTCAATTGAACACAAGTGTCAACTGATGGTTATATCAGTTTCTATGATAGACTTTCTCCACGGTATTGCTGGGAAACATGAATAAATGATGCTTCTGAATCATTCATTACATTTTCCAAATGTCTATCTTATCTCTGCGGTTATTTGTTGAACAATTCACTTGCTGAAGATATTTCATTTCAAATTGAAGCAGGCATAATACCGTCATCGTAATATTCAAGAATTTAAGGATTCTGTCAGACGCTCGTTATGGGAGATATTTACTTGGAATGAGAACTGCCACTAATTGAAATTTTAGCGTTGTTTATGCAAAAGCTTATACTGGGAGGACTTGATGCTTCTCAGGAAATACTATTTCATCATGATCGGAGTCAGGGAAAGTGAAAGTGATTGACAAGGCAATAATTGGCTTTTGGAAATTTCATTCACGTGTTCTTTTGTCCGAACTAAATCAGGGCCTTAAAAAAACTGGCAATTGCTATAGAATGAATGTGGGGTAGCGCTAGGTTAGTTCCTGATTCTGGTATGATCGTTCTCTCACTGCGTGTAGTTAGGGACTATTAGCAACTAACCTATTAGTCCATGTCTACCGGTATAGTACTGCGTCAATGATTGATATCTCTGTGCAAATATCTATGCGCTGATTGTTAGCGCCGTAGATGTAAAACAAAAGCTATGCAGTGGCTATGTAGGAAGTGCATTTGAGCGAGGCCATATTTTTCAGTTCACTCAGTTCTTCCATAACTTAACTTTTTTCTTTGTTCACTCAGTTCACCGTTCATTTCAATTTTGAGTCAAGACCTCGTTCAGTTCATTAAAAAAGTCAGTTGGCTCAGTTCTTTTTCACTCAATTGACAAGACTGCATGTTTATAGTAATGAGCATGTCGAATTTTACACAAATATGGTGTTTGTACTTAATTACTAATCGACCTTAGAAGCTGTCTACGTTATCAAATATTAAAGCTTATTATAATACTTCATCATTCTGTCGATTTCAAAACAATTTGCTCTATTTGTGTTTGTTCACATTTACATTTGCACATAGAAATTAACAACACCATGGAAAGTCTTAGAATGGAAATTGCATGAAAATTATGCCACACGCCGTGGGAACTTAGCTGGGGCAAAATGCAAATTGTGCGATTTGGCTTCGATGTTTTCTGATTGGCATCTATTTATATTTATCAAGCCAATTTGTGATCTGGATTGTTGCCCCTTGTCCAAAGACCATGCACTCAAAAGCAATAGTGAATTTACAAAATGCTGCGCCGACAGGATGAAAAAGAAGGAAATCCTTTTAAACCTTCTGTACGTTCATCATTTTGGAATATCGCTCCTACAATCCATCAAGAGTATAATCAGACACATATGCAACTTTTAATGTCGATTTACAGAACATGCATTACTACAGCTTGAAATCAGAGGCCAAGAAATCTTAGAGTATTCATTTTACTTTTAAGGGTTCCCCTGTACATTATATCTGAACAATTTTTAAAATCTCTACATGCATTCGAATATCAGCTTCCAAAATATCATCACACATTATCACATGTGTCACTCAATTTCAATTCTCATTGAAAGTTCCAGCGACATTTCATTTATTTTAGAAATAATTGTCGGTAAAGAAACTTTCAATATGTTTATTCCAGAAAAGCGCCAGGTTTCTTAACCGCTTGAAGGAGAAATTATCCAATAATTAGACTTTCTATCTGTGAATTCTTCAGATGTTCTTAGACAAATAGACACACTATATTAATCCATGGAATTGTAGGCTATTTCACATGAAACCAAAATTGTAGGCCATTTCACCATCTCACTTACAATCCTCTTCATGAAAATCCTGTAATTTGCTGTCAACAACTTCCACAACCAACTTGGCAAATAGTGTCACTATGATATAATGTTTTAGATCGAATCTGAACTACAAACCATCGATTTTTTCCATGTGCCAATGCATAATTGCACATAGGCAAGATATCAAACTTCCATTCTAGTGTATACTATTATCTACTTCTATGCATTTGCAGAAATGTTACTACAAAACAGACGTAGCAGACGAGCTATCTATGCGATATTTAACTCTCATCAGCCTGGCAAATCAATCTACCTATTCCGCCCATCAGACTGCATATGTAGTTTTTGTGCATTTTCGTTTGTTCTCAATTGCTCAAAGCTATAAATTAATGTACATGCACTGATTTCCTTGATCAGCTCAGATTCTTGTCAAGAAAAGTTCACTTGGACCTTGTTGCGTGCCGTTATCTGTTTTTTTAATGTAGTAGGCCACCTACTGGTGCAACGGGTACTGCATTATACAAAATTTACATAAAATTGTAAAATCAAAAGTAAGCCTTGATTATGCTGTATGAGAGGGAACAATCTATATTTTGAGCGCCCATAAGGGTCCACGGAGCGCACCGGAAGTGCTCAGATTCATTGGAGCTGTTTTCTTTGCCATCATCGGGCTCAAGGATTTCCTCAAACACCAACAATGCATCCTGTCAATCCCTTATTTTCAACAACTAAGATCGTAGCAGACATTCATATTTACTTGACGAGGCATAATAATATTTATCTACTAACGAAATTTTAAACAACGAATTTTGCTGCTATCAGAGGTTGGCGCAATTGGGGAAAATGAAGGTCCGACTTACGATTATTCGATATCAATTCAAAAAAATCAAGTTCCGATTGACGATTTTGTCCGTTTATGCGATTTGATTATCAGATAAAATAGAGCTCAATTCGAATTCATTATCCGAATTTGTATTTTAAGTGTCAATTAAAATTAAACTTTTTGAACTAAGGATGATAAAAATATGAAGGCATTTACAGCTGACAATTACATAGAAAGAAATCTGAAGAAGGTTTTTATAGTGGAAATGAAATCTAGGACTTATACCTACTAATATTTAATGCACATTACCATGATCATACAAAAACAGAACATTATATAAAATCTCATATTGTAAATCTCAATAACAAAAAAAAACATCATATCCAAGTAAAATGCAAAACATGCGCTATGCAGCTTAGGCAGATCATGCTTGTGCTAAAATAGCGATGGTTGAAAATTTCTTCATTTTTAATTTCTTTGTGTGTCTATGGCTGTGAGCCGGGCAACTCCAGCATAGAGGTGAGAAATACACAAAGTGGAATTGTCGGGCGCACATGGTCTGGGTGACTGCAAAGATGTGGTGAGTGTTGGTGAACTATCGTGCCGTTTTAACAGTCAGCACAACTGACACACGTGTTTTCAAGGCGCCATTCGGTCGTTGCGGTGAGACCACAGACGAGAGTAACAGAGGGATTCCATAGGCCAATTCCTGCATTATTTGAACAAGGTTGTCTTCCAGCGGGTAGATATGTAAGTGATCTAAAGAATAGCAGACGTGTACTTTTAAAAGTGATGCAGGAGACTTCAGTCATCAAACTGTTCAATTTCTCCTTTTTTTCTACGATCAAGGAGAACTTAATCATAGGGTTTGCCCTAAAAATCAGTGATTAATTATAAATGAATAAATAAGCATGATTCTATATGATGACAACGGCCCAGTCGAATCACGAATCGCTTTAAAATATTTAACAGTCCGATTCAATTATCCGATTCGAAGATAATTCGGATAATCGGACTATTTAGTCCACCTCCGACTGCCATATATACCAGGGATGCGGAGTCGGAGTCCGGACTCCGGCCTATAGCTAGACCAGGAACATAATACAAACAAATAATTCATCCTCGTGCATAGCTGTCACTGTCTTGATGTCAACTTTTTCCTTCAAACAAAAGCACAGTCGAGACAGCAGTATATGCAAAGCTTGTATAGTTGATGGAATGAACCGTGATAGTAAAAAAAGGATTGTCTTTTCACTCGGTGATCTTGTAGAGAAGACAAGCCTTCCTACCTCGATCACACCTATGCACCAAAGGTCACATCAGAGACAAAAATGAAATACTAGTCTGTTTGAGAACATGACCTCTTTAACCTCACGTTAGTCGTGTGTGATGTCGCATATCAAAATTAAAAGTGTATTCATATTTTTCGGAGAAGGATGGGGATTTTCCTGCCTGGTAGAGAGTGGAGAGAAACCGTGTGAAGCCCACATCAACAAGATGGGGAGCCGAGTCGCATGCATCCAACTTAAAGCGACATTTGATAAACTTTCATCGAAAATGATTGATAATTGATGCAGCAATGATCACTAAAATACGAAGGTTCAGGTAAGACTATATTGATCTAAGATGCAGATCACCACTTTTTTCAAAAAAACTAGACTATGTATAGTCGGAGTCTTATCAAAAACCGGAATCCTATCAACCCCCGGAGTCTGAGTCGGAGTCACAGTCCTATCAAAATGATAGGACTCTGCATCCCTGATATATACTCTTATGATTTAATTTTTAGACTTTAAAATTGAATCAGACTATAATTTAGACTATTAAATTGGACAGATTTTCGTCATAAGCTAAGGGTGGTCTGCAATAAATCAAACTCAAATTCAGCAAGATTTCAGATATGGAGAAAAACCAACCATGAATGCATGCACAGCAAGGCTTGTGTTGTACAAGTAATACCTTACATCCTATGCAACGCTGACATGCTGATTAAGGACCGTGTTTGTCTAAATGAGAGGACCGCGCTTAGTCTAGAAGATTTAGGAGCATCTACAGGTTTTGAATTTACATGGGATAATGAAGAACGGGAAGGACAAGGTACCACTGTCTTAATCTGCAAAATATCGATAAAATTTTATTTTTAAAGTCCTTTCTGCTTATCAGAAGTGAAACTGGCGCTTGATGGTATTCAGTCTGAATGATGAACTATTTACATGTCCATTTTGACGAATTTCAGTGTTTAGTCTAGAAACTTGAATAGCTGAAAATGTCATTAAATATGCATGAGATAATTGATGGTTGGATCCACATGCAACTGTCATGCAAAGAAACAAAAGTGCTATTATAGAATGTCTGACCATTTTAACTTCAGACGAGGTCTTACAAAATACTGTAATTGTATTTGAAACGATTGAATAACTCTAAATCGATCTAGTTGACACAATAATTTTATCAAATCTTGATCCAGTTAATCAGTTGCAAATCCTTCTTATATGAACATGAAGAATGCAAAAATCCATGTGTTTACGAACTACAAGCAACCGCAACTTTCAACACATTCATACCCGATGTATGTTGTTTGTAACATAAAAAAGTATGAAATGATCACACGTCTGTAATTTGATGAAATATTTATGACATATACATAATTTGGATTTCATGATAAAAAGTATGTTTGAAAATACAAAATTAATTGAAGAGATCTACTCTTTTTGCTTTTTATTGTGCACAATCAATCGCTGAAGTTTTGTTTTTAATATCTGCAAAAAATGATGCGTCGGTGCAAAATCAACGCAATTAAAACGTAAGTTGTTTTTCTGAAAGTTGTCTTATTTGAATACCAATATGTATTTGACGTTTGTAGTCATGTTTCTATTATAAAAGGAAACCGATTGAGCATACTCAGCATGAGAAATTATTCTCTAAACACTAAATGCTTTTTAAACATACATTGGGCATTAGCATAAACATAGTTCCGAATGGCTTAAACATAGTTATCATGTCATAAACATAGCTGTGTTATGGATAACATTGTATATTCAATATTCGTTCTGTAATTCATTGTAATACATTCATTCGTTATCACCTTAAAGCAATTTTCTAAAACATTCAAAGCTCTAAGATCATGATAAAAAATATACGCTAGTGTCCGATGTATGTTACAACATACATTCAAATTATCATAGTTTCGAAACGAAATTTATAAATTATTTGTGAATTTTTATCATAAGTGAAGCAAATAATGACCTCTGTACAAAAATCTAAGAAATCGGTCAATGGAAATGGAATCTATGTCCGGGTATGAATGGGTTTTGAGACTATTGTTCATTTATTGTTTTCTTTAAATGAGCCTGTAAAACGGAGTTGGGCACAGTGGCGCAAATGGAGGTATGCGGGAGTTGCATCACCCCGAAATGCTAAGTACAGCATGGAGAATGAGTTCCCGTCTCGTGTTGAACCGCTATTGCTCCTATCTAAAAATCTTAAATTCTATCACCTAGGTGTGAAAACATACACAGCGTGCTTTCAAAGTTTCCTTATTATTGCATTTTCTCAAAATTAATCTGAGCCTTCTTAAGTATTTAACATTTAGCATATAATGGATAGGCCTAAATTAACAATCCAGTCTACAATTTCACAGCTAATAAATGATTCCTCTATGGTCTATTTGTTTTGTAAAATATGGCCAGCCAATTCCAACGAAGTGATTCAGAATTCCCTGTTCCGTCTTGGGGAAAAGGCAAGAGTTATCCAAGATCCATGGTCCCATCAACTTAAATAAATGGAATTTTTCTTGTTTCAACTATGCATTTTCATTTATTTCCTTTATGAACAAATACTAAAATCTGCCAAATAGTGCATTCCATGATAAGTATGAATAGCAATACACTGTGAACCGTACACAGCCAAATGACAATCAACATTACAACAATATTGAGCAGACCATTAGCAGCCAAAATATCAGACAAAACAATCTACTTCTCTATATTTGTTGCAAAATCGAATATTTTCTATATATTACTGACTACCACATCGGTAGTGGTGAATAAATCCAATATTCATATCAAATGGAGAATGTTGCCTCTGATACTCTTCAACACTAGCGTACTTTATTCAGACAGCCGTAACACCACACCCTCTATATATGTCATCCACTTGTTCACAGCTGTTGCCCTAATAGAGCAGTGTCGATTAGCTATTAACTATTCAAGACTGAAGCATTAAAACCATAAAGAGCATTCCAAAATTGAATTATCATATGATATCAAGATGTCAAATATCCAGAACTGATATCGCTATGACTACATGTGTGCGAACAGAAGTCTATTTGTTCCGTGTGTTGCATTGACGCATAATTGAAAATTATTAAGAATACTATTTAGTTTTTATAAAAGTTTTATAAAATTAAATCTAACATTAATGATATAATAAGCAGTTAACGCAATAAAGCAAGTCAGTCTATGCGATCAGCAGGAAATTTCTCTGCTATTACTCATCATCAGCCAAAAATGCTGATATAGCTGTTAAATTCTCAGTTAGCTACCGTATGGAATTTACAGTGTGTATCATGTTTATAACAGCAATTCAAGGAGAGAGTAGTTGTGTAGGAACTTTATTATGCATTCAATTTTCAAAATCATCCCCTCTCGGACGAAAGTTCTGGCCACGCACCTGGCTGAGCAGCAAAAATGTTTTTACATGGACGCAATAAGGTGGAACCAATTAACCTAGCACAAACTTGTAAATTTGTCCTCTCGCACGATATCTAAATGACGTTCCGTTTGATAACTTTCCCACATGAAAAATCAATCCTTGAAAAAAAGGAGTGATATATCATCAACTTCACTGACAAAGGGAGTCCAAAAGAATAATATCCTCAATATTTCTGTGAATTTTCGCGACCTTACGTAATGTTATGTGACTCTAATTCGAAAGATTTGAAAATACATTTATTGATTCAGTTCTGGATCAGAAGAGCTCTCGAGAAAAATTGAAAATTTTGAAAGGTTCAAATATCTGCTGGCGACATATATCCGCGCATTTAACAATGTTGATTATATATATAACAGCAATCAGTTAATTGATTAACCATTGCCAACATATCAATAAAAACGACTCTCGTATTTTCTTTCTCGTAGTGGACTGTTTGAGTCTCATAATTTGTTTTGTTGCATCATTTTATTTTGAAACAATCGACAAACTTTGCATAATAACTATTTGACTTTTAAATGACCATTGAGTTGCATCCTCAGTTGAAAAGTGGGAAGATGCCTGTTAGCCAATATATTCAGCATAAGCAAAATGAAAGTTCTCAAGCGGAGCGTTTTTTTAAGTATTAAGCGAGATGAGAATTCTCATTTGTGCTAATAAAAACCTCTGGTTATTTATTCTTTTTTTGCGTTATTTCTAAATACAGCATTCAGCATTTATTACTGTTGCATTGATTAGACGACACAGTAGTGTGTTTAAAGCAGTAGTACAAATGAGCTCAGCAAGTTGCCGCATTAATCGCCTACTTCTAAGTACTGCGTTCATTAGAGGGAAGCGCTTATTATGTCTGCTTTTCCACTTATTAGATTTTCCAAATTGAAAAACAAAGTAATTACCAGGCAAATGATCATTTCGGAAAAGTATGAATAAGAGCTGAAAACTAAATATAACCAATATAACTGAAAAACAGTTTTTATAATTCAAAATGTACATTTCATTTCCCGACATTAGGACGCATACTGGATGCTTGAGATGCAGTAAAACATTAACAACAAGGATTCAAATTACGTTCATCAATCAACGAGCATCAAGGCCACCCTCTCCGCTGCATGTTCGAAGAGCGGGAGCCGACTACACGAACAATTGCCCTCTTGGACCACCTCTGGCGCGCACCAAAAGATTCAAGAACTCATTCATAAAGTATTGTCTGATCTGATCTTCATTCTCTGTTCCTTGTTGTACTGCGCTTACCGACTTCACTTTGCAAGCCAATAAAGCATTATTATTATTATATTATTATTGTTTATCAAAATCATTTTATAAAATAATTATGGCGATCAATTACTCATCCCGAAAGTACCGTCTGTAACTAGTCTACGCTGATAGAGGTAACTTCTACTCTTATTGCTCGACGGACGATAAGTGACCATCATCGTGCAGTAAGTATTATCAAAGAATTTATCGCTACATGATTGCTAAGCTTCATATCGCACTGTGGTTTCGTGCCATATATTCGATGTATGCAAAAGTTTATTTCAGAGAAATTGATAAATAGGCTACAATGCCTAATTTTGCAGTTACTCTGAAACACTTGTGAGACATTTTGATAGGGAGCGCTATGATAGCGTAAAGGCAACGTCCACTTTGAGGTTTCTATAATACATAACAATTGATAAGCCAATGCATTGTTATTTTGGGCCATAGAAATCGAGTTATCATCAATGGTATTTATCTACCGTTATTATCCAAAAACGTTCTGTCAGAAAGCTCAATTTAATTTGCGTAGCGTCATTTCATGAAAGAATGCGCTAACTAAGAGCTCTGTCCGTAGCCCCCTTCCCCCAATTTATGACAATGTGCTGAAACCGTGCAATTCGTCTCCGCCATGCTGTCAATCAATAAGAAAGTTAGCGCAGTCTGGGCATCATCTCGACTTTCGGTGTCGACGCAGCATATTAGTGCGATAACGATTATTTATCTAATTTAAACCCAATTCACAGCTGTGTACAGATTGCATCGCATTAATTAATGAAGATATTTGAGTTAGAAAGACTTTGGCATGTATTCACAATAGAAAAATCGATATAACAAGATAAATATGTACACTCTGTGTTTGGCACCAGAAAAGGCCCCTTACTACGCTTCCATTGAACTCAGTGGCGTTCTTCCTTGATGTTGATGCATTCTACTGTCTCTCCTACTATTTGCAGTGTTCCGCAGGTTCATCACAAACAAGCCTGCATGACTGGGATGAGATATTTTGTCCACATGGACCCCAATAACACCAGGAATGGTGGAACCCATCGCGTACTCAACGGAAGATCGTGCACAAGGATATTCAGAGTGAGAATCAGTGCCGGCACCTTCACAGCAGTTGGTCACTGTCGCTGTACCTGCGTTTCCGGGGGCCAGTCCGTACTCAGTAGGCAGCATGTCCAATACAGGAGGAAAACAGAAGTCTTCACGTAGGATGTAATGACGCATCATATAGAATCGACGATTCTTTGAAAGTCTGTGGAGTTTGGCTTCCATCTGTCGCCGCCGGCGTGAGCGGAACTCAAGGAAGCTGAGTAGAAGAAGAAAGATGCAACAAGTGCCGACAGTGATATGCACGAACCATGGTCGCCAAAGAGAAGTAGGATCTGACGGCGCCACAGAGTCGGATCTGGAGACCACGACAGAAGCTGTAGACGAGGAGAGAATAAGGCAGGAGGCACATACAGTCCTTCCTCCCATCCACAGAGGTTTAATGGGCGGCATTGGAGAGATCTGGACGAGCTGACGGCCACTCCTATTCGATAGAGGATCCGGACAGCTAGTGGAGTTCCTGCTGACAGTGTTCGACCTATCAGCTGAACAGAAGATAATTCCGCTTGCAGCAGTGCAGCCTGCACGGGAAATGAGGCGTGGTCAGGCTGGGGACATCTGTCAGCCAACCACTCACGTGATAAAAATGAGAGATCTCATGAAGGAGAACTGTATTCAAATTTTACTTTTCTGTTGATATGTTGAGGTTGATTAGACTGAAGAAAAAGTATTGCTACAAAATTGCACAAATAACAGGGAAATCTCAGATTGAATAAGTGGATGTCTAAATAAATCGCGCAATCGGTTAAAGAGATGTAGTCCGGCAGCCTGAGTGAGTTTCTGCAGGGAACAAGGTCGGAAATGAAACTTTCACAGAATGATGCATGCCCTATGCCTACTACGAATCTGCGTGTCTTCCGAATCCTTGTGAGACAGAATCAAAGAAAAACACATCATGTTAATCCAATGGGACGCAGATCGCAGTTTTGACAAAAATGAAATTTTCTGTGTTTTATCTTATCAACTGAAAATTAATAAGTCTAAAGCCATAATTTTTGAAGTAATCTGTCTCCTGGTCATTTCCGACTGCTTCTGATCGTCAATGTATGCGAGAAAGTGGTTCAATATGGATTAAATTGCTCAAAGTGATTGTCCTTGTGCTTGACGACATTGGGAGACTTTCAAAATCTGAAAGTGTCTAGCTTCATAAAATAATGTTTCAGAACTTGACAACATATGACCTGAAGACATTCCATATCAAAAATTATGACTCTAGCCGAAATATTTTTTGCTTAATCATCAACGATATAGAACATTACATTTTAGCAAAAACTTTAATCTGCGTCCCATTGGATTAACTGTGTTTTTTTATCGTGTCTGACAAGAAGAGGAACCAGATAGAAATCGGCTGACGTGCGGCTTCGTAGTAGGTAAAGGGTGCGCATCATTCTGTGAAAGTCTCATTTTCGGCCTCGTTCCCTGCAGAAACTCGTTCTGGCTGCTGGACTAATGTGCAATGGCCATGAATTGAAGCCCGAAACCGAACTATGATTTTGAACCTGACGCAGCCCGTAAAATTATGGCGATCGTTGAGAATGTACTTCTCAGTATTTAGACTTGAGTCTCTGTGAGGCGAGTTACATGAAAAGGAAATTGCCCTTGTTCACAATGACAATCTGTTTACATTTCACTTGTGTGGTGATATTAATTGATTACATCCCTAAGTCTGTGAAGTGTGAATGTCACACATTGCTGGGCTATATTTTTTGATTAAAACATCATTTCAAAAGCTGTATACTTGAACTTAAATGAATGCCAATTGAAGCCAAAAATCATTGAGCGCTCAGTACGGACTGCACGCTTTATTCAAAATTTGATAGTTTGGTTAAATTTGTAGTTTGGTGGAGCGAGAGATATACGTGTATAACGTTGTTGATACTTTAAGCAGATATGAAAGTCAACAAAACACAAGCATCTTTATAAATTTCGAAGCATCCTAAGTTCATGACCCGAAAATAAATCCCGACTATATTTCAATCAACCCGAAGTATATTCGTAAACCCAATCCAAACCCAAATTCGGCTCGGGTTCGCACACCACTGGTCGGTTATGAGTTCAGGAGGGCAGAAAGATATTACAGCTAGCTACATTGAGGTCTGCTACCTGTCAGTCTGAATTCCTGCCAAAAAGTGATGCTTAGTTTTAGGCTATCTGACCATGACTTTATAACTCGGCCTTTGTGACCTCTGATTGGGCGGAGACTGCCTGCCCTCCGCACTGTTTGCCGCAGATCGCTGAAAATAGTGAAAGTAGCCGTTGATCTTCGAAAGAAATGTCTTATGATATCAAATACATTTGACGACGTCCCAGCGGTCCGGAAAAACAAATTACTAGATGTTTTGTGGCTCATTCGATGAAGCATTTATCGGAGAGAAAATCCTCGTAATTGACGAGCGTGTCTCACATTCGCTACCTTCAACAAGATTTGTTCGATGACAAAATATGTTATACTCGTAGATAACTTTTCGTCTTTTCATTTCATAGCCGGTGATACCAGTAATAACTGTTTTGTCATTGCTCAAATACCGAAATACCGGTTTTGTAAAATCGGTCCGTATTGCGACCTCCAGTCTGACATCAATCGATCATCAATCTCTATCTCAAGCGTGTGCGCATCGATAGGATAATGCATAGTAGATATCACATATCTTTCTCAGGCAATTAGGCCGACGATGATCGTGCTGAGATGACCTCGTGATAGTACATTCGTTGAGAGCAATTAGGAGAGCTTGAAATAATGATCAATGCTCATTAATAATTTCTACGGTGCTTTTACAACGCTCTTGAAGCGTTTTAAATCAAAAGTATGTAAAGCAATGGCACGGCAATTTAGTTTATGAACTCCTATCTAGTCGAGTATGTATGCTCTAAGTGTGTTGCCCTGCTTGAACGTCGCTTGCTAATATCAAAAGATTATCTGAAGAACTAACGATTTTCTGGTTAAAATTAATGTTTTACTTGTTTTCGTGATACACCTATTGTAAGATGTGCTAGTCGTCTCTATTTTCTATTCTATAATGCAAAGCCGCAGGTGGATAATAAGTTGCTGCAACCAATTGTTAGATATTTATTGACTCATTTTAGCTGATTTTCCGCCAACCGACGAAGTAGTGGATATTGTGATACCTGATTAGCAGCAAGTAGTAGTGTTTGTATGTTAGCTATGCGAAAATACATTGCATGCTCAATCTGATCAGTTAAAAAGGTTAATTTTTAATTTCATGAAGGCTGATACATGAAATGCTGCAGTAAATACAATGAGTTCATTCAAATACTTGTTATTTTTGTAAATTCCTGAATGCCAAAAGATGTTGCGCAAATCTTTATGACCTAATTCTCTATATATGTATCATACTCAAAGACAACAACTCCAATTGTTCAAGGATTACAAGAGGAAATAAGAGACAAGATTAAAAGGTTAAAAGGACATAAATAAGTTAATAAAAAGTAGTGTTTAAAGAAAATTACTGAAATCTAGCATGACATAATGTAGTTGATAATGTACCAGCTTTTCGCAAGATCTGTTCCCAGATAGTGGTATCCATTTGATTTAACTTTAAGATCTAATCGTAAGCTCACCTTTAGCATAAAATCACCTACTTTGACCGATGTTTGGCCATAAATAAACTTAAAATTGCACTTTACGATGCCAAACTGGTTGTATGTACCAGGAAGTCACTTTGGAGCACAAAAAGAGATTGTGAGATCATTGATTTTCCAAGGAAATGCAGTTCAAACATACATGTTTGAAATATGGAAAATATTTCTTCAAAGAGTAACCAATCCATCAGTGAATTGATGCTCTACAGTACTAAATACAAAATTAATTATACAGTAAATTACAAAATAAATTACAGTAATTATAAAGATGAAGAATGACTTCCAGCTGCCTTAAGAATTCAAATAGTCAGCAAATGCTAGAATAGCTGACTACTTTAATGCCCCAGATCAAAACTTTATATAATGGAGTATTTACATAAAAGTTTGAATTTCCAGTACTCTGTTTTATGTCTGTGGTATAATGCGCTGAAACCTTGCCTCGACACTCTCCTCTCATGGACACAACATGACAATCTCCACATCAACCCCAACAAAACTCAACTCTCATGCCTCACTTCCATCGATTGGGGACAACAACAAGAAAACATCGTGGCCACCTAAAAGGTCATCACAAGCCCTTCTTGGAATCCACATCCACAGTCTGGTAACAAATCATCTCACAAACAAACATAGATAAACTACAAACAATATAGAACAAAGCACTCATGATCGCCAGAGGATGCACGCGCGACACAAATGCATAACGCCTACACAACGAAACACACGTCCTCCACTGTTGAGCACCTCACACTACAGGCAAAACAGCTTCTAAACAAAGCAAAGTAACACCACCCTCTTCATCTCCTCACGCACCAATCACCTCTCACATAACAAAGACCCACAATTTTCAGTACATGGAAGCGTGCCTTGCTCCCAATCACACAGTCATCCGCCACAACTCAAAGCAGCTAACGCACAGAATAAAGAACAAAATCATCATTGCAATTCCCCACAGTTCACAAATCAGAACAAATACTCGACATTCGCACACGCAGAACACTGACACAACTCCGATCAAACAAATCATCTCTCTTAAAAAATCTACATAAAACCCTCTGTCCACTCTTCACTTCTTTGTCTTCTACATGTGTAAATCACGACCGCACAATACGAAACTCCTCTTCTTTGCACACACATGCAGACAACGCTCACACCATGGGACCTATGATTTGCTCGCCGCCCAAAACCTGACGGCCCCCCTGGACCCCTTCCAATAACAGGGAAGGGGTAGGGTTGACAGCACCACCACCATGAACATATTTTGAACGTCACGGTGTCGGTGTTCGTGAACATGAACGCATTTCGGAACACTGCCAGTCTGCATGAGCATGAATGTAGTTTGATTTATGATGTTTCATGATAAATGCGAATGCTTTTATCTGCCTAACAACATTCTTCCCAACATCAGGCTACCATCACAGCTTCCTGATCTAGGCCAATGGTTGTTCCATCGTTCCAGCGAAGGAATTTCACGCAGAGTTAATTTAATGCAGTAACGGCGCACTTTGATACCTTTCCCATTCATCAATACAATTTTCGATACAAACACTTGAAAGCAAAAGTCCTGTTGATTTAACCTGTACAAGTTATTGACATTCCATCATCAGCGGAGATATGAAATTAAAGATTTTTTTTCATGGAGGATATTGACTGCATGAAGCATTTTTTGAGAAAATGCGCATTCGATGTCCTATTGGCCTAGCTTGATTAAGCATAAATGTACTGCAGTTTAGACGTGAATTATCATGAAGGAAGTTATCAAGTGTGTGCTTGTAATTTTACACATACGAAGCGCACTTCCTGTAAGCAGCTCCTTCCTTTGACAGCATCTAATTCATCATTCCTTATTGCGCATTGTCAATGTTCTAACGTCGATTAGTTGACAATATTTATTGTGAACTTAGCGATACAAGATATCAATAACATCTTCATAAGAATTCAAAAGATTTAAACTAAATTGAAATTGTATAACGTACAGGGACATATACTGACTTGGCCGGCTATATAAAACACAATGGGACAGCTAACTAATATTTTTAATACGGATGTCATTATATTAGCTCATTCATTTACATACTGACAGAGAGTGTTTGTGAGAGAGAGATGGAGACATGTTAAAAATGTTTCTAAAACAATAGATTAGCGAAAGATCAATGAAGCAACAGTGAATTTATTAGAATTTTACCCAGTGCTAACACAGACAAAAGTGCATCGTCTTAAATTCAGTTGTATTATTACACTTACGAGGATCGGTCGACTTTCTGTGAACTGTTTGTGAAAATCTAATTCGAGATATAACACATAGGAAATGTTTTTCTGTAAACCAGGCAGTGATTCCTGTATATTATAGATTAATGCATACATATATTGTATACTACAACTAAATGATTATTTGACCGACACTCGCGCTAAAATACAATATAAATACTGACGTGTGTTGTGATGTGGTAAGAGTTGAAATCGATGGATTATTAATGATGACGGATTATTGAATTTCATTTGATGAATTCATGTGCGTCTTCTCTCCGCTATGAAGGGTTGGAACCAGCGCTGGGGGCCGGCGTTTAGAGAAGTCAGTCGGAGCTGGCGTCTGGCGTCATTGAGACCGACTGGCCGGGATCGGACCCACGCCAGCGTATTCAAAGCCGGCCGGTCAGGGATGGGACGATGGCTTACGTCTCTATACCGGTTGGCTAAGGCTTTGATCGTGAGACATTACTTGGTCAACTTATGCCATTAGACATCATTCAATTTCCACATAGCAAACATGAAATGCATGAATGGTAGGCATACCGGTACTTAGCACAAGCGAGAGACAGTCGGTCGGCGAATCTCAAAGAATTTAGAATCAAATACAGACAAAGTGCTATAGTTTCGTCGAGACGGCATCATCAATCAATCAATCAATCAAAGGTAATCTGCCGTTAGGCAGGTGCCTCATGACAGTTTCCTCCACTTCGGTCTATCTTCTGCTCTTCTGTTCATCTTCACGCATCCGTCACCATTCTTCACGTCGCACATCATCATAGGCCTCTGCTTTCCTCTTAGCAGTTTTCCTTCCATCCGACTTTCCAAGGCTGTTCGTAGTAGGTTCTCATGTCTGAGGATATGTCCATCCCCTTTTCCTCCTCTTGATTGTATCCAGTAGGCTTGGAACTTCGTTCACAAGACTCTAGACTTGAACATTCGTCAGCATCTCGGTTCATTTCACTTTCTCTATCCGTCTCCAGATCCACATCTAAAATGCTTCCAGTTTCCTGATATCCGCTTTTCGCATAGTCCACGTTTCGGATCCATATATGACTATACTTCTTGACCAACTTCTTCCTCACCGCCTGTCGCATTCCATCGGTCAGCACACACTAGTTTTCTGAACATGCTCTTCGCCATTCCAATCCGAATCCTGATGTTCTTTCCAGACGCTCCATTAGCAGGCAGATAACTTCTAGTACTTGAATTCCTCGACCTGTTCAAGTTCGACACCTAAACCTTAACCCTGACAAGGGCACGTTTGCGGCTGATTCGCATGACCTTGGTTTTCTTTGTATTATTCTTCATTCCGTAACTCTCAATAACCCTTACAGTAGGCACTGTCCATTATCTTCTGCAAACCGTTTTCCGTGCTACAGATCACAGTTTTACAAAATACAGTTTCACAGTTTACAGTTACAATTGCAAGAAGACATGAAATCGAAAATTTCACAACTGTAAGTTTCTATTTTACAGTCTGTAAAACTGTAAACTTCATGAAATCGGCCCCTGGCCATCATAACTTGGTTATCAGCATATCGCACAGCCTGAAAAATTTCTCCACCGACTTTGATTCCATCTTCCACATTTTCCAGAGCTTCCTTCATCATGGCTTCTGCACAGATATTGAACATCAAATGTGATAAGGATAAGGATCCTTGAGTGACATCTCGTCAGATCTCACTGGGCTCTGACATTTCATCGCTGACTCTCACCACTGCTGTTTGTCTCACGTATAGCGTAGCGTGTCCTAACTCTCCAATCTACGCCAATCCTAGTTAGAACCTCCATCAGTTTCTTCCAGTTAACTCGATCAAAAGCCTTCTCGAAGTCCACAAGGCAGACATACAGATCTTCATTAAAGTCCATTCTTCGCTCAGCCAAACACCTAACTACTCCAATTGCTTCTCTTGCCCCCAATCCGAACGGGTCATTTCCCACATACTCTTCGGCGTTCTTTTCGAGTAGCTCAGCCAGAATTCTTAACTCCACCTTTGATGGATGTAGAATCAGACTGATAGTTCGGAAGTCTTCACATCGGACCGCATTCTTTTTCTTTTCGATGGGAACCAAAAATCGAGATTGCTTCATAAGATATCGATATTCCTCTATTCTCTTCGGTTTCAGAGTTTTAGTATTTGGCCAAGTAGTTGGCTTTTTTTCTGAGTCTTTTTATGGTTGATTAGCGCAATGCGTGATAGAAAATTGTCAAATATTTTGAAGAGAAAGGTAGGTCTACATCGCATCGCGGCACAAAATGTGATTCGCACCTTATGTGGTTTGCTTGTTTGTCGGATAATCGGATTGCAGACCCACATGTCGGATAATCGGGACCTCTCTCCGCTTGAACGGGACAAATATGATCTTCTGCATAAACGAGATCTACAGTATCCAGTAAATTTAAGCTCTGTATACATGCACATTAAGACAACCAATGCGACCTGCACATTGAGGCAACTAATAGTAATAAGATTCACCTGTATTTTACTTCCGTCCCTGAACGAAATTCTTCGTTAAATGAACCTGGATCGGAATCTAATTTTGATCCTCATCATTTTCAAGCACTACATGTAGCACCACAACAATAGTGCAGCGTTTTTGCAGGGTACATGTGCCACAATAATCCTTTAAAATAAATTTGCTTTGATGTTTACGAAACTCTTCATGCTGATGAAACAATACTATACAAGCATAAGTCACTTAATTGGGACAACTTTCAGTTCTAGATGTGTCGATTAAGCGGAGTGCACTGAACCGCTGTTATTTGTATTGTGAAGACTGTTTTCTCTGCTTGTGTAAAAATAAGTTGAAAAATAGCAGTTATGTTCTATCTATCTATTTACCCTTCAATTATAAAAACATTCAAAAGGAAACAAGGATTAAATTTTTCATTTATCTCTTCTCTTTTCCAAAACAGCATCGCTGAAAAGAACACATTTGCAAAAATTCCCATCCTTATAAAATCAACTTTTTAATCATCTAATCACATTGAGTAGTCCGATACTTGCTATTCCATATGAAAGTCCTTTTGAAAATTCGAGACACTGAGACTGAGACTCCTCAGGGAGCTGTTTCCAGTCAGTTATAATCGACACATCGCGGATAAAGTGTGGGAAGATTTGGCCAGTGTGACGAAGACATTCCTTGCTGTTCGCTCGTCTTTGCTAAACCAACGGCGCCGTGAGCTGGGAAATCAGGAACATTATAATTGTTTGCATTAATTTACCATCTGCAGCTCCATATGTCTGATCTAGGCAACAGAAAATGAATGTTGGAGTAGAAGAGGAGACAGAAATCCGGTGAATGAGACTTAAGAGTGCTTTATCTTTCATTCAAACCCTTAGCAACAAATCTCAAGTTGCAACTTCAGCCACAGTTACATGCAGTAATAAGTTGGATCTATTTTGCTGTTGGGCGGCAAATTTCTTATTCAAAGTCATTGAGGATGGAAGCAAGGAAGTTTATTTCAAGCAGGAAAACTGCAAAATTCATTTTCAACTCAATGTCGCAGAGATGCCAAGGTTTCAAAAAAAAATGCGGTAGACCCAACATCAAATGATCCAACAACAAAAATATGAAAATTAGATTAAATCATATATAAAAGCCCTATCAACTTCCTATATTTCCTTCAATAAATGGAGAATATTTATTTTTGAAGACAATAAATTTGTCACATTTCCAATAAAAAAGATAGAATTCGTGAATCAAACGAAGATCTATCTTTTCAATAAACGTATGATTGTATGCTTCTCATTGGTTGTGAGGGAATGGATGAGGGCTAATCGAAGAATAGGCTAGCGGTGAGTGGCTAATCAGTCCGAACGCTTGATGTTACATTTGAATGATGGAAAGAGCACACTAGAAGGATAAAAACTGTTGGCCTACTTTAAAATACGGCTTAAATAAATGACGATGCGGGAGATTTAAGCAATTATGCGGGTGAGCCGGAGATTGACTAAAAATGCGGGAGACTCCCGCGAAATGCGGGAGACTTGGCATGTATGATGTCGCTTTTATGTACATCTCATAGGCATTGGATAACAAACATCTTCATTACAAATCAAATGAACCTTTAAACATAACACTTGGCCGAATTTTGTGGACTAATTGCATAAAATTCAATTATCCAATAGTGATTTATCATGGATTAATAACTCTGTGGTCAACATTCTTTGCTTGTCACGCGCTATATACGACGTACGTTGAACTGAGGAGCAAACTTCCTCGCTCCCTTTAGTGGATGATAGGACGTGTGACAGATAATATCTGCATGTGATGGAAACTCTACACGCTGCATTTCGAACCTAAGATATATATTTGACAAAAAATTCATGGAACGCTTATATAGCTTAGGATGTCTAATGAAAATGAACATAGTCTTAATTTTTGAAAATTAGGATCGTCGCAAATAAGTGAAAACGCACGTGAATGGATTACTCAGAAAAAATTCAGCCTTTTAAATTGAGCATCTCATTAAGTTCTGAAGCAAAAGTTTTACAGAAGAAAGAGAACGTCGATACAAATTTGACATGAGCATTGGTATCCTCTAAAACATATTCAAAAATGATTCTAAGGTTTTTGTGACAGCGATTACATAAACTACTACCACAAAAGCACATGAAAATTACTAGTTTTCTTACTAACTTAGTGGTTTCAGGAAATCAAACATGAAACATAATTTCTTTTCCCAGTATGACGTATGTGTAGTACTGCTTCCTGCCTATGTCATTCCATATCGAATTTTTTGTCCTCCCCTTAGTCATGAAACGCGTTCCTCGGTAGAAAATTCGTCCATTTGAGGATCACTGAACTGCATATTGTTGCATAAAGAATTAAACGTCCATTTGGAGTGGTGGTCGCAGTTCTCTGCATGTTATGAGAGAAAACATGAACTCCGAACGAGTACTCGAAGAACATGCTCATCCTTTAGCATTCAGTTTAGATCCATCATCTGATTGGATTCTCATGGATGACAATGCTCCATGCCATCGTGCCAGGGCAACTTTAAAGCAGTGGTTCCCACCTTTTTAATGTCTCGGTACCACTTGAGATCTTGCACATTTGCCGCGTACCATTCAGTCTCAAAGAAATTCTTTTTATGTTTGGAAAGATATATTTCTTTTTTATTTCAAAGAGATTCGTTTTCTGTAATGAGATTTCCTAAACGATGTGGTGCAGATAATACAATGATTGGATGCGTGTGCAATTTCAAGCGATGCAGTGTAAAATTTAATTTTACAAGGCAAACTCAGGTAATTTGAAAATCTGTGCTTCGAGAAATCGATCTCTGAACATCTCGTCGTAGATATTTACATCTACATGTACTGTACATGAATACTGTTTCAAGATTCTGTGTCAAATCTCTGCGATCAAATGCAGGTTTTGCATCGTTTTTAAGAAACATAGCCTACTCGTATATTGTTTGTGAATACTTTTGGCTTGCCACACTTGAATGCAAACTTTGCCATCAGCATTTTTCAAAATACGTGATTCTGGCTTGCTGAGCTTCAAGAATAATCAAAAATGCATGGTTTTGTTCTGTCGATTTCGACCTGTCGGTCACTCAATAGGTGTCATTGCATCGCCTGTCGCATTGATGTCTTAACAACCTAATACCAAGTTCGATGTGGCAAGATGAAATCTATGCACAAGACGAATCGTCGTCTTTTGAGACTATGAAAAGTGATAAATTGCATCGAATTTTGTCGTCGATATAATTTTCTAAAGCTGACCAACACTTATCTTACTTTGGTTTGTGACATGAATAGGTTAAATTATCATCATGATACATATAGCCTACTTCGGGCAGGTACTCATGTGCAATCTGATGAGCCGTGGCGTACCACAGGTTGGGAACCTCTGGTAAAAAGGATAGGCAGGAATACGAACTTTAGACTGGCCGGCAAGGTCTCCTGACTTGAATCCAATCGAGCATGTCTGGTCTATCTTGAAACGGCGAGTTCGTCGACGAATTTGTCCTGGCAATGATTTGAATCGGTTGGAATCTTTAGTGAGGCAGGAGTGGAATCAGATTGATCAACAGATGATCAGAAATTTGATCGGCAGTAAGCCTAGTCGCATCCGAAAGGTAATAGAACTTAGAAAAGCCGAATCTGGCCATTAGGGAACGCACCCATCAGTCCTTTTTAGGGCTAGACCCTTGCTGGGTCAACACATAACAAAGAAAAATATTTATTATGATATAGGAAAAAAATTCATAAAAACTGACTGTCTACTATAAAATGTTGCTGTTTTACTACTTATGAAACGGACTGTATATGCTTATGAAGATCATGCGAGTAAACGCAACATTTCAAACGAAGATGATAATTTCTGTGCTGTATAATTTAAATTGCATAATTTTGCTGATATTTGCAGAATGCATCAAAAAGAAAATGTGAGTTAGAGTTCCTTTGCTTAGTTGAATGGGATGAAAGACCAGGAAAACAGGGAGAAGTTTGGCAATATTGATTTCTCTACCGCAATGCGCGGAGTAGCCTATCATTGGAACTATTATCATGTCTGACTGCTGAATACAATGAATACAAGGAGAGACAGATGAATATCATACGCAGCAACAATCCATTAATTGCAAATGCCGCACAGTAGCGTCCACTTGTTGCACAGTAACGGTGTAAAAAGTCACAGCCCAGTGTGTTCTAATTCACTTGCACTCACAGTTGTGGGACTGACAAGTATGATAGGTATGATAAATGCGCCTTATTTGCAAGCGTGATGTAGCACATTGAATCAATTTCTATGCAATTGCAGAAACTCTACCTCAACAATTCCACAGTTAGATCTAAAAATGAATGAGTTTCAAATTAATATGAAAGCTGCTGACATTTTCTTCCTAAATTCGCACACGACCTTCTCATTATTTTTAATTCCTAGATTGTCACTCAGCATCAGTAAAACGACAATTCTGAAATTGTGATTCCAGTCGTCTTGCACGTTATGTAGGGCAAAAGGTCATTTGTTTATGTAGATCCATGTAATTTCGAGTTTGATAGACTCAATAACGTAATGATCCAACATTCATTTAAAAACTCAAAATGAGATTTGTCATTTTTTATGATTATGGTTCCACTTTAGGACAGAATTCTTCAACAGAAGGCACAAAAACGACATTCTTCGTAACAGGTAGCTTGGCCGAATTGCTGTTAAAGATAATGAAAACGTCATGACAACCGATGTTTATCTGCATCGGTAAAGAGTAACAGTTACTCGCATTTTGTCCTCTATCAGACTTGATGATTGCCGTGCGACAGTACAGTCGACACTGCTATCGAAGAGTTCGCAACCTTGCGGTGTCTTTCTTTCATAACAGTGCCTACAAATCCGTTGTGTACTCCTTTAAAAACGACTTATAGAGCACATGCTTTGTAGTGTGCTTGTCTTCCGCTGTTGCACAGTGGTTATTCTAATTGCTCTTCCAATCAAGAAGAGAAGGTGAATGCGGGCGAATCCGATCCAATCTGACATTTGCATAATCCGACAATCCGACAGAATTTTCTCATTTGAATTCTATTAACATTTTGAATCATTCTAACTTATATTATAAATTTAATTGGTCAATATTCATATTATCATAATTTCAACCAGCAACACCAACAGTTATTGTATTCGTGTGAATGGAGCAGACTACCACACACAATTGTCAAAGACAATGCAAAATACAAAATTTAAATGCCTTATTGGCTGTCCTTTGTATCTACTGTTTGCAAATAGTCCATCGGCCTGGAAATATCATTAGTCGCATGCAGTAGTTGTCATTGTGGGGTTTTGCATTCAAAGAAACCTTTAAGCTGTTGAAATATTGATGGAATTTCTACCAGTACTAATGGTAACCCTTTCTGATACCACTAGACAGGCACCTTGCCTTTGCCAAATCCAACGAAAGATATTTAAAACCCCGGTACCTCGCATCGCTTTCTTCGCATTCAGGATTTCAAATGACGTTGAAGATAGTATTTATGCTCACAACGGTGCTATGGAGACTAATCTCTACTTGTGTACTTTTTGCACGTTTGTTCTATGAAGTCTAAATGTACTTTTGCTTTAGTTAAGTTGCATATTCAATATATACAGTATAACCGTATTAGCCAAAGAGGTTAACCGATGCCCATTCAATAGTAGCAACTTCAATGGCTGCTGAATCATCAGGCGTTATTCTGTCAGAACTGCATACCTAACGTAATGTCTTTGAAATAATAGTGTCTTAAGTTGGACTTGGTTTGTTTTTACTTGCGATATTGACATTATTTTAAGAAATGAAAGCAAATAATTAGGTTTGAAATGTACATTATTACTTAATGCATCAGGAGAGTGTATCGTGAAAACAAATGCTTGAGCTACAAGAAAATCATAAAGCTATACATAAAATCGTAAAGATCTTCAATATATCGATTAATCTCTAATTTTTTCAATTCTTCAATATATTCACAAGTTTAATTTGTCCAGATTTGATACTAGCATACATTTATCTGTCAGAAGTACATGTATAATACAGATTCATCATCATTTAATGAAAAGTGCTTCATTACCCGCTATTACACGCAAATATTATGGCAATTTAACTTTATCCCCTCTTGTGCCAACAATCCGTAAAAAAGGCAATTTCACGCAATATCATGCGGAAATTTTGAGATTTTATTACCTTGGATATTAATGGGTTAAATTATGGATCTTTACAACCAATAGGTATTATGTAATTTAATAAGTTGGGTATAATGACAATCATGTATATGTGATATGACAGAGGGCGGGACAGCCATAATTCAATGCAAATGCAAAACATACTCGATTCTCTCCCGATATGTTTAATGCCAAGTGAAGTGGGTTGAAATTAAAATAAAATAATTTAAAACAATGAAATAAATAATTTTAATTTCAATCTACTTCACTTAGCATTAAACATATCGGGGGAGAATTGAGCCTCTTTTGCATTCGTATTGAATCATGTATCGCGTGGCACAGAAGGATGCAAAGGCAAATACGATGACATGTTTTACAGAATAGTGTACCTGGGATTTGAAAAAATCTGTATCAAATTTTTGCTTCCGAATCTTGTTGAGTGATCAGCTGAATTCCACGATGTCGGATTAATTCTGATTTTTCTAAATATTCTAATTAGTTCGGCAGCCAGAACGAGTTTCTGCAGAGAAAGAGGCCGAAAATGAGACTTTCACAGAATGATGAACACCCAATGCCTATAAATCTGGCAAGTTCTCGTTAGTTTCTCTTCTTGTCAGACAGGATCAAATAAAATCACATAATGATGAAAAGCACAAGAAAAGCGCAGATTGCAGCTTTTGGTAAAAATGAAATTGTCTACTTTTTCTCATGTCAGCTGAAAAGTATTAAGTCTAGAGCCGTAATTTTCGGCATGATATATCTTCAGGTCATTTCCTATCATGTTCATGCACCCCTGTATATGTAGCTAAACACATTTTTGGCAAACCTCCTGCAGTCGGCAAACACCAGCTGGCCCACTATATCCACATTGAACCACATTATCGCATACATCTACGATCAGAAACATGATAATGTCGCATGCACATGGAAATGACCTGAAGAAATTCCATGCCGAAATTTAGGGACTTAGTATTGTGTCAAAAATAGATTTAGTGCTTTTCAGTTGATAAGCGAAAACATAGAATATTTCATTGCCAAAAGTTGTAATCAACGTCCTATTCGATTAACCTGTGTTTTTCCTTGACCCTGTCTGACAAGAAGAGGAACCAGATAGAACTCGGCAGACGCGAGGATTCGTACTTAGTATGCAAGGATTGTCATTCTGTGAAAGTCTCATTTTCGGCCGTGTTCCCTGCAGAAACTTCCTCTGGACGCCGGACTAAATCCGGTGGAATACAATCCGACAGTTTGATTCGGATCGAATTTGCATATCTCCAGTGCTATTGAACCACTGACCATTAATGACCTGATGACCTGATTCTATCATTCGTATTCACCATAAACACTTGATTTTAAGTACTGCGGAATCTCCGCTCCTGTTTGATTGAATTTTGTCATCAGTGCTTGTTGTAGACAAACACAGCAAACCACTGCTGGACATTGTCGGCTTGTACATTTCCTGAATAGTTTTCCGTTGTCAAAACAGATTGTAATGCAGCGGCGTTAAGCCTGATTTCTGCTCTTACTGCAATCTATGTCATAGCCGGAAATTCCGAAGGAAATTTGGTCAGAAGACGCAGAACGATGCAAACGTTTCACTGCAGCAACAACGGAAGATGTTTTATAGTCGCTAGCTTCTAAGAAATGTCCATTTCTGTGGTTAATGTCGGCGGATATTTCATTCAATCTTCACTTATAGAGAAATATTCCAAGGAAATTGGATTGGAAAAGAGCATCAGCAAACGCCATCATGTCGAAAATTTCTTATTGTTGTTCACTTCATCCAAATCTGAGTATTCTGCATGAGTGACATCTGCTTCTCTTGTGGAGCTGAAGTTTGACATCACTGAGTACAGTGTTCAGGAAGCCCGGTGCTACTACTATCAGCTTTCAAAGGATTAGATTCTGGCCTTGAACAAATGGGTCAAACATGCCTTATAGGAAAATCATTAAGAGAGAGAGGGAGAGAGAAAGATACATAGATTATAGAAGTAAAGTGTTTACATTCAGTGTAAGTTAATATTTTAATTAAAGAAAATAAAATTGATTTCATCTTTTGACGAAGGAGATAACTATTTATAACAGGGGGTGCCTTACGTGACCTTTAGCTTCAGCTCGGTTTCCACCACCGATCGTTGGATTTGACCATCTAGAAGGTCAAATCTATGGAAAAGTATAGTCTTTCTGAATGGCTGAAATTTGCCACTTTGTGAAAGCAAAGAAGAACGTCGATTTTCAGAATGAGTAGGCCTACAGCTGTTTATTAACGTAATTCTATTAATCGGTATCAACATAAATGTTTAAATCGAAGGGGATGAGCCAAAGAGTTCATCAGATTAGTTTATTTTAAAACAGTTAGTTTCATTTACTGTGCATATTTATACTTCAGTTCATGCTATAATAAAGTTCAATTGCACATCTTTATCTCAATAACTGTAGATCCAATATAATGCGCTCCTTGCAACTAGATCTATCTAGTCTTAACAGAGAACTTCCATTAACAACAGATGTTTTTGATTGCGTCATAATTATTTTTATGTTTTTATGGCTCTGACTGCAAAAGCAGTCAAATTGATTTTATCCGCTAATTCTAGCGAATGTTCTAGTGAACGTTTCTCAATGTGTGCTGTTCGCAAGAAAAATTTATAAAAAATTAATTGAATTTCGGTTGATTGATTTCAATTAACTGATTTTTCAGCAATTCCTATCCCAATTGCTTGATTGCTTAGTAATTCCAATGTCAATCAATTGATGAGATTTCAATTAACTAATTGACTGAAACTCCTTTTACAATGGATTGTTTTGTCTTTTGATAAATTTTTGATTGATGTACCTGCTTTGAATTATGTGAAAAATGAGGTCTACATCATTCAGACACTTGATGAATAATGCCTCTCTAATATCAACTGAAAGATTTATCCAGTACGCAGCACCTGATCATGAGGAAGCTCGCACATAGAATATCTGGACAATTTTTTGTCTCTCAATTCACCATCTTTGTCCACTATCCTCACGAACGCCTGTCTTTCGCAGCAGGACGCGACATGCGCACTCTTTTAAAATCTAGGAGTCAATTGATTATTCAACAACTATTACAGCAAATATCAAGTCCATCTGCGAGGTGTTCAATCTCTGCTTACAGGCTTTTTCAACCAATAGATTGAATGGTGTCAAGTAAAAGATTCCATGTAATTAAACTACAGTTAATTGATTTTTCACGAATTTGAATTTGATTGAAAAAAAGACATGAAATTGCAATCTGTTTTTGATAATCCTTGGTTGGCAGTGCAATTTTACATTTTATCTTTTGTCATTATTAGCCTACTTACAATTAGCCACAGGGTTCTTCGTTGTCTCCCTATTTGTTTGCCTTTCATCTGGGCTCACTTGTTCCCTCGCATTCCAATACGTGCATGATCAAATTCGCAGATGATGTTGTTCTTTTGCAGCCATTTCAAAGACTATCCGGAATTTCAGATCTTATTCATAATGAAATACTTAATGTAAAGCAATGGTGTCAAGATCATGGCCTTGAGCTGAATGATGTCAAATCAAAAACTATGATTCTATCGAAGAAATTTCATTTGTGTGTTCCGCCAACTACCACCTACACTTTCTGTTCTGAACTTGTAATACTGGGTGTGACCTTTTCCAATTCACTGAGATGGGACGGTCACATAAGCAACGTGTAAAAAGGCAAGCAGTAGACTTTATGTGATACGACGCCTTTATGAATTCTTATCCAAAGAAGATCTCATAATTGTATGCAAAATGTACGTGTAAAAGTGTTTTGGAATACAATTCACCTCTTTTGTTGGACTTCCTCAGACATTGAGTGATCGCCTAGAGAGAGTTCATAGAAGAGCGTATCGTCTTATCTGTGGAAAAAATTGCAATTGTGGTGACTTTACGCCTTTATCTATTCGTCGTGACCATCAGGCAATTCGAACTTTTCTAAATATGAATGATCCTAATCATATTCTTCACGACTTATTTCCAACAACTTTGCCACGTTCGGGACATCCGCTTCTTCCCCATTCTACTACGAATCGACGTTCAAAGTCGTTCATACCGTGTTGCACGTCTTTATTCAACAAAATGTACATATAATTTGCGACTTTCATAACAGTCCGTCAGCCATTCTGTTCACGCAGAATCCATTATCCTCCTGCTGATCTGTAAACTTGGATATGTTTGCTTATGATTTTCATTATTTCAAATATACTTACTTTCTTACAACTGATTTCTAGAGAGGAGTTTCATCAAACACATATTTTTAGAGTGCAAACGTTGTAGTGATCATTAAACCATTAATGTGAAAATGACAAAACGATGAATTAAGACAGTTTGATCTACACATTAAATTGCCCTGATCCCTAACAGCCTCTCACTTGACATCTGACCGCTCTGTTCGCATTCCGACAGTTCATACAGTGTGACAGAACTCTATAAGCGGTTTGGTTCCTTGGGTCAGAGTGTATGAACAGGTGAATGCGGCGGGGAATAACTTGGGCGTGGAGCACCATGGTAGCGCACACCTGTTCTGCTCTCAACTTTGTCAAGCGTTGCTGTTGGACACTTCTCCTCAACAATGCTGTGGTAGCTTCCTCATTCTCATTGTTTAACTCTCCGTTATTGCAACTCCACCGTTCAGCTCGGTGGGTGGGCTTACGCAGCAATCCGAAGCCGTTGTCAAGGCTGCGCAGTTATGACGGATTATTGGATTAAGAGACCTCTGTCGCCTCATCCTGTTTGCAATCGGCGAACTGAGGCATCGCCACAATCAGACGATATGTCAGCACTTCCCGATCGGAATTGGATTTCATTTTCCCGTACTTCTAAGTCTCGACGTTCATCGGCCACTCCACCGATCTCAGTCCAACATGTACCTGAGGCCGCAGTCCCCTCCATCCCTTCACGCTCTCAAACTGCACCTCCTGGAGTTGTCTCCAATACACACTACGCGTCTGCAATCGTCCGTATCAGAAATCCACCGATTATTTTCCCGGGACTTGCTCCGGCAGAGCAGACTCAAGTGAAGGAAGAATATCCCAACAAATATATGTTCGCTCCGCACTTACGGGTTCGAAATTTGCATTCGGCAGAGTATAATCCTCGTGTATATCAACCTCGGGCCGTTCCTTATCGAGAATTCACGCGGGCACTCTCTGCGACCATGTTCCCTGGCCATGATGATCCCGATAGTTATTTGCGGAGCATGAGCCACTGCACGCATTCCCCCTTGGTGCTTGAAAAAGCTGCTGAAGAAAGGGAATTACGATTCAGGAGGAGAAAGGATTGGTTTATGAGCCAAAGTGAGCGAATTTGGAGAGACGATCGTGTATTTAAAAGGAAGTACAACATGAAGTGAGCGGTGAAATCTTCTTGAAACGGCGCCTTTTCTTTTTCCTTAGTCATTTTGACACCTTTGCTGTCTGGTTAAAGACAGACCGCCTGACTGAAAACTTCTCAGTGACCGACATTTCCTCTCTAAATATCACCTCCATGTATTTCCAAGGATGCAGTCTAATCATCGAGAACTCGATTACCGAAGAATATAGATATTTATTTTTATCTAATTGATGAATATTTTGGGAGCATACCTTTACAGCAGGCGGGCTACCTTTTTATGGCGCGGGCCACAACAACATTCCATCGGCATTTTTGTGCCATGATTAAAAAACACGAATATCTCTCAATGTCGATATCGATTGCTTATTAGTCGTTTAAAGCAACGTGAGGCCGATGTAGCATTGCACATGAATTGGAGACAAAACAGCTGTTTCATTATAAAGTGTAATCCGCGAGGCCTTTCGACGACTCTCATCAAGCGGTACGTCGTATTTACAGATAAATCATGAAAACGTTTATATACAGAACGAAATAAAAGAAAGTGAGTTAAAGTCAAAGGTCAAAAGTTAGAAGTCAGATCCACGGTAGCGCCAGCGTTATCACTGTTTGCTTTTGTACACACAATTAGGGTGTTGTGACGTTGATGACTGTCACAATACCCAAGATATGCTGCCACTCAATTGTTCGTCTGACGTCATCTACGAATTCAATTGTAACTGCGGAGACAGTTGTGTTGGATGGACTGAACGGTGGCTGGCAAAGCGAGTGGATGAGCATCTTCCAGCATGGCTGATGAACAAAAGACCCCGACCACGATCATCAGAGTCTTCCAGCAGTGCTATAGCAAGACACGCTCTCAACTGTCCGCATTTTGACGTCACAAGCAAAAAGATACCATACATGTACTTCAAGAAGGTCGCCAAAACTCGTCATACAGCGTTGCTACCATTACTAGAGGCGATAATCATCAACGTCACAAGACCCAAATTGTGTGTACAAAAGCAAACAGTGATGACGCTCAGGCTACCGTGGATCTGACTTCTAACTTTTGACCTTTGACTTTAACTCACTTTCTTTTAGTATTCATTTAACAACATAGCATTTCAAGCATTAAAGTGAAAGTTGAAATTGCTTCACTGAACCAACAAGTGAATTTCCGATGACGTGACGACTTCGCTGATGACAGAGAGCAAACGTCATATCACATGGACATGTGAAGTTTTATTTTGTTCACTTTTTTCTTAATTAATTTCGCGAATCCATGGCGCTGGTTCATTAACTTAAAATTGGCTGCAACCTAACCGCGTCACAGGCAGCCGATATCTCAGGTTTACTTGTAACGAACGAGTAATTAGTCATAGTTGGTCTGTGGATGAGCGTTTAATGCATCAAGTGTGAATTGAACCAGAATTTCGAAGAATTCAAAAGATGTCTCAAGCCCATGTCTGTCCGGCCAGATGAAATGTCGATTGATAGACAACCTGTGGGTAATCCTGGGCCGGAGAGAAAACTGACGAGGGACGGAGGTTGCCCGTTCCTGCTTTACAGGGATGTCGCAATGTAGGCTGTGCGAAATTTGAGCATGAAATCTTGGCCAGTTTCAGTTTAGGTCTTAATTTGTAAATTTTAGAATTGTCAGAGGTGAGCATAGAAATTGATGACAATCAATCCTCTAGAAAATGGAAGTTAAGCGTCAAGCAATGCCAAACAATGGCGCAAAAAACCCACGCATTTTTTCTTAGATGCACCTGTCGGCGACTGTATCATTGGGTTAGAATCAGTCACATGTGTAATTCCAAGCTTTTCATTGGTAATTCATGCCTCAACTTATTTCTTCCAGTTGCACCGCCACCTTGAGTAAAGTTCCATTCTATTCAATTTCAGATAAACAATCTGCATAGTTGATGATAAAAAAAGGACCACTTTAATTATGTCAAACTTCAATCGATTCTCCTGCCTTTCAATCTTTTTTTACATTGATACCCCATACTCCATTCGAGAGCTTGTGTTCTCAGCTTTTCACCTAGCTATTGTATATTTGTATTCGTCATTGTTTAAGGTCGACAGACGACAAAATGCGAAAATCGCCTCTCAAGGAATCTCAAAATTTCAATGTGAAAACATGTGAGCATGACAATGAATCATGCAAAGGGTGAACGGGATTTCTCTGAGCACTCTTCCGATGCTTTGTACGTCGAAATCGGTTCACTTTTAAGAAAGTTATGATGTTCTAAATTCATTACTTATGATAATTTTTATTCCATTGTGCAATCATTGAAACCATGACTTAGCACACAGCTTGATAGTGAGTCTTGCGGGAGATCAACTGCAAAAATCTTCCAGTCATTTATTTAGCAAACATCCCCATTTCGGAAATCGAACTTTTGATTTTCGAGCATTGATGGCAGACGCATTGTGACTTGACAATGAAGAAAATGTAACCAATTTGTCAGAAAAAAACGAGTTTTAATGCCCAACATATATTGAGGAACCATCCATCCTCTTCATCCGGCGATCAAGTTAGGATAGCCAACGAACCAATAGATAAAGATCATAGAAACAAGACTGACATGTCGCATGACACTGATAGAATCAACAGATGCAGTGTAGGTGACAATGAAAGAATGCACTGAAGTTATTATACAAGGATGTGTACAGAAACATAGATCAGATCCCAATGCAGATTCTAAAATAATCATCCATGTTTTAGAGATGAAGACAATAAGATAAGATAATGTATGTTCTTTTGTGATTGGAAATCGTGACATTGCAGATACTACAATACGTGCAACATTATCGAAAGTATTCCAGTTGTATGCAAAAAGTGTAAATCATTGAAAGTCAATTATTCGCCAAAGTCAGAATAAATGGGACGAAAGAGATTTATACCGTTGAGTGCGGCATATCGGAAGACGGTAGTGTTGACAACTCGGCAATCGTTCTGGCAAAAGGTCGAGATTAGGTGATTCTCATCGCTTTCAATACGATGGAAAAATCTCAAGCTTTGATTATTTCATCTTGTCTTAATACATTCCTTGTCACATTTACAGGTTCGTGAATTATCGCCAAATATTATTCTATGTGCTCGGTTGTCGATTGTTTGAAGCTTAGAGGCTAGCGTTTCGGGTAATTTGACAAAAACTGGACAGCAGTATTCTATCAATGATCTGATAATAGAATTATAAATCAGGGGATGTTCATCCTGCCAGTAATAATAATAGTAACAATGGATTACAGTTCATCCTGTTATCCATTGTCAGAGATGAAAACAATGGGTTATCGCCCGGCTCCCGCCTCAAGTAGTTAATGCAGGACCTCCCTCACGGACCACCCAAAACAGAAGGGTGGAGACTCACCTTAAAAAGCAACGCTATGCAAACTAACATAATGTAAGGTGCAGAAATCATAATAACAAAATACTATGATACATGTATTCATCACGACTATTCTAAGTGTATTTTGGCGGATGTTTAGAGGCCCACCCATTTGCTTAGTAATTTATCTATGATACACTGCACATTCATTTTTTTTAAAGCCGCATGGATTTGATTAATGCTTCTCTACTCTTTATAACTTAAGTGCATACTTTCATATCAGTTTCACTGTATGCATTGATTCTGCCAGCACTGTGCGAGATACCTATCTGGTTTTTTCAATCCTCACGAGTTACTAAAAACTTCATCGTTTGATGAAAGGACAGGTTCCCCGACGCATGTTATACATCAAAAATTGACATATTTCTGACAGATTTGCTATTTTTCATTATTAATTATTTTGAATTTTCCTTAAAAAATTCTTCTATGCGTAAAAATTGCTAGAAAGGATTTAATTAAAACATCTAAATTTAAATTTAAGTAAAACTTTATTTAGATAAAGACCTTTGTCTAAAATGTTTTCCCTTTGCGCATTTCGCTGGTTGTGCTGATTTCATGTATTATAGAATATTGCATTCCAAATTCAAGATGTGGCAACTTTCGATCCAAAACAGTTGTCTGAAATTGATCGCTAGTGTTATTAATTACATCTGATTTTTAAAAAGTTGTGAATTAAGCTATTAAAATCCATAAGAAGCCGAGAACCATACTGGTAATTCATAAATTGATCAAGCTTTGTTTACAATGTCAACCCATGTTGCAACTATTGCAACCAAGCTGGCAGATAAGAAGACCTTGGATATGATGAGCAGACAGTCTCTTCCATGGCATACGTAAATTTTCAACTTTTAGCTTATTATTTGAAAATGTCAGGTTAGCTTGTACATGAAGGCAAAATTATTTATTTAGAACGGGTTAAATTTCTGATTGCAGCTTTTATAGCTATCATTTTCTAATACTTTTTGACTGATGTGTATAAATCGTACCAATTTTAAATTAGAATATCATTAATTAACATAAATCTGATATTTACCATTGATACCTGCCACCTGAAACAGTAATCAAGTTCTTCCTTGCCGTAAAATCTGTGCATCAATTAACATCTTGCATGGAAATTTTTAGCAATTCTGCAATGGGATAGCTTCGTTGTGATCGGGCTCACGTATTTAAACTTTATTGCTCTGCAGACACTAATATAACAATGAAATAGTTTCTATATGAACCCACTGTTCATGTTCATGTTGAATTGTCAAGCGGTAAACAGCAAGGATCTGAAGACATACGAGTAGAATTTGGCCAACTCTGCTCAGATCCAACTGCATCCATCACCCCTAGATTTGACCCATTGAAATCCTCTGTACTTCAATTTTAACATGCTATGCATTCGATCTCAGGCTCAGATAAACATTCAGTACAGTGTACACGCATATTCGAAATGTCTGTCAAAATTATTCGGTCTACAGTTCAGTCAGTGCATTGGCAAATTTAGCGAACTATGCAGCTATGCTTGTACACTAGCGATCTTATGAGCTATGGTTGCACGCGCATCTTGCAGTTTCCAGCCATACATGTGTTGCAAGTAACATACCATAAAGTTGCTGTCAGAATTGGTTTAATTATGTCTTTCATTACATTAAGTGAAATTAAGTGAGCCTAATTCCACATGTCATTTGTATGTACATGTAGAAGTCTTCAGAACGTCTAACTGAACTGATATTACTTTTAGTGAGACGCATTCCTATTTCCCAGTCTGTATGCTACTCGCATATCTATGATTAAATACATTCAGCAATTGATTGAATTTTGAAGACTGTCAACTGAGACGATCGAAACCAGAAAAATAAATTTGGTCTTTTCTATTTTCTTCACATAGCTCAGTCTTTATACTGTGTTGGTAGTCCATTACCAACACCACGTAAATGTAATTATACTTGTTCCGAATATTCAAAGTCTTCCCGTTCAGATTTATTTCCCCCTTCAGTTGCACTCCGAGACCCGCTCCACTCTAGAGCTCCGGTTAATACGGAACACAAGAAATGAATTACTTTATATTGTTAATAAATAGAGAGTTATCCTCCCTTTCCATTAATAGGGACAATATCAAAATTTCACAAATTAAATTTCAAGAAATAATCTGCTACAAAAAACTGCACCGCATTGCATAATAAGACACTTTCAGGACTGGTTCATCCTACATGATAACAACGTTTTTCAGATTTCTTAAGCGGATCAGACAGATGATTAGCGCAAAAGAAAGCTTTGACACCACTGAGGGATTATTGAATTTACTAATGCACACTTGCATTCACTATCGGTCTAATGATGTTGGGCGTAAGTATTCAACAGTTTCTGACCGACACTTAAGTCGGGCCCTTATGAGGCAAACGGGACTTTCACTGTTTCTTTGTCATCCAATTTCCGGTGTTCTAAGATAATAGTTGAGTTAACATGAAATTGATTGAAATTACAGATAATGCACACACCCAGACTTGGTTCAGTTACTCATAAAATATAATTGATTACAATTATAAATTACTTCGTCTTTCCTCAACTACATTTCAGTTACTTTGCAATTACGTTCGATAATCGCTGGCATTACACTATTCGTTTTCCCACCATTTCTTTTTTCTGGGAGGATATGCAAAGGTCAATCGCTGCCCGGAAAACAGATCACACTTGTAGCATTGATATCTAATTGCCACCTTTTTACTCCCCGCAAGTATTTTTGCCTCACATCTCTACTACATTCAAGCTGAAGATGAGGTACTGTGATATAAAGACTTGTTGTTTCTAGGAGACCTAATTACACTAGCAACTGTGTATTCGAAAAAAGAAATGGACAAAACGAGGAATTGCTTCAGTTTATAAACATGCCAGTAAAGGACAGGGACTACTGAACTTTCAACCTAATTTCACAGAAAATACTGATCGACATTCAAAATATATGTTAAGAAATGGCTATCTATGTCAGAATTGAACAAGCTACCCATGAGTATGTCTCTGTGAGACGAAACGTCGGGCTTTTATTAGTTACTTGCTTTTATTTCAAATTTTTATGGTGTGATAAAGTCCAGGGATTTGAATAACTTGTTATACAATCACAATGCAGATATAAAGATCACCTCATATCCGAGCTTACTCAAAAGCGAAACATTCTCCTTTCAGTCCCGGAAATATTGAATATGTAATATATATGTAATATATAATATATATGTACAACATACCCGATTTTTATTAATCCACAGTTGCGAATTTTATGCCGCTTGAAATTAATTGATTTGCATTATTAATTCACAATTGATTATTGATTTTATACCGCACGAAATTAATAGATTAATACTATTATTTGATTATTAATTATCATTTTTACTGCTTAAAATCAATTAATTGATCAATATTGCTACTCAATTATCATCAATTTTGTACCGCTTGAATATCACTTTTCGTACCGCTAGACGGATTTTCAGCACAAATCAAAGTCTTATATCAGAGCTGATCATAAAGAACGGACGACCTGAATTTCGATGAAATTCAATTGATTCTCATGCCTTCCAATCGTGTCGCACATTAACGTGCCCTACATCATTCGAGAGCTTGCATTCTCAGTTATAAAATGAGCCATGATAGACCTGCATGCGTTATTGCATTTGCTGAGCAGTGCTCAAAATATGAAAATCGCAATTCATTAGTTGCAACTCAAGTGGAAGCACCGCTTTAGTTCACAAAAAATTAAAATGTAGAAGACTTGTCAACCAGCCAACCGGGAAAATTCAACAAGTTGAAAACGGCGATTCACTAGAAACAACACAGTAATATTCGAATTATATTCTGAAACATCGAAATTGATCTATAGAGGTGCTAAAGATTATGCCCGAGTCGTATGATGATGGTTGATACTAATTTTATTGCTATAATTCTGCTACTATGCCAATTTCTCCTCAATGCATGATACTTCATGTGCTAAATTACATATGTAGTCTGGTGGCGGAATCATATGAAATTGTATTCAAATTTGTTGAAATTAAAAAAATCAGTTTGAAAGAGTCATGGCAAATGTTAGTAACTGGAGTCAATTGGACATGAAATTTTTATGAGATTGGAGTTGAACTTACAGATTTATATTGAAATGAAAATCACAAAACTACACATGTAGTCTGGTGGACTGATGAGGGTTAAATTATAGCATAATAACTGCTTTTCCAAGAAATCCATGAAAATAATAGTGCAGATACACATGAAAGACTGTTTCCTGTCCAATTCCTTTATGTTGGCACTAGAACTTTCCTTCCGACTGCATGATGTTAGACGTAGGGCATAATTTCTGCAAATACATTTTACAAACAAAAACTGCAAATGAAATTTCTGCAATTGCCTCATGCACAGTCTGGCTCTGTGCAACTATTAACAAATAACAAAGCTCACCATTTGTCCTGTAAATTTGAATAAGGCTTGAATATCGCTACTCTCTTCCCCCACTGATAGGGCTTGGACGTTTCGGACATTGTCAGACTTCTGCTGGAGCCGTGCTATGCGCTTTGCCTGGATGCCCTTCCTGCTGACTTCCAATGATAATTTCGGCACTCATCCACAAGACCAAAACATCACACACAAGATAAAGCACTGCACCCCTGTTCTACAGTGATCAAATGTGTAAATGATGATTTCTTCAAAACAGGCAATGAAACAATTAAAGCAGGAGACTAAAGAAGTAAGCTAAACAAATGTATGCCACGTAGAAAATTATAATTGTGCAAAAAGTCTGATCAAAAGGAGCCGTTTAGAAATCTACGGCGGCTCGAACCTGCAAATGCTTCTCCTTTCTGGTCAACTCGTAGATATCCACACCTCATCAGTCCAACTAACGAAATCCAACAACATTTTAAATGTATTTATAATAATAATAATATGCGTATAATAATATATCAATAATTTTTATAATAATAACAATAATAATATGCGTTTTATTTCAGAAAAAAAACATACAATTGATCTCCAATGAGAATCGGGAGATTATGAGAAGTTGAAGTTGCTGACATCATTTGGCAAAAACAAAGCTCAAAGATCAAGTTTAACGAGAAATATTAGACATCACAGAGCATGATAGCACGAATCCATTCAGCCTTCGCATTTCTATTACTAGTGGCAATATCAGTCTTCTGCTGCGTTTTGATCCCAGAGCGCTGCTAGCGGTAGCAGATGGTGAATGACGTGGTTTGGATCATCAAGGGTTTTGTGGAAAAGTCGAAGAGCGAGTTCCCTCCTTCGTTTGTCCGTTTTAAGCATAGAGCATTCGTCACAAGTTGTCACGCTGAAACCATGAATAATTCGAAAAGCTCTCTGACGAAACCTCAAGTTTCGGATTCAAAACACAACCTGGATTTATAATAACAGCTGATGCATAATCCATCAAAGATACCCATTAATACCATTAAAAACAAGGACAAGCTGATCATGATTCAGAATCGGCTTCAAAATTCGCAATACTTGTGGACCGCTTGGAAACATTTGTAGAAATATGCTCAAAATGAGTTAACCATGTTAAATTATGATTAAACACAAAACCCAAAATCCTATCATGACAGACAAAGGGCTAGTCATCAATGAATCAATGAATCAATATTTTTTTCTTATTTCTCTTTTCATTTTCAAATATTGCCTTTTGCATTAGGCCTAAAATCCTGCCTGGCATCATAAAACTAGCATTCTGAATCAGTAGACAATACTCTGAAACATTCATAGTGCATAATTGAAGTCGATTTAGTATTTGATTTAGAAATTAGAACAGTAGTTTATAGTGTGACATCCGGCACGACGCTTCGCTTCGCTTTGCTTCGCTTCGCTTGCGCCGGATGTCACACTTTTGCGGGGGTTTTCAAAATTTTCAAAAAAATCAAAATTTCAAAAATTTAGGTAGATTTCAAATTTCACGTGGCCGAAGGGCGAAAATTTAAGTTGTCTCAAAATATCACGTGGTCTAAGAATTTTGAAAATTTAGGCAGACGAAAATTTAAGTTGTCTCAAAATATCACGTAGTCTCAATATACCAGAAGATTGTATTCAAAATATTTATTCAAATATTTATTCAAAATATTCATTTAAAAATGGAAGAAACAAAAGTGGATGAAACAAAAGTGGAAGGAACCTCAAGAATATATCCTTCGTTATCATATGAACGTAGTTCTACTTTAATGGACATTGAAAAGATTAACATTGAAAAAATGAATAAAGAAAAACACAAAGATAGAGTTAGGTATATGAAAGATAAGGAATCTCAATTATTATTAAGATTAGAGCATTATAAAAAGTTAAGAAAGAGATGGACCAAAGTTAAGAATGTAACACAAGGAATTGGCATATTCTTAACAATAAGTTTAGGTGCTTTGACAATTGTTATATCTTCTGGTGTTTTAGTAATTCCAGTAGTTGCTACAGCTTTAACAGGTACGGGTGTTTTTGCAACTTCACTTGTTACAATGTTAGATAAATCTTTAATAACTAAGAAACGAAAATCATTAAAAACTAAGCATTTACATATTAAAGAAGTCTATGATAAACTACACTACTACTTTCAAAGAGTATGTGATGATAATGTTATTACGTTAGATGAGATTGAAAAATTTGATCAAATAGCTAATGAAGTAAATCAAATATCATTTCAATCACAGACAGAAAAAGTTAATGATAAAAATAAAAAGGATGGTAAAATTTCTAGTGATGGTAAAACTTTTATTGATGATAAAATTTTTAATGAAGAAAATGATAAAATTTTTTTAGAAGAGCTAAAAACTTTATTAGACAAAACTTTATTAAACAAAACTTAATACGAGAAAATTTTAAACGAAAAGATGTCAAACAACAAAGCAATAAAAAAATAATTTGTTCAGTAAAATGTTTTTGCTGTATTCCAATGTTACCACAAAATTCAAATATTATATTTTAAAAATGGATAAAATTAGAGCTGATAATTTTAAAAGAATAAAACAATTAGAAGAGTTAATAAAACAAAGAAATATTATGAAAGAAAATCATCTTCAACATAGAATGATAAAAGCTGGTATTCAATCTGATATGTTTGAAAAAATGCAGCAAACCGAGCAAGTAAAAACTGATTTTGAAAAAACTATGAAACCATTTAAAACTCTTGAAAAGGAACTTACAAATAATGATAAACAAATTGATATAACAGATCCAGAGCACAAAACTATATTAGATGACTATGGATTACTAGAATCAAACATTAATAAGAAATTACCAAAATCTATGCAATTTGAACATTCTATTTCATTTATAGATGGAAAAACAATACCTAGATTTTATCTCGGACAAAAAGAAATATTTCCACAACCTTTTCGAGGTTTAATTTTTTCACCAGATAAATCTCCTTTTAATTTAGATAGAAATTTTGTTAATCTTTTAAGAGGAGCAGATTTAAATAATTATGCTGTAGAAGATCTCATAAAATATAAAGCTATGTTAGACAGAGTTGGTGCAGTAAAATCTCTTAGACGTTATAAACAATTAGAAAATTTATTATCAACGGGAGTTAAAGTAGGGAAAGGTTTATCTGAAAAACAGAAAACTGAAACAACTGTATTTTTACCAGATGATCCACAAGAATTACTAAATAGATTAAATATTTTAATATCTGCAATAAAAGAAGGACATAATTCTAGTTTCAATGAAATTCATGCTATATTGAAAAGACTGTTAGAAAAGAAGATTCTAAATGAAAAGGATTATAAAAGTGTAACGAACCGAATGTTCTAGGGCTTCGCCCGTAGCTGAAATATGTTGTTTCTAATTTTTATCTATGATTTTTATCTATGATTTTTATCTATGATTTTTATCTATGATTTTTATCTACGATTTTTATCTATAATATTTATTTAATTTTTTTAGTTTAAAAATGTGTTCAGCAGATTTAGACAAAATTAATGATCATTTAGAAAAATTGACAGAGATTTTGGGTTCATCAAAATTTAGTACGACGTTAAAAATTATAACAACTACTTCATCACACACTTGTAATTTAGAACCCATTCTACATTTAGAACAAAATAAAAATTATCAAATTGCATTGACTAGTTTCTCTACATTTAACACTATTCAAAACGTTATCAAAGATGTGAATGATCAATTTAGATATTCTACTGATAAAGGCAAAACGTGGAAAATATTAACTTTTCTTCCTGGTTCTAACGAAGTTGAAACAATATCAAATGAAATTAAGAGACATTTAGGTATACCATTTAAAGATAAGAAACAATTACATTTTGCAGTTGAACCGGCAGTTAATAAATTTTCTCTTACTTTAGACGAAAATCATCAAGTTGATTTTAATCATGATAGATCATTGTCAAAGCTATTAGGATTTAATAAACAAACCTATAGTCAAGGTTATCATTTAGGTGAGAAGATTCCAAAAATAACTGAAATAAATTCAATTGTTGTACATTGTGACATTATTGAAGGAGGATATATAAATGGTAAATTATCAAATTTAATATTCAGTTTTCCAGCTTTTACTGTACCCATTGGTTATAGATTAAATGTAATTCCACAAACATTAATATATTTTCCTATTACAAGAAAAACTATTAACAACATTAACATTAGAATCACTGATGAAAAAGGACAAGAAATAAATTTTGGAGGTGAAGAGATTATGATAGATCTTTTGGTTCGGGAGGTATAAACTCCCGTTCGAGAGGTATGAACTCCCGTTCGAGAGGTATGAACTCCCGTTCGAGAGGTATGAACTCCCACGCGAAGCTAGAGAAGTTTAATTTTCTTCTTCTTTAGAAACAAAAAATAAAAAAAATAAAAATAAATTTTTTTATTAAAAAATGAGTGAACTACCTCCATTAAATAAAAAAAAACTTAAATTTAATCATCATCCAAATTTATCTAATAAAGTTTTGTCAGTTATTTGTGGAAGATCAGGATGTGGAAAAACATATCTATTATTTAAAATTTTAACGACTCCAAATTTTTTGGATTATAACAATCTTATAATTTATACAACAACGGCAGAACAACCCGTCTATCAATTTTTAAAATATGGATTTGAAAATAATCTTAAAAAAACAGCAATTGCTTCATTATTCAAAGAATATGAAAAATCTGAAGATGAAGAAGAAATAAGTTCGTGGTGTGAAGAAGCATCAAAAAATAATCAGTTAGTAGAATCTAATAAAAATAACCATATAAAGATACAACTAATAGATGATAGTGGTAATATGCAAGATCCTAGTAAACTAGATAAAACAATGAAACATTGTGTAATTTTTGATGATTGTGTTAATGATAGAAATCAGTCAGTTCAGAGAAATTATTTCACAAGAGGTAGACATAATAACTGTAGTGTATTTTATTTAACACAAAGTATGTATTCATTAGACGGAAGTGTTATTAGAAAGAATGCAAATATATTTATACTATTTGAAATAAATGCAAGAAACTTAAGTGATTTGTTAAGAGATTTATGTGTAAGAAATAAAGATGAATTTAAACAATCGTGTAACAATGCTTGGTCAAAAGATTATGGATTTATTACAATTAATATTGATAAAAAAATTCATGAAAGAGTTATAGAAAATATTTTCGAGGAGTGATCGAACGGAGTGACCGAACGGAGTGACCGAACAATTTTTTCTTATAAATTTTTTGTTAATAAAAATAAAAAAAAATATGTTGAATGATTATAAGATAGAGCATGTACCAGTTTTAAAAGATTATCGTCATCCTACAAATCCTGTAAATTCGAAGAAAGAAGTTAGATTTTATTATCATCATAAATACGTAGCGCTCGTTACAGATTATAAAACAAAACATGGTATTCAACCGTGTGTTAAAACAAAAGACTTTCCACTTTGTTTAAGAAGTTTCCGAGTATTTTTGGCGTATAATAATTTATGGTGGTTGGTTAAGAAAGAACATTTAACAGCACATGAATTAGAAACATTACATCAATTACATATTCCTGTGTATATGCAAAAACGGAACCGAGGTTCTATGTAAAATTCATTTTTTCTTTTAAAAAATATGAATCGTGAAATGTCTCTCGGACAAACGTCTAGGATTGATGAATTAATCAAGAAACAAATTGCTGAGTTTGATGCACAAATTAAACATAGTAAACGCAGTAAACGTATTAAAAAACAGAAACGTACTAGGCGTAGTATTAGACGTAATACTAAAAAACAGAAACGCGGAACAAAAGAAATATTAGAAACCCCTATTACTGATATCTTTTTTGATGATAGAATTAAGGATGAACTTGGTGATGATTTATGTAATTTATTTAATCCAAATGAAATTAAATATGAAAATGTATCTTTTATTAATGTAGTAAATGATATGCGGAAACTTTTAGCAAATGGTAAAATTATTAATTTACTTGGAAAAGTTATTAAAGATCAGGAAAATATAATTCAAAATTTTTACGTAACCTTCTATAATAAAAAATCATTTGAAACATGGTTTTCGAATCTGGATGAGAAATCCGATGCTAACGAATGGATTTTTACAGGTAATATTAAATATGAAGATTTTGGAATGAAGTTAGTACAAAGATCGCATAGAGGGGCAGGGATTAATATGAAATATAGAATCAAAGAATATTTCGGTGAATATTGTTATATTCCTTCTGAAGATTTTTGTTTTATTAAATGTTATAATGTTTTACGAGGTTTTAATGAACAACAAGGAGAAATGATGAAAGAAATGTTTAATAATTTTTTATATAAAGAGAAAGCCACATCTAGAACAGGAGTAATGTCAAACTGCAAATTTTCTCAATTCAATAAATATTTTGGAGAATGTGTTCAATATTATAGTCCTGCCAATCGTCATTTAAATCCTAGAGGAATTGAAACGTTTCATAATTATGTTTATTACAATTATTTTCACGCAGGTTCAACAATTGGTCACTATTGTTTAATTAATAAATCTCATAAATTAAAAGCTATTAGAGAAATTGAAAATAATTTCAAACCCATATATAAAACAGTTACTGATGAAAATCTAACAACGCGTCCATATAAAATCATAACAAAGAAAAAAATTGACTATGGTTCAACATATATTTGGGATCTCGAAACTTTTCCCGATCCTAACTGTTCAACAGCTCATCCTATTCCTTACGCTGTAGGAGCTATTAATTTTAATAAATTTATATGTTGTTTACCGAAACAAAGATTGAAAGAATTAGAAACACGTTTGCTAAGTGATATGATTAAAATTAAACGATCAAAAGATGAAGATGAAATTAAAAAACTTAAAAAACAGATTAATGAGTATAATAATTTAACTGAATTAGAATTTAATAAACTTCAAAATTGTGTGAAAATATTTACGAGAACTGAGGATGATGAATGTTCGATCGGGGGAAACCCAGAGGACGTATGTCCGATCCATCAATTTTTTAAAACTCTTGGAAAATTTAATTATTCTAGAGTAACTTTAATAGCTCACAATTCATCAGGTTTTGATTCCTATTTTCCGATAAAAGCTAATTTTAAATTATCTAAACCGCCTCTTAAAACTTCAAGAGGAATATTGACTGCTTCATTACAAAATCCTTATACAACTGAATGTGTTAGTAGATACATTCAAAAATCTTTTAGATTTAAAAACAATATGAAAAAAGATTCACCTTCAGGTAAATTAGCACTTCAAACTATTATAATGAAATGTAGTTATCAACATGTAAAAACAAGTCTTTCTAAATGGTGTGAGAATTTTAAAATTCCTACGAATGTGTGTAAATTAAATTATGAAATTGGAGACATAACACATGAAAATTATAAAGAAAAAGAAAATGAATGGAGACCATATTTAGTTAACGATATTCTTTCTTTAGCTTTTTGTATCTACAAATATAATAATGTTATGCGAGATTTAGTTGGTGAAGATATAACTACTAATTTGACATCCTCTGCTTTAACATTTAACGGTTGGATGAAAAGCGTACAAAATGACAATATAAATATTCATTCTCATATAGATTTATGGGCTAGAAATTATATTAGAAAATCTGTTAAAGGTGGAAGAGTTTCAGCAAATATAAGAAAATACATATCGCCATTTTGTAGCATCTTGTTACCAATATTAAAACAGTATTTACCTGGTCGCTGCGCTGGGGGGACTTTGTCCCTTGGTCGCTGCGCTGGGGGGACTTTGTCCCTTGGTCGCTACGCTGGTGGGACTTTGTCCCCGGGAAATAATTTAATAGATTTAATGAAACAGTATCGAGATTTAGGAGATAAAACTGAAATTTGTAAGAAAATTTCAAATCAACTACTTGAACAAAAAAATGAATTTCTAATGGCTTTTGATGCAACATCTTTATATCCATCAGCTATGTATGATGAAAATTCAGAATACCCTAAAGCTGAATCAGCTAGAAAATTTCGTCAAGAAGAAGAGCGGGAAATAGTATATAAATTTAATACTCAAACATTTAGACCTAAAACTGGAATATTCTCTGTTGTGTTTCAATATCCGAATGATATGTTTTTCCAACCAGTTCCTATTAAAGATAAAGTTAAAAATCAAAATAATAATTCTCATGTAAAAGTAATCAGGTTTAGAAATGGTATATGTTATGATGTATTAACTTCTGTTGACATACAAGAAATTGTTAGATGTGGGGGGAAAATCTTACATATTACTGATGGTATAATTTATGAAAAAAATTATCAAGTTTCACCATTTCGAAATTATATTGAAAAACTTTTTAATTTGAGAAAAAGATATAAAACAGAAGGAAATACTGTAGGTGATGAGTTAATTAAATTATTGATGAATTCGCTATATGGCAAAACTGTGCAAAAAGATATAACCACTAAATATCATTTATGGAATGAGAATACATTGAGAAAAAATTTCACTCAAGAAGTAAAAGATTATGAAAAATTAAATGATGAACAATATTTAGCGAAAGTAGAAATGGAAGATGATGAATTTCTCAAAACTAATATTGTAAAAGATGGGAAGACGTCATTCATGCCATCACACTTAGGTTCTTTCATTCTTTCTCACTCTAGAAGAATCATGAATAACTTTATTTTAGAAATTAATGGTTTCAAAGAAAAATACATTCATTATACAGATACTGATTCAATATATATTTCCAATGAGCTCTTTAATAAATTAGATGCTGCTGGATATGTTGGTGGGGAATTGTGTCAAGGAAAAAATGATTATGGAAATGGTGGAATTATTTTTGCAATGTTTATTGCTCCTAAAATAAAATACTGTATTACTGTAGATGAACAAGGGAGACTTAGTGAAAAGAAAACATTCAAAGGATATTCACAAGATAAAGTAAAAGTAGAAGATTTTCTAAAATTATATTCGGGGAAAACATTATCGACTACAGTTAATAAACCATGGAAAAGATCTTTAGAAACTGGAATTAGTATTCCTGATAAAAATAATAATACTGAAGAAAAAAAATTTTCTGGTCAAATAAATATTCTTAAACGTCAAGCACCTGATGAAAATGAAATTATGTTACCTTATAACGGAGAAGATATTCAAGCTGAAATATTTCAAACAATCATCTGTGAGAGTAATTTAAGTGATGATGATGACACGTGGGAATAATAATTTTTTTATAACATCTAAAAAATTTATAACATCTAAAAAATTTATAACATCTAAAAACTTATTCCATCTAAAAAATTTATTACATCTATAAACTTATGACATCTAAAAACTTATTACATCTAAAAACTTATTACATCTAAAAATTTTATTACATATGAAAATATATTTATCGAATATTTTGGTATTTTCTATTAAGTTTTATCTTATTAAGTTTCATCATATAATGTTTTATCAAAAGATAATTTAAATTTTTTTTCACTAACTATTGATTCATCATCATCATCATCATCATAAATTGTTTCTTCATCATCATCATAAATTGTTTCTTCATCATCATAAATTACACTTTTTGGTATAGGATGCCCTTCCATGATAGGATACCATTCTCTTATTGGAATATCTAACTCTAAATTACATCTTTTATCTGATAATAATATAATAGAGAAAAATATTGGTCTTTGATCTCTTTTGGAAAATTTAATAACACCACCATAATCTGAATCACTTTTAGTTTTTGTTAAAGATGATAAAATTTTAAATTGATTAGATGTAAATCCTAATTTAAATTTTGTAGACCCGACACATAGTTGTCTAACAGTATCTTCAACTATACCATCATTATTATTTTCAATTGTAAGAAAATGAAATTTAGATAAATTTTTATAATTACTAATATTTTTATAATCTTTTTTACCATTTACACCATTTTCAGATGTTTCAGAATCATCATTATTATCATCTATATTATTATCATTATTATCATAAGATTCTTTAAGATCGGGCAAAGCCCTAGAACCTTCGGTTCGTTTATTATGATTATGATTATGATTATGGTCATTGTTAATAGTATAAGGTGTTGTCCACATATAAATTTTCTCTTGTTGAGCTAAGCCATTTATGTAAGATTTTAACAAATTAATATTTAAGTTTGAATATAATCCTATATACGTATCATCATCATATCTTTGCGGCATTTCTAATGTTTCTTGTTTATAAATTGTGTCTCTATAATAAACTTGACATAATAATTCTTCATTATGTTTTTTACTCTCTATGTGAATGTTATATTGATTTTGTTCGTCAACAAATAATCTAATTTTTTCTTTCGAAAAAGATTTTAATTTTTTAACTAATTCTTTAATATTGATATAATTAATAATTTTAGTTTCTATCCAATCAGTATTACTAATTGGTAACACTGCTCTAATAAATCCATAAACATTATTATGACCTATTATAACCATATTTTCTTTATTTAATTCCACATAAGCTACATCATTATATTTACTAACAATCTCCATAAATTTAATAAATGGATCACCTGGAAAAATACAATAATTGGTTTCTATAGAAGGTAAACCTTTAGTCTGTTCTCTAAATATTTCGGCTTGTAATTGAAATAAAATATTAACATCTATACATGGATTTGTAATAGTATTATTATTATTATTATCAAAACATTTATTTTCAAATCCCGTTGATCTCGTCGAATAAGAAGAACAGGATGATGCGGACGAATATAATTTTTTTAAATTTGGGGTTTCCATTTTTTTATTTTTATTAGAAAAAATTTTATTTTTTTATTTTTATTAGAAAAAATTTTATTTTTTTATTGTTAAAAAATGATGTTACCAAATGTTGGTGGAGGTGCATATATCCCGAATAATCGTGAATTAGAAATAGAGATAGAAAATTATATTATGAAAACTGGAGACGTTTTATCTGGTCCATTGCATCTTTCTATTCTTCCACAACAAAATACAGAGTTAACAAATAAACAATATGTTGATGCACAAATCAATGACTTAAAAGAAAAATATATAAACGATGTTTTGGTTCCACTGATGAATGAATTGAAGTTGCTTAAACTTAATGACAAATCATTAAACGAAAAATTATTAAAACTTGATAAAAAGGATAGAGAGCTAGAAGCAGATATAGCAAAACTTTTTAAAAAGATTTCTGAACAATCAAAAATTTTAATATTACTTTCTATAAATTTAAAATCTGCAGTCATTAAAAATAAACATCAGATAAAAATGTTAAAAGAACAATTAGAAGATGAAATAGAAAAACTACCTGAAAGAATTAAAAAAAATTTAAAGCAGTTACAAACTACATTCCAAAAAAGTGTTGATGAATTGAGTTCTAAAATTACTCAACAAATGAAAAAGATGAATAGAATAATAAATGAAGTAAACTCACTTAATGAAAAAGTTGATAAAATGAAAACTCTTAAAATCAATTTAGAAAATGAATTAAAGAAAAATTTACAAGAAAACTCTAAAGAAAATAAAGAACAGTTAGATGCTGTTAAAAGACAATTAGATGTTCTTAAAATTAAGTTAAATGCTCTTAAAACGGCGTTGAAGATTAATCAGCAGAAAATGCAAGTTAATAGAAGAGAAATTAAAGTACATCACACGCTGCTTGACGCAATAGATAAAGTGCAACAGGCAATTAATAAAGTTATCTCGAAGTTGTTGTCCATTCACAAACGTAAATCTTAACACGTAGATATTTTTCCCAAAAGTCAAATTTAATCCTAAAAAATGCCTATAATTTATAAACACAATCTTAAACATTTTGCATCAAATAATAAAATTGCTCATGAACCATCTATGAAACCTGTGTACCATTATGATAGTGTAGAAACTGTCGGAACACAAAAGTTCCTAGGCACCGCAGGTGCCGTCCAAAAAGAAGGAGATGGCATCTTTTCTGGTATTGGTAGTATCGTTAACTTAATTAAAAATAATAAAGATTTGATTACATCTGCTGCAAAAGGAGCAGCTGCTATAGGTAGTACAGCTAGTGCAATATCAAATGCTGTTAAGTCTCAAAACGAATTAAAACAACTAGAAGCTATTCGTAAACTTAGGAATGATTCTGAAGAACTAAAAAAATTAAAAAAACTTTCAGATGAAACAAAAAATAAAATTGCTAACATAGCTGTAGAGGGTGAAACCTTGAGGAGCGGAGCTCCGTCTAATAGTAAACATAATGAAAAAACAATTGAAGAAATAAGAGGTAATGGCGTGAGTAGCAACCTTCGGTTTAACCAGCAAAGCTGTAGCGGAGCTGGTCTAGCAAAATTCTAAAATATATTTTTTAGTAAAATTTTTTTTAGTAAAATTTTTTTAGTAAAATTTTTTAGTAAAATTTTTTTTAGTAAAATTATTTAAGTAAAATTATTTTAGCAGAATTTTTTCTGTCTGTGAGAAAAAACAAAAAGTCAAATTATTTTTTATAAAAATGTCTTCGCTTATCGAAAATAAATTTAGATTAGACGATCCTCCGTTCGTCAGTTACAATCAAAAAAAGAATGACTATATAAGAATTGCTATGAATCCCGGATCTTCCAGTAGAGTAAATACTGGAGGTGATTTAATTTTTGAAGTTGATAATCAGCAGAGTTATTTATATTTACCTGATTCATTTTTACACTGTGAATATTCTTTATATAGTGATGCTAATTTTACAACACCATTACCAGATACCGATAATATTACACTAGAAAATAATTTTTTTCCAAGATTATTTACACAAATGCGTTTAGATGTTGCAACTCAAAATATAGAAACAATAAGTGATTCCCCAGGTGTAATTGATACAATGCTTAGATTTATAACAATTGGTGAAAATAATAAAAAGTATGAAATCGAAGGTTGGTTTCCTGATACTAATGATGGTATAATTGTTGATGATTTAACTCACGCTGGAACAGATGCAGCAGGAATTGCGAAAGATGTAGAAAATATTGCAAAACATTTAAATAAAACAAATAATGATGCATATAAAGAAAGACGTGAATTTAACAAGAAAAGTAAACAGACAGTAAATTGGTCATTGTCTCCATTATTCGGATATTTAGATTATGACAAAATATCATATCAATTTAAATTTAAATTAATAATTCATCGTACGGCAAATAATGAATTAATCTTTTTTGGTAAGACTGGGAAAAAAGCATATTTAAAAATTGATAGACTTGAATGGTGGATTACGCATATTACTCCTAGTTTAGAGGTTGAAACAGCTATTGCAAAAAGATTAAATACTAACAAACCAATTCCAGTAAATTTTCTAAAGCGTACTGCTAGTTCAGTAACTTTTTCCGAACAAAGATTTAACTGGCATTTTACTAGAACTGCGAATACCCCAAGATATTTATTACTAACATTTCAAAGAAATAATTCTCCAAGTTTTGATAAGAACAATAATATTTTTCATATTAATACAATTCGAAGTTTACAAGTTTCATTAAATCAAACTCGATATCCAATTGATCCATTAAGATTCGATGATACCAATAATCAATTTATGGAAGGATATGATTGTTATCGAAATCTTTGTACAGAATTTGGAGTTGAACCACAATTAACTCCTGGAGATTGGAGACATTTATATCCAATTTTCTGTTTCGATTTAAGTGCACAATCTGAAGATATTATTAAAAATGGTTGTGATGTAACAATTAATATTGAAAAGAAAGATTCCACAACTTCATTGATGGCTTATGGTTTATTGCTAGAAGATGTAAAATATTCTATTGAAATTCTTAATGGAAAGATGGTAAGGATAGGCTAAAGCCAGAGGAGCTTCGCTCCGATAAGTTAATTAAAATTTTTTCATAACTAGAATAGATTAAAATTTTTGGTAACTTAAAATTTTTTGGTAACTTAAAATTTTTCATAACTAGAATAGATTAAAAAAATTCTTAACTTATAATTTATTCATAACTAGAATAGATTAAAATTTTTGATAACTTAAAATTTTTTTATTAAAAATGTCGCAAGCGAAAAGTAATAATAATAAAACTGTTGAATTAAAATTACGTAATATTGTTGACAAAAATACCCCTAAAACTATTACGATTAACAAAAAAAAGTATTACATAAGTAAACCAATGATAGAGAATATTCAATTACAAGAAGAAAAGAATGGCGGTATTCTCCCATTAATTCCACTAATAATAGGAGGCATAGCTGCAGCAGGAAGTGTTGCAGGTGGGACAGCTGGTATTGTCCAAGCAGTAAATAAAAATAAATCAGAGAAGGCAGCATTAGAAGAACAAAAACGTCATAACAGAGAGTTAGAGAAAGTTGCTAGGGGAGAAGGAATAGTAGATAATTTTATTAGTAAATTAAAATTAGTTGATGAAGGAAAACGAGTTCTTAAAAATATTCTCCACAATGTTGATGATTTAATTGAAATTAAAGAAACTAAAGATGGTTCTGGAATATATCTAAGTCCTAGTATGATAAGGTAATAACCTCAAGACCTTTGGTTCTTTTCGGTAAAACATTTATTTTATTTTATCTTTTAAATTTTTTTTATCTTTTAAAATGAATTCTAAAAATTCCGAAAATTTAATTAAATTAAAAATTTCTAATTTAGATTTATTGAATTATCTATTAAACAAAAATAAAAACTCAAATTGTCAGCATATTGGAGGTGACAAGAACAAAGTTCCACACCACTTCGGTGGTGATATACAAAAAACATTAGAAAACTTTCCTGGATTTATTTGGAGTAAATATTCGAAAGAAAAACATCTTCCTGGTCATTCATATACCGGTCCAGGAACTCGATTAGATATAAGACTAGATGAGAATAATAATCCGAAACCAGGTGAAGAACCAATAAATAGAGTAGATGCCGCCGCTTACAGGCATGATTTAGCTTATCGAAATCATGATCTAAGTTCTCGACATGCAGCTGACAGGAAGATGATTCAAGAATTAGATAGTATTCAAAATCCTACATTTAGAGAAAAGATTGAAAGAATGTTTGTTAAGAAAGCTTTACAAGCTAAAATATTATTCGGCCAGGGTTTAAATGAAACGACAGCTAAGCTGTCTGAGAGCAACGCTCGAACTAATAACTCTGAGAGCAACGCTCGAACTAATAACTCTGAGAGCAACGCTCGAACCTATGCGTCCGAAATTCACAAGGAATATAGAAAGCCGAAATATCTATTGAAAGTAAAAGTATTTAATAAAGATGATATTTGGAGTGCTGATCTTATTCATATGCCGAATGAAAGGGACTACAAATACGCATTGACCGTTATAGATTTATATACACGATACGCTTGGGTAAAGCCTTTAAAAAATAAAAGTGGTCTATCAGTTAAATATGCGTTTGAAGAAATCTTTAAAGAAAGTAATAGAAAGCCAAAAAAATTGTTTGTTGATAAAGGGTCGGAATTTTATAACCGAAACGTTCAGCCACTATTTGAAACTGTTTATTCCACTGAAAATGCAGGGAAGGCCGTAGTGATAGAAAGATTCAATCGGACGTTAAAAAATAAATTATTCAAGAAATTTACTGAGCAAAAAAATCAGAAATGGTTGAAGATATTACCAGGAATTGTGGAAGAGTACAATAATAAAGTTCATTCTGGTATTGAAGAAACTCCAAAGAATGCTTCTGACGACCCTGATCTAGTACGAAAGAAAATATTCGAGAATAATAATTTGAATGAGAGTAATCCGAATTTGCAGAAACTTAAGCCAAAATTTAAAATTGGAGATAGAGTTAGGATATTTAAATATAAGAATAAATTTGAAAAAGGCTTTGTTGGCTATTGGACTAAAGAAATATTTGAAGTTTGCAAAATAAATCAAAGTTATCCGATTACTTATGAAATTAAAGATTTAGATGATGAAGATATCAGAGGCCGATTTTATCAAAATGAATTACAGAAAACAGAGCTTTAACCTCTAGGTGGCGCTTTAGCTAGCTTCGCTTGAGTTATAGATTGTTTAACTCTAACATAATATCTAGAAATGATACTCCTTTTTGTAATTTGTACAAAACGTATAAACATAATTGCCCACAATAAGTTGTTCCCGGTTTTTGAATTTGAAATGTATTATAAATTCCATTGCCAAGTAATTCTTTTACTTCATTTGTAGGGGGCAAACCGTATGAGTCGAACCAATAGTTCTCAGCCTCCGGGCGGTCAAAATAATAGTTCTGCTGATAATTTTTAACGCCTGCTGACCAATGTACACCTTTTTCATTTGACGTATGAAGATTTGTTATGAAATTTACAGTTATTGATGGAACTTTGTTCCGTGAACTGAAGGTTCCTGTTGGCCTATTTTTTAGGAATTGTAATTCATCCCTCATCAATATGTGAAAATTCTTTATTCCCAATTGATTAGCAATCTTATTTAAATCGAAATTCGTTGTTGTCTGTGTTCCATATAATTTCAAAAACTCATTTATGTTGCTCATTTTATAATAAAAAAATTTCTTAAGAGACCCCTAGAAGTCAGAAGGAGGGGGGGTATTGATTTAAAACTGTTCTCTAATGATGTCTTTCCTTACTACTTAGTCAGAAGGGGGTATTGATTTAAAACATTTTTATAATGATGACTTTCCTTACTACTGGGGGGGGGTATTGATTTAAAACTGGTCTCTAATGATGTCTTTCTTTACTACTTAGTCAGAAGGGAGGGGGTATTGATTTAAAACTGTTCCACAATGATGACTTTCCTTGCTACTTAGTCAGAAGGGAGGGGGTATTGATTTAAAACTGTTCTCTAATGATGTCTTTCCTTACTACTTAGACAGAAGGGAGGGGGTATTGATTTAAAACTGTTCCACAATGATGACTTTCCTTGCTACTTATTCGATTTTGAAATGATTTAATTTAATCTAAATTAAAACGTTACATTGTTCCATTTTATTCTTATGAACTCTTGTTAAGAGAATATTGATTGTTTTATCTGTATTAAGACATTAGCAACATCTGTTACCAAATTTCTCAACATGAACAGCTGCTACCAGTTTAAGCTATTCAGTATGAGAGAATTCTTTGTGACCCGCATAACTCATGACTTTTCACTTGAACAGCTGCTGCCATTATTCCACGTATTACTGCGTGCATTCATTCTGCGAGCGTTCTACGAGACTGTGACTGCTTACGAATCATCTGTGACCTTTATCTATTTTGGTCAATTTCATCAGCGACTTTCAACAATTTTATTTTTTATCATAATTAATTCACTACGTTTTAACGAAAATGGCACGTTCAAGCATCGCCTTTGCCGATTTGAAAAGAAAAATTTCAGACACTATTGTGAACGAAGATCAACGGAAGAAGTGTATTGAGATGCTAACAGAATTTCAGGAGAAATATCTTAAACCAAGGGAGGAAGAAGACATCCACGCATCAAAAACATTCAGAGAATTTTTAGTGATAAATCGATTTGAAGACACATTGCAAGATAACGCCATCAATATCAGTTCAAACTATAATTTTGAAGAAGAAATTCAAAGAGACATCTTACCATCAGAGCTAACTAATTATTTAGCACATTTAAGAAGAGAAGAAGACATTTCGGTGAACAATACTGTGAAGTTATCGTTGTTAAAAGGAAGTGCTTTGACTGTAATCCGGGGAAGTGGCCATGTTTGTAAACAATTAGGTTATTCCAGAGGCTATAACATCTTTTTAAGAAAATTTTATAAACTATATTTACGATTTCCGTTTATTAAGAACTCGACGGAATCTATATCATTTTTCAAAAGGAACTTCGCTATTATTGACTCGTATCTTCGCCATGGGAGACACCGCCCAACCCTTGATCAAATTTTAAACTCAATCAATTGAAACGGTAAGCTACTCCCAATAGATAATAGTACTATGACCCTTCCCTTATTTGAATTTACGAGAAACAATTGTATCATGGCATAATACATTTTCTAGTCAACATATTTTATTCGTTGTAAACCATGCTACTTGTCCTCATTGGTTTTATAGTACTATGACCCTTCCCTTATTTTACTCATACAGAAACAATTGTATCATGGCATAATACATTTTAGTAACATATATTTTATTCATTGTAAACTATGCTACTTGTCCTCATTGGTTTTATAGTTCTATGAGCCTTACCTTATTTTACTCATACAGAAACAATTGTATCATGGCATAATACATTTTCTAGTCAACATATTTTATTCGTTGTAAACTATGCTACTTGTACATAGTACTTGTCTGTGATGTGAATAAAATATTTCAAAGATGGAAATGTGTTTTCATTTTGTATCGAGTTAAAGCAGTAGCAACTACTGGAATTGTAAGAACGCCAGATGAAATGACAATTGTTAAAGCATTAGACCATCTCTTTCTTAACTTTTTATAATGCTCTAATCTTAATAATAATTGAGATTCCTTATCTTTCATATACCTAACTCTATCTTTGTGTTTTTCTTTATTCATTTTTTCAATGTTAATCTTTTCAATGTCCATTAAAGTAGAACTACGTTCATATGATAACTTGAGGTTCCTTCCACTTTTGTTTCATCCACTTTTGTTTCTTCCATTTTTAAATGAATATTTTGAATAAATATTTTGAATACAATCTTCTGGTATATTGAGACTACGTGATATTTTGAGACAACTTAAATTTTCGTCTGCCTAAATTTTCAAAATTCTTAGACCACGTGATATTTTGAGACAACTTAAATTTTCGCCCTTCGGCCACGTGAAATTTGAAATCTACCTAAATTTTTGAAATTTTGATTTTTTTGAAAATTTTGAAAACCCCCGCAAAAGTGTGACATCCGGCGCAAGCGAAGCGAAGCAAAGCGAAGCGAAGCGTCGCGCCGGATGTCACACTATAAACTACTTAGAACTAGGCTACAGCATTGTCTTTATTATTCAATTCGACGCTTTTTCGATGAAGCCAATTATTTTAATTTTCCTGATGCAGATCGGCAATGTGCAATTTTCTTGTCAACGTATCGGAGTATCACTAATTAACCAACAACTATATTGACGGTGAAGTGATGAAAACTTGCCACTTATACGAATTTTGACGTAGGGTCAGTTTATTACTATAGAGCTGATCATAAAAAAAGGACCACCTATTTTTCGCTTAGTTTATTCGATTCTCATGTCTCCCAAGCGTGTCGCACAACAACGTGTGATACACTATTCGAGAGCTTGTATTCTCAGCTTCAAAATTGCATCCGTTATTGTATTTGCTGAGAAGTGCTCAAAATATGAAAATCGCTCAATTTGCTAATCGCAATTTTTCAATAAGAAGGCATGTGAGTATTATAATTAATCAAACACGGGGAGAACGAGCATTGCTGAGCTCTATGTTGATATACTGGTCATTAGACTAGGAAAAATGAGTGATATCGTGAAGCTATGGAACAATCATAACTCTTTTGGCTGAATACGTTATACGTACACGTATTTTCACTTTTTCATAAAAGATGTTCATGTTTGGTGTCTTCAGAATCCGCACGATGTAAGGAGTGCGAATATGAAAGTATTATTCATATAAGTTCAATAGTTCTTTTTCAAACTTCTTCAGCATTTTTTCTTATTACCTCTAATGTACACAAACATACAAAGCAAACAACTGCAGTCACTGTGAGAGAACAAAGACATGCCATTGTTAATTGTTTTGTTTTGAACCTTCGTTCACTTGACGAATTGTGTTTGTGTCCCTTTGTGGTAGTGAAAACAAATGTTAAAGAAGCTTGAAAAAGAACTATTGAACTTATATGAATAATACCTTCATATTCGCATTCCTTACATCGCAAGGATTCCAAAGACACCAAACATGATGAAAAAGTGAGAATATAACATTTTCAGCATAATATAACATATTTAACATATAGCATACCTGCTAAGCTGACGAATCAAGAACGAGAATTGTTCTCGATGTGTGGTCGATTAGTTGGACACTATCCTGTGGCTAGTTGGCTGCGGTTGGCCTGTAGCATCATCAAACGTCATTGAGAAGCTCGGTCGAGGGATGATCCTGTCGATCAAGAAACCTTGGGAAGAGCGAAATGGGCCGCATCACGAGTCCGGTGTGAAGATCCGGCACGAGGGAAATAGTTTGTTTGGTTCGGTACTGGACGATGCGTCAAACTGTGTTGTGACGCCAGTTCCCTTGCAATTGTGGTTGTTATGGAAGCGGATGGTCAAGTCATTGAAGATGCTGCGCGGCTGCGCCCTCGAAATGATGGTCATCACATCAGCGTTGCTGAGCTGGAGGCAGTGTACAAAGGGGTGAATCTGGCATGCAAGTGGGATGTTGATCAAATGGTAGTGATGACAGACTCCTCGTCAGTGCATTCATGGTTGGACAAGGCAGCAAGGGCGCGAGTTCAAGTTTGTCGGAGGCTGTTGTTCTGCGTCGACTTCATTCGACTGCAGGGGATCATTATATGGAGGCAATCAAGCAATCGCAAGGATGGCATCACTTTAAAATTGAAAAGACATGGTACTTCGCGAAGATGTTATGACCATCGGTTGCTCGATATGATGTGGAATCTTACGTGAGGCAGCGTCAATAGTGCCATTGGATCGATCCAGTTCCTGCACGTTGGGACCGAGGTGAATTGTAAGCAGTGGCGGCCCGTCCATATGGGCGCCTGGGGCGCAGCCCTCCATTAAAAATTATTTACATCAAAGAAAATTTACACAGAACATTGCGCTGAAACGCAACTGATCTGATAGACTAAATTGAACTATCAATGGTTCAACCTGTACTGCTTAACACATTCGAAGCGTGGTTCAGTGACTCATTCAGACGTCACTCTCCCTCTCTTCTACCGGATGGGGCGCACAGTCCGTGCGCCTCGATTCATACATGTTTTGCTGATCATACATCTGCATACATCGAAGATTTTTAGCAGCTTCGCACGCGTAAGCAATGCATGGATGGGGCGCTCTCAAAAAGTCCCTCTGGCTCGCTTTCGTACATTCTGATTAGGTAACGCCGCGCGTGCGTTGGGAAGTCAGATTCTGGTCAAACTTATGTTATTCTGATGCGTGTATACAAGCCTTGTACTGGCGAAGCACTTTCAATCATAACTGTCTCACTGTGTCGACTAAACATGAATCAGATTGCATATCTTTTAAGAAAGCCGTTTTCTCAACATTCCCTACAAGAAAAAATTGAAATTAGAAATCTCGGTCGGCCAAGGCCACGACTCAACGGCAGCCAAGCTCACGTTTCAAGCGACAGAGGACGAAACTACAAGAGAAATTTTAATACAGAATGGTATTCGAGATGCGAATGTCTTTGTGGATCAGATGAACTGGAAGCTGTATTTTGTTTTCCTTGTGTGCTATTTGGTGGTGATCATCGCTGGACTTTACATGGATACAAGGACTGGAAACACCTATCGTCCAGAATACAGCAACATGAACAGTCTCGCACCCATCTTGCTTCTGCCTATCAACTTGGAACTTTTGGAGAGAACAACATCGCGCAGCTACTGGACGAAAGTTATAGACTCTCCATAAAGCAACACAATGACAGAGTGAAGTCAAATCGCTATATTCTATCCAGAATAATCGAATGTATCAAATTCTGTGGTGCTTTTGAACTTGCCCTACGCGGACATGATGAGACAGAAGACAGCATCAATCCTGGGATCTTTAAGGGATTGATAGATTTCACCGCGAGTCTCGATTCAGCCATGGAGCAACATCTCTCATCGGCGACTGTGTTTAAGGGGACATCAAAGACAATTCAAAATGAGCTTTTGGAGTGTATTTACACTGTTTGTGTCAATCATTTAAAGAATGAAGTGAAGTCTTCGCGTTTCATCAGCATCATATGCGACGAAACTACTGACGTGTCCAACAAAATTCAGTGTGTATTTGTGATCCGCTATCTCCATCATGAGGATGTAAAAGAACGTTTCATTTCATTTTCTCAAATCACAGCTCCGAATGCAGAAAGCATTACCACAACAATAATCGACTGCCTGAACAATATCATCGAAGCTTCTGATACAGACAAACTCATCTCACAAAGCTATGATGGGGCTGCTGTCATGAGAGGAGCTCATAATGGTGTGCAGAAATTGGTGAGAGATAAATTTCCATTTGCTCATTATATACACTGCTATGCTCATCAGTTGAATTTGATTATGTCAAACGCGTCGTCTGCCATAGTGAAAGTAAGATTTTTTTTCGCAAATTTATCTGCATTTTCTTCGTTTTTTCGCTTTCACCGAAGCGAACAGCTGTCTTGGAGTCATTGTCTTCAAGTCGGCTACCAAGACCGTCGGCGACTAGGTGGAACTTTCGATCGCGATTAGTCAGCACTGTGCTTGAAAACCGACAAAGTTTAATCCAGTGTTTCACGTTCATAACGGAAAGCACTGATTTTGATGACAACAGTATTCACAGCGCAATGGGACTTAAGAGACTTTTGTCTGATGAGGAATTCATGTTTTTTCTATATTTTTTCAATGACATTATGCTTCATGTTGATATCTTATCAGCCCAGTTGCAAAGCCGTGATTGTGATTCATTGTCTGCTCGAGATAACATTCATGATTTTTGTCGTGCCATTGAAAGTGCCAAGAACAGGATTGACAAACTATGGGAGAAATTGCATGAAGAAGTTTATTTTGACTCGACAACTCGCACGTTTGCTCAAAAATCGGAGTGTATTGATTTCGCCGTAAAAGTGTGCTCATTGATTATTAGTGATTGTAACAGACGCTTTGATTTCTGCAGGCATCTTTCTGCAGCACAATTAATAAGAAGTGACAGATTTGCTGAGTACAGCAACAAATTCCCTGACGCTTATGTCGATGAAGTTGTTGATGCTTATCCTTTCATAAACAAAGAAAAACTGAAATCTGAGTTGAAAGTGCTATATGAGCGGAGTGATCTGCAGAAAGGCACAGGTGCGATCGGCATGTATAAATTTTTGTCGAGAAGTGGGTTGGAAAAATGTTTCTCAGAAACTTGTGTAATTTTGAAAATTGTTCTGACAACTCCCATGTCAACAGCTGAAGCTGAACGGTGTTTTTCAACCATGAAGCGCATAAAAACATTCTTGCGCAATACCATGACAGATAACCGCATGAATGCTCTTGCTATGCTTGCTATTGACAAAAACCTTGTCCGAAGCATTCCGAATTTTAACGAACAGGTTATTGACATTTTTCAAACTTTGAAAGGGCGAAGAGTCGACTTCGCTTATAAATCGTGAATAAATGAAAATGATAAATGAAGTCGTTTTTACATTTGATGTCGGTTTCTGTTATCAAATTCAATTTTTTTCCTTTCTTTACTGAACTAGGAAGTGTTCGAGCGATGATTTTGTTTTTAAGTAGGCTTCCGAAAATAATGTCATTATGAAGGACCACAGTAGCATATTTGCAGTGAGGCTTATCATGTCATAAACAGGCATTTACATAGGCGTACATGAAGTATAGCCGTAGTAGATGATGGGCTAAGATGAAGACGTTTGTATTGCGCCCCACATGAGCAAGACTTCACGAGCCGCCACTGATTGTAAGTGAAGAAATCCTGGTTTCGTCTCGCAGTGGATGTGACACATTTTAAAAGATATCAATGCCTTACGGTCATTGAGTGTGGACCTTCGAGGTGATGTATTTGGCGGCGTGTGGAAGCTTAGGTTGTGGTCTCTATTGTAAAGGAATTCCAAAGCATAATGGTGGAGCATGGTCTGCCTTATAAAATTCCCTTCTTCCGTTCTGAGAAATTCAAGGAGTTCTGTGATTCTTGGAATATGGTCACCAGGTATGGATGTCGATGCTTCCCTGTAGCAAAGGTGAGACTTTGGAGGTGTCTAGTGATTACAGTCCTGGGGATCGCGTGTTTGTGACACAGAATTAAATATTTTGTTTATCTGCTTCGGTTTGCTAGAAGTGTGATTAATACGAAATCGCCGGCACATCGAGGAACCTATAAAGTGGACAAAAAGGAATTCCTAATACCTTACAGAGATGGGAAAAAGTCGTGCGTCGCTTGCGGATTAATGTGAGTTCCAGCAAAGTGCTTCGATTGCCAAAATTCCTTCAGATTCGGAGAATTCAGATCATTGCGCACAGGTTTTCTCCATGATGTTGGCCCTGCTGATCATTATTGAAGAAATCAGCAGGCGCACTAAAATTAGTTCACTTGATGTTTTCACATCCTCTCCTCGGCATTTCTCACTGTATAGTGCATACACTGAATCGAATGTTAGCCAGGCGATGTGTGTTTTGGTGTGTGCGAAGTGATATCACAGCACGCACGCATCTCCCACTGGCTCTGGTGTCCTCTGCTGACAGCTTAATGTTTGCCATTTCCGATAACAAGCGATACACGAATGATCCATTCGAGAAGGAGCAAGTTGTCTAATTCTGTGATGTGCCATTTCGATATTAAGGTTACATACAATTCTTCCTTTCTAGGAAACCGATGACGCGCGCAGATGAATCTAATTTTGTGGTTTGTGAAGCCTACGTGTTTGGCCTGTGAAGACAGTGACTGGGTTAGTGTCGAGGACAGCTATTGAGGTGGAAGGGATATCGCGGCATGTTGGAGATTTGGAGATTTGAGGACAGCGGCTACTGGTGAGGATTCAGAGGAGAATCAGGTGGAGGATGGGTGTGCTGATGTGGATTCTTGGAAAGTGGCGTCCGAGTAGCGTTATACCGAAACCTTGTGGATACGATGGATCGGATTACTGAGATCATGAATTCTGGGTTAAGGCTTGTGGATTTGAAATCAGATGGGGATGTGGTTCGACTTCAAGTATCGTGCATTGGCCAATTATTTGTGACTGGCTTTGTGATGACCATTCATTGTGCATGCTCTTACCGCATTGCTTTCCTTGCAAATGCTGAACATTCAGTGCATGTGATAGCAATGAATAAAGAGGTAGCTGCATAAGCGGTCGCATTACAGCTCATACTCACGGCTGGGCCATGTATTGCTCAATTGTATTGCGTCCTTAGCCGATCTATCCGCGCAGGTGCATTAAAAGAGTGCTTTTTCTTCATCGTTGTGAAATTGAATCGATTGCAGATAGCTTGACTTATATAGAGCAGGTTAAGCTGTTACATTATCTCTGACTAATAAAAATTTTGCATCAAATCCTTGTCAACACAGAAATGAAACACGAACACGAATGACAACTGGCTCAACGCGTCACAAAACACTATCGTGGTCGTATCACGAACGCAGACCTCTTAGTTCCAAGACACCCCGCCCTGGGTTTCTAAAATACCAAACTCATCCGGATAAATTTGAGTTAAGTATACAGCACACTTAACAGATACGAAATCACTGTCCTGCTTTTGACAGAAGCAGAGAAAATCAGAAACAATAGGACTTCATCTCTAGTAACGACTTGACAAGTGACATTTATTCATATCTGTTAAAGAGAGCCATCAGTATCAGATCAGTCAATTGCTATTTTATCTCTAAATCGAGAGGGTCGGTATTTGTATTTGTGCTCTGGTCTTTCAATCAGTTGATTCATTACAGATTAAATGCTGTCCACACTGTAAATTGTAGAGTACAAAAGCGCTATTGTTCGTGCTCATACACTACGTAAGCGATTGGCTTTCCTATTGGATGATGAAGATAATCAAATAGGAAAGCCGATCGCTTTCGTGGTGCATGAGCACGAACAATAGTCCTTTCGTACATTTTGATGTTCGCGCTTTGTGCATCGGTTTCGTAAGTAGCTTTGGTATTGCATAGTTTACAGTACATGCTGTATATCAACTGATGATCGTTTTGTATATGTTGCCTATTTGCATGTTTTTGTCGACCCTCTCCCTAATTAGAGCACTGTAACATGGTTTTAGCAATACCTTCTTTTTCAGAAATTATGGAAATTATAACACCGGTATAGAAGTGCAGGCGTGCCTTTTTTTCAGAAGCATGCTTGGAGTTATTGATGGAATTGACTTAATTCAATCGTTTTTTCAGTAGGATATTTTTGTTGAGTTTCGTCTTGCGCTGAATAATAGGAATGAATATTCTACCGTCTTCTTGCTCTTTATTTGTTTCCACTGTGATCCATTCGTTATCACTTTGTTCTTCTATTAGTATTTCAGCATCAAGCGCAGTGCAGATAACTAGAGTTCCCTGGAAGTTCTATTTGTGCTACGTTGCAATGCTCTAAGTTGGATGGAACACTCGTTTGAATGATATCTGATTCGACTTCGACTTCGTCGTCGTGCTTTCTTTTAGACATCATCCAAACTTGTGCTCTATCCTATGCGTAAATTTTCAAAAAATATTAAATAAGGATTAGTCAACGATGGGAAAGTTATCGTGAATTAGTTACGTTTTACAAAGAAATTAGCCGTCAATTGATAAAGCAATTCACTTTTGCATTTTGACGAATATACTTGAATATAGAAATATTTGATTTTGATTGATTATTATCTCTCCTACTAACTTTCACATGTGTTCCATCGTATAAAGTGAAACATTTGAACATTTCAGCTACTTCTCCAAGCCAACTACAGCTCCGGTTTTTTACATGTGTCTTTGTGTTATCACGTTTATGTTAGCCGCAAGTCGGCAAAAAAACATTTTTGACTTTTGATGCAATGGAAGTTGGCAAAAGAAATGCTCCAATGAGCTTCACTCACTTATTACATGTTTAAAAAAGTTAATTTCACTTTCTTTTCTATTTATTCAATCACAATTTGCGGATGATCTGGCGTTTAAACATCGTGCTAGGGTTGGAGTGGTGCCATCACAATCGCGTTTATCTCTTCTTTCATTTGTTCGTCTTTTTGGCACCCTTCGGATTGTTCCAAAACGTGCGGGTCGAAATGTTCATTCACGAAAATTGATAGAAAAACGTGTCTACATGTTCAGGTCAGAGAGTGCTTAATTCTGGTATACGTTAAGTCTTGCCCAAATTTTGGGAACAACTAAGTTTATGCCTATGTGGATGATGTTCAGCTCTCAATGTATTCAATTATTTTGCTGTATTTAGATCAACAGAGAACACGTGTTTCTGGAGAATTAAACGCTACTGCTTTCATTACTACAAAAAATTTGTTGATGCATATCGAATTTTGATCGAGCCCTAGACTGCTGTTTCGGTTTTATGCCCGCCATTTTGAATTTTTCTCATTTTTCGAAGAGTGCAAAGCCACATGATGCTCCAACAGTGTCAAAAAATACATAGAAAGCCCCAAACATCTGTGGTTAAAGACATTCTATTCTTCTACGCGCTGCACTAAGAGTCAGAAATCACTTGATCTGATGCTGTTAAAACATAGGGAATGTTTATGAATACGTGCGGGCTAGCGTTTATAGTTTGCGCGTCGTCTACGGTTGTCTGCGTTGCCGCTTGAACCACGGATGAACTGCTAAGCATGTTCTGTCTTCCCTGAGCATGAAATTGAGGTCCTATCACATTGTTTAGCCTCTGATACATGCAGACCATGCAGACACATGAGACGCAAAGTCTATATAACAGGACTGCCGACAGATATTGCAGCAATGTCACGCATAGCCACGGATGTTTAGGGTCATGTGTAATTACGCATAATTGAGAGTGGCATGTCACCTAGTGTTCTTACTGCGGACCCTCAACTGTGTCACATAAATGCGAACCTTATGCAGATTGTATGCTAAAACGCATCATTTTAGCAATGTTTTTACGCTTATCTTCGTTAATGGGTATCTTTCTATTGGTCATATCACTCATAAAGAAGATGAAATTTTGAAGCATATAAAATTTCGCATAAGATTCGGACCTTTGACATGTGGACCCCTTCATACCCTTAATGCGGACCATTTTGATCAACAGTGTGCGGCTAAAATCATGTGTGAAAATCTGAGTTATATACAATTTCGCTTATCGGCACTTTGATCAAATGTATGCTAAATTACTGAGAGATGTGTATTTATTATCGTCTTTTGCATTATGACATTCTCTTCTCTACTATTAATCCATCCTGATCAACTTTCAGCTCTTGCGGTGAAGATAGAAACACACAGCAGGGAACTCCATCCGTATTCGGCTATATATTATTGGTGGAATATATTTGTAACTTCAAATCAATCGGTTGTTCTTGAAGCAATAAAAATACCAACGAGAGGAGAAAAAATTTCCAGTGAGTCTATGATTCTTGCTAAAATTCTACCAAAAATTCATGCGATTAATCGGATTCATCGAAGTTGATCCAAACCATCTACGTCGGCAGACCTTCCGATAATTGATAATTTATTAAAATTGATTACTCGTAAATCCAGAGCCCAAGCGCATTGCATCACAGTTGTCCCTGCCTATAGCGACTACGTGTAACGATTTTCCGAATACAATGACATAAAACATTTGCAGAAATTCACAGTCAATCGGTAGGGCCTTTTAAAATATATTGAACATGGCATGACCTTATCGTCTTGCATTCCGGTGCGATACTTGCCATTTGCGATCTGATGACTGTAAGCAAAGAATTCAGTCTCATGTACTACATATATAAGGCTACGTGCAAATGCATGTAGAATTATCAAATAAAAAGTTTGAATGCAAAACGCCGAGCGTCATATCAGTCATTTTGAGAAAACCACGCTTGATTGCTTGTCGAAAGTGTCAAACTTGTAGCTTGTAAACTCTTTATAGCGCACCAATTGTGAAAATGTGTCGAATATAGACTGTATGTACCGAATATACAGGGTGGGCCATTTAAAACCGCCGTTTCTAATTCATTGTAACTTTTTTGACACTCAATTAATTTCAATAAAATTTTACACAAGTTGCGTACAAACATGCAATTTAAGTTCATTTTGTTTAAACTCTAAGAAGACAATTTCACGAAATATGAGCCTCGACATGATGGCCGTCAGTTTGTATCACTTTCTCCAACCGACACTGATATTCTTCAATCGTCTTGTGTCGTATCTCATCAGTCACTTCACCGGAAGCAGTCATAAGGCGCTCCTTCATTTCTGTGATGGCCTTCGGACGAGTAACGTAGACTTCGGACTTTATAAAGCCCCACAGAAAAAAGTCACAGGGCGTCAGATCCGGCGACTGCGCCGGCCAGCGCATCGGACCTCCACGACCCATCCACCTGACAGGAAGCTTTTCATCCAACCATTTACGAACCGCTCGACTCCAATGTGACGGGGCACCGTCATGCATGAAAATGAGTCTCTCCACTAGGCCGAGTCGTCTCACTGCTGGCCAAATCGCTCCTTCAGCATGGCTCAGTAGCGCTCACCATTTACAGTCCCGTCAAAGAAGAATGGTCTAATGATTCCTTCAGCACAAATAATTGCCCATGCAGTTGTTTTCTCAGTGTGGAGGTGTTGTTCGACAAGTCAATTTGAGTTGTGCGGAGGCCAGTACCTATGATTGTGGCAATTGACCGCACCGTCCAGGTAGAAATGCGCCTCATCCTAAAATGCAAGCGCGATGGATCGTTTGCAATACGCCGAAGTTCTTCATTTGCAAAGTCAAACCGGCTAGCGAAGTCCTCCTCTGAGAGAATTATATGCACCTTGTATGGATGCCATTTTAAACATATGATGATCCGACGGACAGTTGTGCGACTCATTCCTAGAGCCAACGTTGATCAACGAGTCGAAGTGTGGGGATCCTTGCTAAAATGGTCCCGAACTGCTTCGATATCATCATCACTCCTCCGCGTTCTGGTTCGACTATGTGGTTCATTCAAGACGCTTCCAGTGTTCATCAGCGCCGCATGCCACCTTATAATGGAATCGCCTGACGGAATTGAGTCATGTCGTGCCTTGCAGAATTCGGTACGAAACCTGCACTGCACCAAAACAATGCTCTGCATTGAATCAAACCACAACGTACACTTTGAGCGCTCTCGTGTCGTGAATGACATGGTCTTTTGATGGAAATGAAGGATTTCTCGTGATTAAAAGTTTGAAATCTGTTGATTTCTACAGTAAACACCAATTTTAGAATTTTCAATCAATTTAACATAGCGATGATGTTTCATTCAAAGCAGAAAACTAGATTCTGCATGCAGTCTGCTTTCCACGCTCTCTAATAATGTTTTCTCATGAACGGAAAGTTAAAACTGCAGGTATTTATGGGAAGAACTATTGTCAAACATTTGACAAATTCAACACAAATGATAACTTTTATCACAGATATTCGAACCTTGAACACTTTTCACTGCTTCAAAATAGAGATTTTTGGTCATCATAACTTAATAAAGAGGATGCTTTTGACTCCCTCAGTTAAAATGACAGATACATCCATGCAAAACTGTAACATGTCAGAAAAACGTAAATTGCATGTTTGTGCGTAGCTTGTGTAAAAATTTCATTGAAAATGACAGATTGACATAAAAGTTATAAGCAATTATAATCGGCGGATTTATATGCCCACCCTGTACATCCCAAAAAATATATAGCAATTTGGCACTACTTCTCCCAAGCTTTAACAGTAGATTATTACGTTCGTAAACTTAAGAGCAGACTTGAAACACTAGAAAACGAATCTCATACCTATCGTGCAACGAATTATTGCGACTTAGCTGCTCCCACAAGACCGTTTAAATAAAAGGAAACAACTCAGTCAATACATATACTGCCTGACATAAAAAGTGCTCCCCTCAAATATATGAATCATTACTCAAATATATCACACTCATGAATTATAAGATAGCATTTTATATAAAACATTATATTTGAATAAATGGCAGACATTAGTACCGAGTATGTCCTCTGTGCTCCACAACAGATGCTGCTCACACCATTCCACACGCTTTCGCTTGTGTTCGAGACCTGCGGAGAAAAAAAATGGCAGTGAAACATTGTGTGAAACATTGAAACAATTAAACATTGTGTGAAATTCTCGCATTACTTACTTAGAGGAATTCTTACAGCAGGTCGGTATGACCTCAGGCCCGCTTCTGCTAGACGGCGATATGCTGTTCGTATACTGCATGCAATTCCTGCTGCAGCTTTCCAGCTGATGGCCAGTCGAGGAACACTCTTAAAGCGATTGCGCTTTGCTGAGATAACCAACTTCCTATCGGTAGCATTGTTTGTCAATCTCGGTCTCCCTGATCCTTTCCTTCTTTTAACATTTCCATCATTGTTCCATCGACTCCACCACCTGATTACAGTTGAGTGTGACACACCCAACTTCCGTCCAACAAACCTACAACTCTTTCCACATCGTAGCATTCCAACAGCCATTCCTTATACAAAATCTGTCGAACTTGAAATGCATCAACTATGCCAAAGATATCGACAATGGACAGCTGCTTTATATTAGCATGAAAAATTTGATGCATAGACATCCTGGTCAGTGTAGTATGAAATAAAAGTCGTCTACTTCCATTGAGAATTTCTATATCAAGTGGATCGTTTTTGATGTCATAGAGTATCTATATATTAATACAATCAGAAACTGTAAAAATTCATCAGTATCCCCTAAAACCATGGAAAGTAGAAAATATCTTCTTGAAATGGCAAAGTGACAAACAGAAATTTTGCAAAGCTTATAAGCTATTACAAATGTCACTATAAATATTTTATGATCAGCTCCGATCTCGAGAGAACAACGAAAATTTCAAAATGTCAAAATATTACAGGGGATTTTCGATTTTTCTGATCATCAATGCTCTGTTAGTTCCAGATAAAACACTCTATCACGGTGTTTTCATTCTAAGTAACGGCATGATTACAATAAGATTACATTGCATAATTAACAGTGAAAAATCTGAAAAATCCTTATGCCAACTTAAAGGTGCATTTTGGTCAAATTTTCAACCTTGTCGCAGTGGCTTTTTCTTTGCATAATGGTCAATGTAGCGAACTTTGACGCACTTCTGATTCCTCAATTAGCCGCTGTCATCAACTTTAGGAGACGAGATGATGTCACACGTGCCAGTGATCTGATGCGCCACTGTTAGCATGCTAGGTGACGAATCAGCTAAGCGCAAGAGGATCAACGCACAGGAAGAAATGAACTGTAGGAAATGCGAGATCTAAACTCATTGATAGGAAGTCACTTGCTTATGTTCGTGACTGAACACGTAAAAAATGTCTAAAATAGCACAAGACTGCGCATACGCTCACAAACAAAACGGACGATCCTAAGAAACTTGCCTTCTACAACATTCCGAAAGACAGAAAAGTGGATGTGTTGTAGCATTGCACGAGCTCATATTAAACCGAAAAGGCACAGTGTTGTATATTCTGAACACTTCAAATAAAATGATAAAATAAAAGATCTAAGATATACAAAGTGTGATGTTAAAGGAATATTGCAAAATCAGACAGCCTCCTCTTGAGTCAGGAGGCTATACCATGCTTGAAAATGGGACGCAAATTACTTCAAATTTTCTCTCGCTAAAAGACGTACATGTTCTACAAACACTGAAAGAAAGTCGCGCCAAATGTGAGCTATCGACTAATTCTCGAGATGAACTTCAGATTTCTTCAGATGAAATGGATGTGGATTTCTATAGTTACCATGTGATGCACGACTCTTCAGAAAGTGAAGAGTCAAGCTGCTCCAGTTTGTCTAACGTTTGGTGTTCCAGATAATTACTTTTTGTGTTGATAAGCGGCATATTTCTTGTAGTCATCCTATATTTCTGATACAGCAAATTTACATTTCAGAGTCTGACAGCAAATATACAGCCATGTATGCAGCGAACAATTATTTGCAGTATAACGCCTCACGTAGGCGTGAGTGTGTTGAATCGTGATCAGCCACATGTGCTTAATTTGGTTATCATCGGATCGGGTACATCCCATCTCATTCAAGAATAATCTACATGTAGTTACCTTAGGTCCATTCAGTGATTTGCTTACTTGCATACTACAGGGTTTCTTTATCAGCCAACCACAGCGAACCTTCTGTCTAGTGCACGGCTCTCTGCTTCTCAGTGCTCAGGAAACGGCAGCTGTAACGTAATCATGAATCTTTGACATGAATTTGCAGGCAAACTAGCGAGCAGATCAGTGTGTCAGTGATAGGACATCGTCATAGTGATTCAATACTTCAATATTCAGGAATAAAATTCACAATTTGGTGGGAAGAAACTGCAACAATTCATTCAGTAGCCATAATATCCAGTTATCTTAATGCACGAATCCATAATGAAAAAATATTGATGAAAAATGTGCAAAATCACATGTCACACACCTGCAGAGGCGCCGCAGAGTAATGCTTGAACTTGAAACAGCGAAAATAGGCCTACTGGTACTATGTCGATCACTTTCACAATGACAACGCTATCACGGGTGAACATGGTTAGGGACTTTGAATGATGCAGTCACTAAATGAATTGCAGTTATTCCTGATGATAAACTGATCCATGCATTGTGAAAGTCAATCTAATATTCTGTGAATTTCTTCGCAGCGTATAGAATACTACCTGAAAAGATAAAGAATATTATTAGAATTATATTAAACAAAAGAAGGACAAAACGAAAATAGGAAAATTCATTAATTTGCTCTTGGAACAGCGTCTTAGTCATAATGATTCTGGACTATGGTTGGAACTGTCGAAGTAGATTCTATAATCGTGTAAACAGAAACAAACCACTTGAACTAAAAGAAACCCAGTCCCGTATAGGCTGACACACATTCGAGTAAATTTAATGAGAGTCACAGTAAACTGAATGTAGCCAAGCTTCGTGATATAATTCAAGACCTATATTAGTGTGTGTAATTACACATGCAATCAAAGCAATCACTAATACCAAGAACTAAAATTTTATTCAAACATTTTATAGAAAAACTTAAATTTGCTTTTCTGCAGTTCCATGCAGCGACCAGAAATATATAAATAAATTCACAGAAATCTATTGATTCATCGTGCATATAATCCTTTCGTACAGTATCTGTAAACAGGGCTGCGGAATTAGTCTCGGTGGCTAGGATCCTACCTAGTCTTAGTCCATCGGCCAAATCTCAACAGAAAATCTAGTCTGCGTACGAAAATAATTCAATGACTAAAATTTGACAAGTTTTCATTCTTGTTGAAGCAGTTATCGACATTTACTGTGTTGACTATATGTTTTAGGGATTTTCGTGATGAGATTGATCTATGGTCGAGATGAAGTGTTCATCTTACCTTGAAGTTATTCAGTTACCTTGATTTAGTCAGTCGGGTGTGTGGTTCAAAAGTTGTGACGTGCTTAGGGTAAAAGGTCTACATATAATATCACCAATTCAATTCATTGATCTGATCAAGTGCCAATTATTCCGATTTATTGAAATTATTTGCGAGTCAAAAGTAATTTATTAAGCGATTATGATAAGGTATACTGCATAATATATAGACCTCCACATTAGATAATATAATATTCTGTATCAACCAACGCGCATTTAAAATAAAGATAAGTTTGATTATGGCCTAATGCGAAACTTCCTATTAATAATCTACGAGTATAGCATTCATTCAAACTTTAATTTAAAGATCTCTACGTATTTATCACTACTTTGATACTTAGGCAAACATCCACAGATTTGACAGCTACATGTAATATAGAAATTTTATTTTTTCTTATTTGGTTTACCGTCTGTCTACCGTATTCATTAATAACTGTAATAGGTAAGTCAAACTTCTTAACAGCTTTATTAATTTTTCTATTACATTTATTGCTGATAAATGGAACTTTAAAATAGCAATTATTTTGGTTTTTGATTTTATTTCTATTTCTACGCTTGTATCTTTTCTTGGAAAAATTCTGGTTGCTGTGGCCATTTTTAATTAGAGTCATTATATTCACTAACTTTTTCTTTTTGCATCACTTCATTGCTACACCGATTACTTACATCTTTTAAGCGGCTATTAATGAAACTACTTTTAACATGATTGGGCACAGAGGAGTCCCTTCTTAAGGTAATGTCGGAATGGCCTGGTTTGTGGTACCGCGCATATTGAACTTTATTGTTAATTATTTTTACTTTTTTATCTAAGAAGGGTAACCAGTCAATTGGGTCAAGAGCTTCTATTGTAAATTTTTTGTTCGAGCTTATTGAATTAAAGACATGTTATATGGGACATGTAATTAAGTCACAATTATACTCTGCTGGACCAAGGATGATATCATCGATGTATCTCACATAGAGCGACGGAGAAAAGCTTAATTTTTCAATAACCCATTGTTCTATATGACTCATAAAATCACTGCAAATCCCGGGGCAAAATGTGTGCCCATGGGTACTCCTTTGATTTGTTTACCCATACATACCAGTCATCGGTATGCACATCATTTATGAATGCGATACTTCAAACCCATGATTAGAAATTTTAAAATCAATTTTAAAAATACTTCTTCTTTTTAAATAGAATTTTGCATATTTATCTCAAAAATTCAAAGTTTTCTCTTCCAAATTGTTTTCTACACAAAGACTATCTTTTTAGCTGTATGCCTGCATCCTACATGCATATCTATATACCGTATTCTCTCTACGCCCACTCTCTAATAAGCACCCTCCCTAGTTATAGCCCCATGAGCCGTATTAAAGCACCACAATACTAAAAAAGCATGAAACCCTATCTCTGATAAGCACCCCTCTTAAGCTCCCATCAAAAGCACCTAAAACTTGACTCACATGGGCTTACAACTGTCTCACGTAGCCAAATTACGGGTACAATAGCATTGCAAAACAGTACCTTTCTCTAAGAAAAATAACCACGTTGTTTACCATGACTGGCGTAAAATTGACACCTTGACGTGATGGTTATGAAAATAAAGTTGTTATTCATTCATCCTTACTTTTGGTTAACGGATTGGTCACGGAGTATCAGTTTATCAGTAGAGTGATAAATTATTCCTCTAACATGTGATAGATCGGAATATTATGTGGTTCATCTGTCAAAGAGGCATCATGACTACAAAGTTAGGTGATAAAAAATGGCCAGTTATAGCACAAGTGTCAATTTGCAATGCAATGAAGTTAATTCACAAGTTAACTAAGAATTCAATGAACTTTAGAATTAACTAGCTAATTTACAAAATAACTGACAGAGGCCACAATCTCGCAAAATAGATATTATAGACCGCTAATTCTAGGATTATGGCTGATTCTAACTTCGCATGGTGTTCTACCCGCAACTGCTGTGGTGGCGGAGATAACTAGAGATTAATTACATAAAGAACAGTTATATACTTAACAAATAATGTTGTTCAATCCTCTTACCTCAGAATGTGGAGGTGTAAATGCTCCCTATAAGTTATCAGAAATGGAAGAATCTAATCCGCGAATTAAATTTCGCGAGAGAAAACTCGCTATAGTTTGAATGATCATTATTTTGCTTCATGTATTAATTTTAGCCAAAATTCAGACCAATCACATTGTTCCCTACCTGAATGGCATTAGAAAAAAAATATATAGGGCATTTTATAAAAAAAATGCGAATTTTAATTTTTTGAATAGTCCATATCCGAAATACATATAACATTTTAAAGCAAACATGCATGTAAACATCTTGGATATATGCAACTGTTTTTCGTTCATTGTCTATAGAATATAGAATATGATAGAAATCCATATATTTCAAAATACTGAAAATCACAAATAGCAGAAAGTCACAGGACATACATGTAGTCATAAGAAGTCAAAGTAAAATCATCTTTGGATAGGTACATGTATACACATCAAAGCTAACACTATACAACTGTAAAATTGTTTCATTCTTCCATATGACATGAAGACACATTATGCGAGCTAAGAATCAAAAGAAGGAAAATTTCTTAGCTGCACTGCTGACATATACACAAAAATGAGTTCACACGGCGTGTTGTTGCACAAAATAATAATAAGGCACGACCAGTACGCATACTAACAGGTGGAAGATGCTGATGTAGCGGATGAGAATGCAATAGACAGTTTTCAAAAAGTTTTCTCGCAGCTTTCAGTCTTCTCACTGCAAGGTTTCCCATACAATCGCACTTACATGTATGATATACCACAAATAACTCTATGTGCTCGTCTCTGCAATTTCTCAAGGTCTTCAGACAGACTAGCTGGGATACCAACAAAAAGAGGTGAACAATACTGTAAAAGCGAGAGAAGGAGAATTTTTTTAACAGTAATCAATTTTTCTTTTTCAAGAAATTGTTCAACACTCTCAAACAATGAAGTCTCTCTCTGTACAAAAACTTTAGAGATACGTACGTATATTCAAAATGACGGTTCCATTTTAAGTCACTGCTCCAAATGACACCAAGAATCTTGTGACATTCCACAAGTTCAACATCAGGGATGCAAATTGGCTTTTCCGGGATAAATCATAAACAATTCTAGGTTGCTTTGAACATTCAATATTTGACATTTGAGCACTATAATTACGGAACAAAAGATCGTGTTATGGTCAGAGGAGCCAATAGGTGCTCCTATTTTACAATTGAAGAAAAGGACCAACCTCTCAGCAACAAGAACATCGTCCAGAATTCTATTACCACGTGTTGGCTTGCTCACCAATGTGGACAAACCTAATGCATTACATAAATGTTGAGTGTTCATTTTATTAAAATCGACACATATTGCAATATGAGGACCATAACCAGCGTTTAAGAAGTAATCCGCAGTGTTAACCAGAGCTGAGCATATAAATGAGGTGGAATGTATACACAAACAAGAATCATACCAAAGTCAGACAAGTACAGCCACAGCGACTCAAAGCACATGGGATGATCATTGACATGCAATTTAAGTATATTTATATCTTGTTTTACATAAACACATACACCGCCTCCTATACGGTCAAATCGATCAGCTCGGTGGACAATAAATGTGCTATAGACATACCACTCAGCCAACAGTACGCTAGGCATTCATGGATTCGCACATGTACACATGGATAAATTATATTTGCTTCCAGATTATGAATTTCAGCTACAAGGGGAAAAAGATGATGGATTGTCTATACGTGGAATTCTTCGAAACAATTCAGCGATAAAACTCGCCTTGAACAATGGATGGGTTTATACAACTCCTTATAATAGTCATCAAATGATTAATTATGTGAGTGTTCCTATTTGCGAGTATAACAATTAGATAAGTTCTTTAAATGCCTTATATGCTTCATTTGATTTCAATGGCTTGAAATTTCAGAGGAAATAATAAGTTTTCAGACATTATTAGATGCTGCTTCTGTCTATCATGTTAATCCACAGATAAGAAGCTTAGTTTGAATAAAATGTGTTTCGACATTTAGCCCATTTTCTGCTGAAAATACATGTATATATATGCTATAAAATAGAACTATAAAAAATAACGAAAAGGACCCAAAAAATTAACTAATGTAGTAAATAAAGGAGGGAAAGATCTAAGTAAAAAAAGGGAGAAATGACGAGAAACAAACCAACAAGTATCTATCATGTACATTCGAACTAAAACAAAATGGATAATAAGTCACTACAGTATATGGAGTCATTCCACAGAAAAATTGAGTCAAACTTAAAAATTCTGCCACCGAGTTTTCTGGTCATTTAGATTGAAAATGGAGTTTTATTGTGTTTGCAAAATCAACCAGTTATGCTCCCAATATGGAACGCATGCAATTGCAGGCCACATTATTTCAAACAGTTACATACATGTGAGATGCCATAAGTGTCATGTAAGGACTGGCGGTATATGATAGGTACCATCATACATATTGCTGCATTGCATGCATTTCAGGGTAAATAAATATGCCAACTGCATTTATTTTGTTTATTTGCATCAAAAATAAATGAGAATGAATTGCGATTCAATGCACCATCGTCCTATTTTGATATCGATGTGAAACTTAAGCATTTTAGAGGTAAGTTTTGCTATTGTCTCCAAGGCTCTAAAACCTTTCTACAAGCACCTGCTCAAACCATTTCAGTCAATTTTGACAAGAAAATAGCCTACAATTGTTAACTAGATGAGTTACTTGAAAAGTAAAGCAACAAGTCACCATGTGGATGAACCACTTGTCGTAAACGGTAATGAGCATATTGAATATCCAAATAAATTAGATATCCTAGAACAAATTATTATTGTGTGTAACAATAATGTAATCAATCTATTTACATTTGCATGTTGCAATTAGTCTTTCTCCCACATGTAGGCTCCCGTGCATGTATAAATCGAATATATGCCGATGAAAATCTAAAACTTTACGTCAGATAACAAAATTGAGACAACTTCTACGTTACAGGTCTAAATTCTAAAATGTCTCAAAAAATAAAAAATGGGGTTTGAACTAGGGGTCGCAATACCGGACCACTTTTACAAACCGGTATTTCGGTATTTGAGAAATGATAAAACCGGTATTGACGGTATTACCGGTTTTAAAATGAAAATACGAACACTATCTATAACATGTATTTTCATTTAACAAATCTTATTGAAGGTAGCGAATTTACTAGGTATATGAGTACGCTATGCTAAAAGTAGACACAGCCGTCAATTACGAAAATGTTCTTTCTGATAAATGTTTCAGCGAATGAACCACAAAACATCTGTTGTTTTGTCAGACAGCCGGTTGGGAAGCCGAACCAGTAGGGGAAAACACTGTCTGTTTCCACTGAAGTCGATGGAATGTTGAGAAGACAATCGTAAAAGTTTAAGATGAAAATCGAACTTGCTACTCTGATCTGCAGATGAAATTTCACTTCATATGACTAAATTAAAGTCAGCGCCTTCATCCCTTGTGATGATATCTTCACCTTCTCTGTTTCTCCAGAAGATTTACAATCGATCTTGGAAATTAGTGGATCATCCTATTCTTTGGTACAATTCAATCTGTTATTCGATGAACAGAAAAATGAAATTTCCTCTATCGTTTCACGAATTTCACAGCTTCATGAAGCTAATACAAAGGAAACTGAAGAACTGAAAAGTGAAATCAGCCACCTGCGGAGACAGGTGCGCTCACAAGACTCCGCGAAACGGAGAGAAAATCTAATAATCAGGAATTTTCCAGAGAAAGCGTGCACAATCAATGGCAAATCCATCTCAAATTGTACGGAAGCTGCCCACTTGATTGCTGAGACACTTGACCTAGAAGATGAAGTCAAGAGTTTCAAAGACATTCGGAGACTCGGCAAAACACGAGACGATGGAAAACCCAGGCTTATAATGGTCAAATCAACTGAAAGAACAGTTAGGCTTTTCCTCAGTAAAGCTCGTCAATTGAAGAAGAAAGCCTCTCCTTTATGCAAAGTCTTCTTACATGAAGATCTTCCTGCTGAAGTAAACAAGAGATTGGCAGAATTTCGCAAAAGAGCCCATGATCACCGCACGAATTTCCCTGAGGAAGATGCGTATGTCCGTAATAAGAAATTATACATAAATGGAGATGTTGTTGATGAGATCAAACAGGATTTTTAGAAACGGATTTTATATCTCAACATTCCAAGAGAGAGAGAGAGACTACCTTCTATCCTTTTAAGCAATCTGTGTTCGATCAATAATAAGTTTGATGATCTTCACAGCCAAGTCATCGCACTTAACCCCGACATTGTTATCTGCACTGAAACATGGCTCTCTTCCAAGAATCCAACGCAGAGCATTCAAATGGCAGGATATGAGTGTCATCGCACCCATCGAAAGAATGATTCTGGACGAGGAGGAGTGGCAATCTGGACAAAGAAGTTTTTGCGCGCTACCCAGATATCCACACCCACTTTTGATGAGGTTGAGGTTTGATTCATCCAAATCCCTACTTCCAAAATAGTATTCACAGGAATGTATCGTCAATTCAAATTTCAAGAGGATTTGTGACACCCTCAGTGACTGTCATGATCATCATCTCAGTAATCTTCCTCTTCATCGACTAATCGCGGCTGGTGACTTTAACCGATACAATCGCTCCTTCCTTGAATCTGGATTCTCCTTGATTAATATTATACATGGTGCAACTCGACAGACTGCCAACCTCGGCCTCATTTTCGTGGACAAGAGCTTGTCAAATGACTATCTTCCCGAAAACGTCTCAATTGGTGCTCCAATAGCCGGCTCAGATCATGCCACTGTTCTTGCTAAGACAAAAGTATTGGTGAAGCAGCGTGTGGTGAAGAAACATATCTTCTATGACTTACGCTTGTCGAACATTCTTGCATTTGAAAGATCTTTCCTTGACAATGACTTTTCACGCTTGTATGCTCCGAATGATATCGACACCAAATGTGATATTTTTTATGGATTCATGTATGATGCACTGAAGTTAATTCCGCAAACAACAGTCTATTTGACTGACAATGATGCTCCATGGATCTCACCTCTTTTAAAGATCCTGATAAACCGCCGATGGGAGGCTTATCGTGCTCGAAACTGGCCGTTGTTCAATGGTTTGAAAGTCAAGGTAAAACAAGAAATTCTGAAGGCCAAGCAGTACTACTTTCGCTCTAAATGCTCGGATTCCGCAAGGGGTCTATGGTCATTCGTCAACATGGAGAGGGGAAAATCTGGAAGAGATCCCAATGATTGGCTCAGAAACTCCAGTAATCCATCCGAGGTGCTCAATACGATCAATGACTATTACTGTAGCATTGCCAACAACTCCAGTTTTGACTTCGTCGACGGGTCTCCAGACGACTGCTGGTTACCTGAGTTAAGTGTTGAGGGCATCTGGAGCATTCTTTCACGACTCCCACCAAAGGCAACTGAAAGTGATTCTGTGCCTGCTGCAGTTTACAAGAAGTGCTCTCTGGTCCTCGCTGAGCCGATCCATCACCTCATCAGTGAATGCCTGCGCCAAAGACGTTTTCCACTGATCTGGAAAATTGGTGACATAATCCCGATCCCCAAAACCTCGGAGAATGTAATAGAAAAATCCAGACCGATTAGCCTCTTGCCAATTCCAGCCAAGATTGCCGAGCGTGTCATCCTATCAAGCATCCGTCCCCAGCTAACAGCTCACCTTGGTGCTAATCAATACGGGATTAGGAAGAAATCATCAACAAATCACGCTGTCATCTATGCTCACGATGTCCTAACCAGATTTGCCGATGACCCACAGACGGGAGCCGCTATTCTGATCAGCTTTGACCTCTCCAAGGCCTTTGACAGAGTTTGTCACTCAAAGCTGCTTTCCAAGGCCAGTCAGATGAATCTTCCTGCGGGATTTCTGTTGTTATTGAAGAGCTACTTATCGGACAGGCAACAGAGAGTACGCATTGATGGACAGAAGAGTGAATTGATGAAGGTCACAGCAGGAGTGCCACAGGGGTCCCTCCTAGGACCTTATTTGTTCGGCATTTATATTTCATCGATTCAGACTATTTTCCCCTCGAACCACATAATCAAGTATGTTGACGACATTTGTTTCTTATCAAGAGTCCGAAAGTCCAGCATTCCAAAGGATCTTGCTGAGATCGAAAGTGATCTTGACAATATTTCAGATTGGGTTACGTCAAATGAATTGACCTTGAATGCGGAGAAAACCACTGGTCTAGTGAATTACCGCGGTGGATTCAAGAGCATTTGCAGTATCGAGGGTGCCATCCCAACTGTCAAGTTCCAAGACAGCATTCGGTTTCTTGGGGTTCATTTGGATGCGAACCTTGGATGGAGAGGCCATGTAAAGTTCATCGAGAAAAAGTGTGCTCAACGCATGTACATTCTGAGGCGGGTCAGATCTGTCACTATTGATGACTTCACTACCATTTATCAAGCATTGGGTCGGTCGCTGATAGAGTACTGCTGCCCAGCGTTTGTAGGAATCTCCTCAACAGACTCAAACCGACTGGAGAAGATTCAGAGGCGCTGTCTGAAAATCAAATCGCGTGATCTGAAGCTGGATGACAGCCTGGAAAGATTAGAGACTTCCATCAGAGAATTGTTCCCCAGTTATTTACCAAGTGGGCGTCTCGCCGTACCATTCTGTAGAACTTTGCGTCGTCAAAATTCCTTTTTTCCACGCATTTGTAGCACCCTTTCAAGGTCATCTACGAGACACTAAATGCACGTAACTAATAGTTTTATACTTGCTTTTGTACGCGTATACGAATGTGTTCTTAGTTTCGACTAAACAAAACTGTCATTCTGCTACTTTTATCTGTGTATTTTATTTCTGATTTCTATCCGACGATACAATATAAACATTTCTCTCTCTCTCTCTCTCTCTATTCAGTATTCGAAACAACGTGTATTCACAACAGTTCTCTTGTTAAGCATGGGTCACGGGTTATGAAGATATTGTAACAACCGATTGATTTGTGTAGTGATTTTGGAGTATTCTCGGTTCGATAGCTCTTCCCATTTCCTTGGCACTATTTGTTCAACAAAATACCTGTCTGTAACACAAAGGTTTGGTACGAGTGCTTCCATCAGGCGGATGAATTGCATTGAAAGCCATAGCTCCACATGATCGTCATCGAATTCGTCAACTTGTGAAGTGGGAGCAGCACATGTGACATAAGATAGCACACCGCCACCAGTTCTGTTAATCCTATGTTTCTTTTTCTTCTTGATGTTGAGGCATTTCTGACTTGACTTGATTCTGCTAATTATTGCTAAATAAACATTAACATTGTAGTGCATCCACAGAATTAAATATTTTGTTTATATGCTTCGGTTTGCTAGTAGTGTGATTAATACGAAATCGCCGGCACATCAAGGAACCTATAAAGTGTACAAAAAGGAATTCCTAATACCTTACAGAGATAGGAAAAAAGTCGTGCGTCGCTTGCGGATTAATGTAAGTTCCAGCAAAGTGCTTCGATTACCGCAATTCCTTCAGATTCGAAGAATTCAGATCATTGCGCACAAGTTTTCTCAATGATGTTGGCCCTTCCGATCATTATTAAAGAAAGTAGCAGGCGTACGAAAATTAGTTCACTTGATGTTTTCACCACCGTCTTCTCACGATTCCTCACTGTATAGTGCATACACTGAATCGAATGTTAGCTAGGCGATGTGTGTTTTGGTCTGTGCGAGGTGATATGACAGCACGCACGCATGCATCTCTCACTGGCTCTGGTGTCCTCTGCTGACAGCTTATTGTTTGCCATTTCCAATAGCAAGCGATACACGAATTATCTATTCGACAAGGACCAAGTTGTCTAATTCTGTGATGTGCCATTTCGATATTAAGTCTGGATATAATTCTTCCTTTCTAGGAAACCGATGACGCGCGCAGATGAATCTAATTCTGTGATTGCATCTTTTAGCCCCGTACATCCAAGATAATCTGTTTTCCGTAGTTGCTCTGATGTGCATGCAATGATGCAATGATGCTAATTCCATCATAGATAGTCAGAAATGGAACATGCTGACGAGCTTCTACTACACAAGTTGTAGAGCTGCAGAGCTATCCGACCGTCCACTACAAAAAGCAGTTGATCGAAAGATGACTGCAACTTTAAATAGGGTGTTGTGTTGATGTTGAGAGATGTGAACTAGGCTTGCTGATGATTCCTGACATTGGTTGAAATAGCACCTATTCAGGTCTGCTTCCATTTTTCAACTGAGGATGCAACTCAATGTTTAACTATTCTATTTACATGACTCAACAGATGTCTAAAGTGAAATGATTTTTGAAATTTTCTATAGAAGAGGACGTGGGCCGCATTGGAGGAGCCTTCGACCACGGGCCACACTTTGTACAACCCTGGTCTAGACCCTTGGGTTGTCTGCATAGTCTAATAATCAAATACTAAGTGCAATTGATTTCGGCCAAATAATCCATAAGCTGCAATTATTTCCTGTCACCATTTAAATAGACTTATAATTCTCTAGATGCTCTAGAACAATGAAAGTTATTAGATGCTGAATAAGGTGTTTTAGCAGCCTTAGTGTCCAAAAAAAGTCACTGAAGGTGCGATATTTTATCCTGCGATGGTGAGTGGTGACGTCATTGCAAGTGAAGTAGTCAATAACATACCTTACTCACAAGTCAATCAATCAATGAAATGCAACTGTCGACTGACAGCAATCAGTTCATTTCCATTGTTCGATTACACCAATAATTTGCAATTTTTTCATCACATCAATAAATTAATCGCAATTATTGGACGGCTATATATTTCGAGTGCCATTTTTCGAATGGTAGTGCCTATTTTGCATGATTCGAAGACCTTCACACCAAAATTTGAGATTTGTAGTTTCATTTTTTTCTTTTTATTGAATCTATGTACTTTTTTACTCTTCAAAAATTGTTCATTTCAACTAAAGCATCTATGTAAACTTTTGCTCAAATATATCTATACGTTTTAAGTATAATATTCTACGTTAATTTTTGTACTTTAAATAGCAATTTGAAATTTGAACGTAGAGAATGCTTTTCATGTATTATTGCATTTTTCTTTCTTTACAATTGCCTCGTTCTAATGACTTCTTTGTTAAAAAGACAAAGTTATGATACATTCCGAATAAAATCTTTCCAATGGTGATATGTATTTTGCATTATTCTGTGGGTTTCACATCCAACAATTCACATCAAAGCTTCATATTTTCACATTTTGCAATTACATGTACAATTATGCATGTACAATGTACATGTACTCATTTTGAGAGATGAGATGAATGTGCATGTTAACAATCCTGAATTGCGCATCCATAAATATGATGTGAATATGATACAGAATATATATTTATTTTATCAACAATCAATGATACTCTAAATGAAAACCATCAATTTTCTAAAAAGTACTTTTAAAAATGACCTTTAAAACTTACCTTGCAGTAAGTCAATATTGCCCAAATTTTTACTGAAACTTCAACATACATACAAACTTGAAGTCACAAAAAATTGAACTTTTATCTGACACTTATTTAAGGAGATATAAAAAGAAGTTGATGGGGGTGTGCCCCGGTCCTGAAACGGTTAAGATTCTAGTGCAGCTTTTTCAATGCAAAAATATCTGTCACGTCAATATACATTGTAATATACATGCACATTACTGGTTATACCTGGTAGCTTATTATATATATTATACTGGTAGCTTATAATACTAGTATGTGTGCAAGCTCGAAAACAGTGTTGTCAAGTTTTATATCTGCATGCTATTTGGTTTCTACATTTCCTGATATTCATGTTTTTGTTTGTTTCAGTACTGTTTTAAAAGTTTTGAAATTTCGGGAGAAGTGTACAAAGAAAATATGCATGGAGTAAGAGTAGATCAAGTTGTATTAGACATGACTGAGACGGAGGATTGGGGTAGTTGGACACCTTGGATAATCAATCCCACATACAATGAAATGCTTCGGAAGAGAGTCTGCTGCCGCGATCACTGCAATGGATCAAGTATTGAAACTAAAGTGATAGAAAACAGTAAGTGAATTTACGGATTAATTGAACACAGCAGACACTGTGAGGTCAACTCCTGTGCTAATGACATATGAGCTTGAAATTGCTTGAAGTTTAATATTGAGCTTTCTTGTCACAGAAAGGAATCATCCTGTTCGAGATTTATTGATGGGCTGGTTCAAACCGACAATCTAAAGATTCTCGTGTCGCATTGTCAATCAGTCATCTCCGTCCTTTCATTAATATGATGAATTAAACTTTATCACATTGCCTTGCGGATTAATGATTACAGATTTTCTTCGATAAACAAGATTATATATTTGTGATTGCTTATTTTGCTTATTATGTCAGGAGCAAGCAAGGCTTTCCGCGCGCATATGACGTTATATTCCTGGTTTGTTTCTACAACAATGGCAATCGCTTCTAGGCGATCTCAGGAGAATCGATGCTTACTTGCACCCAAAGTGTTGCACCTGACACAGTCATGAAGGGTGTGCTTCTCTGGCCTAGGTGATCTTATCTCCGCGTTATCAGTTCGAGGATTGGGTTCGATTCCCAGCCGTCAAACTCTTTGATGGTAGTTCCAGGAGCAAGGCGAATTGAAATATCATTTCGATCTCGTGAAAGCAGGAAGCATTGAATTACTAAATTTGACTAAATTTGAAAAGTACACTACCGATAAGAATGATTCAAAACGATGGCACATGCAGGAACTTAATAAGTGGACAAAAAGAAAGTTTTAATGCCTTACAGAGATAGGAAAAATAGTCGTGCACCGCTTGCGGATTGCTGTGAATTCCTTCAAAATGCTCCGATCACCACGATTCCTTCGGATTCGAAGAATTCAGATCATTGTGCAAAGATTTTCTCGAAAATGTTGGGCCCTCCGATCATTATTAAAAAGGATAGCAGGTGCACGAAAAAGCGTTCACAGACTTCTCTGTAGAACTTGACATCGTCGGTATCTCTTTCCTGCGTGATTCGGTTGATAACAGTCATTGAAACTTGTGTTTAATGTTGAACTGGCTGCTCATTGTTCGATTGCTATGGTATTTTGTAAGCAGATTGTGCCATTTAATTAGCGTTGCATATCCCAATGCTTACTTTCCATTCAAACAGAGGAAAAAATGACCTTTCTAATTTTGTGGGTGCACCAAAACTTTCGGAGCATTTCTTTGATTAAATTACATTTTTCCTGGAATCAGCTGATTTGCCTTATTTCAAAGCATGATTAAAAGTGCAATAATCAATTTGATCGAAGTAGCAGAAAGATGTTAAATTTACATTGCATGTTCTGCCGGAAGATTCTTGCGCCTAAGGAAGGCTTATCTTCTGTTTCACTCAATGAAATGGAAACTATTGCCAAAAACGATGCAGAAACATGCGATCAAGCTTTACATACCCTGTAAGTTATAGAAATGTGCATCACTTTTACATTATCTAGAATCTAAATCTCATAAGGTGAAATCTATGGGCGCTAGTCAACGACATCATGCCCTTTAAGTGCACGGTTTGCTAGACTTCAAATATTTTGTGCAGTGTGATATTTTAAGATAAAGTCGTGATGGTTGTGCATTTTATGGTTTGCCGCATCAAACATCGCTGCTGCTAGTAAAATCTTCCGATTTATCATTTTGAAAATTCGAAATGGTCGTCTCTAATATCATCAGTCTTGCTTTCTTGATTGTTTACATAGACAAGTCATAATCTTTACTATGTTCATTGATTCTTGTTGACATTGCATGTCGAAATCACTGCACTTTACTTTCATTACAGTAACTTCAAACAGAAGAAGAGATGACCTGTCTAATTCTGTGCAGTCGGCTGTCGTTAAGCGAATGAGTGGAGCACAGCAATGGACGAATAACATCACTCACAGGGCAAGTTGCAAGACTAAAGTCTTTCAATATGCAGAAATAGGAACTGGAAGAAAGTAGAATTGTAAGACCTTAATATTATAATAGTGGCTTATAATGTCTACTTACAAATGCCACAAAGTAATATACATTCAAGTGAAGGAAGAAAACACTAAAGGAAAACAAAATTCATTGATTCCATTGCAATGCTTAGTGCGATTGGAGGGAAAATGTTCGGAGTCCATCGAGCTTTCTTGTCTATACGTTGCGTCAGTTGCACTCCGTCAATGATCCTAGCGCCGTCAAAATCCGCATCGTGTTACGAGTTCCAGGCGTGGCGGACAACTTCGTACGCAGGACGTCATCACATTCTCGAATGACTTTGCGAGTTCTTTCTTCCGCCCCTCAATAGTTCGCCCTAGCTCGGTAGCATAATTTCATTCACAATCCTGATAGACGCAGGGCAAATCACACCAACCTGTGTTGTAGGAGCAGGATGCATCCTCACCACCCGCCTTCTCGCAGTGAGTATTCTCAACTCCCGGGAAATGTATTAATGAAGTTCCCAGGAAATTTTGAGAAAAATGAATTTCACAGAAAAAGGAAAAACTTACTTTGAGCAAATAATTCGCTGAGATTGCTCAGTTTATGGATCAAAAGCATCGTCGTATAGAAAAATCCTCCTATCTATAAATTGGAGGGGCAGTAATTGCAGTCCTCCAATTAACAAGAAGCAATAAATGTGCATTTGTAAATGCATATTACTTTGTGTTATTTGGCAGAAGTAACTATTGTATGTGCCATAATTTCAGATTAAGATATCGCAGTTCTGTTTTCTGCTAGTTGCTTTTATCTGTTGAATGACTCTCTTTTTTGTCTTGCAATTTGCCATGTGAAGCCCATATGTGTCCATTGTTGTGTTCCTGTCATTTGCTTGACGACAGCCGCCTGACAAAGGATAGTAACCTACATGTGGTTTTGGGCCTTCCCACGCAAATGAGTGAATCCTGCTTCTTGATAGTTACTATCCCTACCGTTTCAGGCTAACTAACCAACAATTCAGTGTCAGACTTCGATTCCTTTCTCAGATTCTCGTCTGTGTTTTATACCCGGCAACCTTTCCAGATACCATGAATCTGTAATAGGATACCACCTCTAAAGGACACCACCCAGACATGTGGTTCGAAAAATAGACCGTCACCTTCCATTAATTAGGGCAGTCAGTCACGTATTCTCTGTGCCTGCGTGGTCTTCGGCCCAGACTGAAAAGAAATTACGAACATTTACAACACAGAGTGTCATCGCCTCCTAGTTCAAGACGATCAAGTTCAGAAGTTATGAAATGAAATTCAGATTTTTTTAAGTCATATTCAAAGCATTTAAAATCAAATTCAGAAACACAAAAATCCATTTCAGATGATCTTTGCATAAAAAGCTCTCTATTCTAAATAACCAAGCACAACAGGATCCCTTCAGCCGCAATAGTTGATGCTTGCATTTCAACAAAATGACAGTTTTGTCGTGTTACAAGCCAACTTCCATGTCTTTCACGCCTGTGCAGCAGCAAAGAAAGTCTGTGTTGGCAGCAGCCCTGAGCAGTGATGCGTTGGTTTGCATTTTCTATTCTTGTCTCCACATATTGTGGAACTTGCTCTCAAAGATGCGGTAGTGAAAGCGCTAGTGCTATAATTCTTCATGTTTTTTAATATTTTCAATCGTTTTTTTTATTCAAAAAGTTTAGTAACGAAACCTTTAGAAAACCTCCGGTATGTATTAAGACGCCGTGCGAAATGAAAATTTGAAAAGCAAAATATAAGCCTACGCAAATATACCGTAGATGCAATTTTCAGCTTTTGACAAGCAGCAAATTTAGATCGGCATCTCAGCAAAAAGGGTTGAAAAAATACCTCATTATATCTTTATGTCCACTCCTGGCTGTCGAGGCTAATAAAAAAATCTGCAACTTGCACGATTAATTACTGAATAGAAATTGTAAAAGTTGAGCCCAACAGAGGTTAGTATATTCGAGCAATGTTTTATATCTTAGTACAGTCAATCTAAAAGGTAAAGGCAATATGCTAAAACGAATGTGATAAATGCCAGTAATTTTATCATCCATAAATTCTATTATGTCAATTATTTCGGCACTAAGTAATGTACATGTAACTCTACAAATGTAAAATCCTATCCGTAGTCTTATAATCCTTCAATAGGAAAGGGAGTAATGCAAGTACATGCGATATAGTAATGACTTAACTTAATTGGAATTGCTTATACGAATTATGAAAAATTGCATACTTGAATGTTCCTCGATTGCGAATTCTAACCCTATATTTACTACAACGTGTGGGTAATACTTCATCAATCTGGTTAACTTTGTTCTAGCGATGACAGTAGATTGATCATTCGAAAATTGACACCACAGACCTGTCATCTGCCGACTAAGGCTCCCTGGTGTGGTTGAGTAAGAAGATTGAAGTGTTTGAGATGAAGATGAGGGCCCGTATGCACAGCCTAGTCGCGACTAGAGACTCAATTTCCTAGTCGCGACTTGATTTGGTATGCACACTTCGAGTCTAGCTAGTCGCGACTAGCGGTAATAATAGTAAGGGAAGGACTTTTCTCCTCGCTGCATCGTGACTGCGTCACTACTTCGTCTACAACGTCATTATTCATTTTGGGTGATCGAATTCTATTCGCCATAGCGCTTTCAAGCGTTTACGCTCATCATCAGTGGCATACACAGTCTAAAAGATGTACAATATCGACACGTTTATATACAAGATAAAGTAGAGCGAAGTTTAAAACAAAAATTCGTCATTATTCATCTTAACAACGAAGTCATTCACGGATAATCATTGGCCACGCATTAACTCAATAGAAACGTCTGGGATTCTCATTGCATCAAATTGCGTGTTGAAATTTCAGTGTCTCCACCGAAATACACACAGATGATCAGATCACTGCATCCGCTGCACAGAGAGATGGTGAACTCTAGGCCTACATGTAAAGCACTCTTATGATTCTTGGAAAAGTACGCATGTACATCGACCATGATTAACAGGTGTGGAAAATATTCGTTCACCGGAGATATTCAGCTTTTTTAAAGCTTGAAATCCTACTCGCATGTCATAAAATCAACGTTAATAGAAATTTAGGTGAACAGTATCCGGACAATCATAGATGAGAAAGGGTCGGAGAAAATTAAAACAATAGCATTAATTAATTATCTAATATTCTAATTGTTGCTTCGGAAATTATTTCTTCATCTTTCTTGCTTCTGTTAATCAAGTTCCCATTTAGGCTGTATGTATATGCCATATCTTGTGAATTGTTTCATAACTGATTTTCATAGAAGAGTCATTTTCCAACATTTTTTAATTCCTCGACTAACAATATGGCATTTGCAAATGTTTATTATAAATTGAAATACTTATTGCCTATCTCCCCACGCGTTTTCAAAGTTGTCTGAAATCAACAAAATTAATCAATCATCACAAAACCTTAGGTACACATACTTGAGCATATTTTCTACACAAGTTTATGCAGATCGGACAGGTACTTTTTGAATTAGAGAAGATAGCGTGAAGTGTAGCGATGTTAGCAGCTTGATCTGACTTCGTCAGTTCGACGCATTATTGGCATTCGTGTGTGCATTGTTCTCTCTCCCTCTTCGTCTCATCCACTGCTATTTGAAATCTTCATATAGAAGTCATTCACAATCCTATCTGCGCAAAAAATGAAAGTGTCCAAAAACTGGCACAAGTAGCGACTATGCTGTGCATACAAAATTACTAAAAATATCGCTTTCTTTGTCGGGACTTACGTCGCGACAAAGCTGTGCATGCGGCCCTAAGTTGTGAAATCCTGACAAGGAGGCATGGTTCTTTACCTACAGGTGTTAAGAATCATTCACATTATATGATTTTAAATAGGCATCTCAATGGTTTGCAGATTTTGAAAATTGTTGACGTCAGAACCCGAAATTTCTTCGATGTTTCATTGAATGGTGTAAAATGTTGTCTACGACCCTTGCAGTGTGCAAACATTGACGTCAGTACTTGAAAATGCTTGACACCTATTTTATTTTTCATTCCAGATTGGTCATTAAAATTGAAGACAATGTCAAAGTTTCTCAGTAATCTTCACCAAGAAATATCCTTGGATGTGACGGATGCAATTGAAGTAGAGGGAATTTGCTTTTACTCATTTTCTTCAGAGATCGTGTCGGTAAAGTTTACGAATTGAATGTAGCCTAACAGAACTAGAGGCAATATTGTAAAACGAATGCTTCCAATCATCTTGGAAAATGCATAGCGCAAATCTGCAACTGTAAAAGCTACCTGCTAGTAGAATCCTCAAATTGGTGTATTCGAAAACACCAACAAAAAAAGAATTATTGAAATAAATTTTCTATGACTTCGACTATAGATAGAAAAGAAAATATAGTTCGCTATCGATTTCAAAATTCAGATCTCTTCAATTTTGAAGTGCGATTTCGAATTCTAAAATTGCCTTCATCATTTTCGCAATACGATTGTCGTTTTCGGAAATTAATTTTCAAAAGTTTTGCATTTCGACTGTATTCGAATTCAGAAACTGTTTCGAAAATTGCTTTTGCATTTTGCAATGTTTCGATTTCTAGGCTATGAAAAATCAAAAATATAATGGCTTGATTTGTGTGATAAGATCGATTACCATCCCTTGAAAGTCGGATGCCAGCTTCACGTATCGCTATGAAGATTGAAGATAGAACACAAAAGTTTAATCGACTAAAAAGAATTTACATCACGCCATCGACTCAAGCGAAGGAGGGGCCTACACGACGCAGCGGCATGCAGTTTGGTGCATCCATTTCGTTTGCCGTATGAGACATGAGGTTGGTCGTTGAAGGATTTAATATCATGAATATTATTCTATTTCTGACTAGATGACAGCTATAGAGCGTGTGTTAAATTTCTTATCAGAGCATTCTTATCTTAAAGAAATATAACAAAATTCAAAATATCCTTTCTTTGGACAAGGTTGAAATTTTGTAAATAAATGTATCAAATGCGATTTCTAATGAAATCAATTTTGAAGATGGAAATTGAAATGAAAAACGTGTATCATTATATTCTTAATCACAGCGTGTCTATCAGTTTATAACTAACGAAAGTTAGTAACTAAGAAAACGGTACAGCAAGTCTAGTGATGATGACATTGCACATTCACCAGAAAAAATCCAACTCGACTAGACGTCCATACGCAATTAAGAATAGATAATTCTGCTGAAATTAACTACAGAATTCATGTTATTAATGCGATTACTTTTCCAAAATCAAGGAATTTCTATAATTTTGATTATATTTCGAAAACTTGAGCGTTTATTTCCATGATGCGATTGCAATTTCGAAAACAAAAGGCTTCATTTCTATAATTGAATTATAATTTCCAAAGCTTAAGTTCTTATTTATAACGCAAACACAACTTCGAAACTAAAATTTTCTTCAATCCAATTTCGATTTTAATTTCGAGATGTTTCATTGTGTTTAAAAACAACTTTGAATCAGATCTTCAGTTTTTGCAGAATAAATGATCAAAATTTGAATTGCTAAATCCCTCATCTTATATAACAAAAAATATCCTTAACCTACACACTGTAAAATGTACATAGTTATTTGTCAGACAATTTAGCTGATGCTGCGCATAACCAAACAATTTTCCTGCTCATCTGACAAATTCATCTCATCGCGCGAACCAATCTATTAATACGTTTACCGCATATTACCTACTACAAATTACTACCATGTAAACATATACAAACTGCATTGAATTATTGATAATTTTAAACCTCGGCCGTCCGGTTTTGATCACGCTGTACACAGGAACGGCCCGGCCGGCTCCAACCCTGATACAGATAATATATGTACATTGCCAAATGGGTCTAAGAGTGCTAATAGTTTATTCTGGAAATTGTTCGCACAAAGTAGCAGAGTAATAGATACGAAGCAGTTATGGAACCCAGCGTCAAGGAGCGAATGTTTTTTACCCATTTGTTAAAAAATGTTTATTGGCTTTCATCGCAAAAGTTTATCTTCGGTAATTCCTATTTCAGGTGAAAACCATTCTTAAAATATGCAACGAATTAGGATTTGCTGGTTATTCTTTAACTAACCCTGAAGTAACGAAAAGTAAGTTCTCTAACAGATAAATCGTCTGAAAAAAAATATATCGCATAATAAAGCGATTGTTAGACACAATGAAAACACAGAATCATTTTTATTTTTCTACTATTTTGAGGCCATCATACATGCTCATGCAGTGATTCCTTTAAATTTTGATTTTAATATAGATTTCTCTCTCTACCTCTCAATGTTTATGCAGACCACTTTCTGATCATTGTTGAATAATCGATGGTGATGTCTGAACATTTTCATAGTGTTAAAACTGTAAGCATGAATTCAATTCAAAGAATGCACACACTTAAATCAAGGTTGGGCAAAATCTTGTATTTTTTCGTCTTTATATTTTTTGTATTTGGGCAAAAACGTAGGTCAAAACCCAAAACCCAAGCTCAAGTTTCAATAAATGATGCAAAATTCAAATTATCCTAAGATGCAAATCAAAATATAAACTTTTATAACTTGATTTCTATGTATGCAACATTAACAGAGGACCCAAGTTTTTGTATCACTTACCCAAGGTCGACTCAAATTTCATCTTCAGTCTACGTTGCTCTGACTCTGTAAATCCTTAATCAAATCGATCTTTCTGGCTAAAATGAAATAATGGACTAATGACAAAGAATAATTAATTTGGCATAAATATAATTCGACAACAAATTGGATGTGAACTAAAAATTTAAATGATAAGAATATCCTTCTCAATATCGGCAACTTAAAAACAAAGTCTTGAAAGTTATGAAAGTCATTAAACAAAGACAGGCATACGGTTGGGCAATCACTTCGATTGTCTCTTGACATTCGAATACACACTCTTGACAATGTCTCAATGTACATGATATCTGCACAAGTATTCCAAAACCAATACAACAGCTCGCATTAAGTTGAAACCGATGTATTTAGATGTTTCTTATTAGCCGAGTCATATAATGATAAACTACTAGTGAATCAAAAAGTTCAAGCAAAGCATCATTGAATTACAAATGTCGACAAATCGTCAAACGTACTTTTAGCCGTGGTCGCCGGATAATTTGTGGAAACAACTCCTCATATGCTCATTCAGATTATGACTCTTTCTCAGAAATGCTTTGCTTCAATAAAGAAACTTCTCTTTGCCACGACTCAACCAACACATCCTCTTAACCACTACACTGTAAACCGTAGACCGACAATTATCCTACAAAATTACTGACAAATTCAACCGACGATTGTCAACTCCAATATCCTGCGATATTCGACGAATTTGCAGGTTCTCCACCGACATCGAAACAGATGCTTTGTATGCAAATTAACTAAACAAAAACTGTTAAATATTGATTGATTTTTTCGATTAGTGATTGCGTGACTTTTGGATAATCTGTATTATTGTGTGGAAAAATCATAATTTATTTTGACATGATTTAATTAATCACCTAGATTTTTGATAAAATTTAAGCTATAATTCATTGCTATTCATTTTGCCGCTTTTTGTCAGATATTGTAGACATGTGTTCAGTGGCAATCATCCTACAAGAACTAACAATGACCGACAGAATAGATTTTGTAGGATTAATGTCTGTCAATGGTCAGTCAACGGTTTACAGTGTAAAAACATCATTGAATTAAAATGCCGACAAATCGTCAAACGCACTTTTAGCCGTGCTCGCCGGATAATTTGTGGAAACAACTGCTCATGTGCTCTTTCAGATGATGATTTTTTTCGGAAATGCTTTACTTCAATAAAGAAACTTCTCCTTGCCGCGGCTCAACCAACACATCCTCTTAACCACTGCATTCAACCAATTGGCAATCGCACTTTCTCGCTTCCATTTTCCCTCACGGAAAGACAACGAAATTGTTTTGCTATGTTCTCCACTATCGTTTGGATCAATGAGATGCTTGGTGCACTGAAGTTTTGTAATTTTCCTCTGTTGTTCTCGATAACTTAAGCCATTTGCTGCCTTCATCCTACTATTAAATCGATCATACTTTTACTGAGGTGTTTTATGATTTTCATTATCAAGAAATAAAGACATTATTATTATCATCAAGAAGGCATCTATTGGCATTGAAAAATACATAAGCGCGATCAAAGATATTCATCAAGTCCTAAATTCCACATTAGTAGGAATTTTGCAAAGCTGTTTAAAAACCAAGCTTCATTGCCTTCACAAATGAAGCATTTCGATAACGTATTACTCTTTGTAGTTTGCAACGTTGAATTTTTACTTTTCATAATTTCAATTTATAGGCGTTATGATGGAATTTACAACAAGAAAAAATTTTTCACGATTGACATTTGCAACCGGATTCGTTCGAATGTCGGATAGTGTTTGGTCACATGTGGACGGTAGAGTAAGTAGAAATAGCAACACTTAATCAGAAAATGCATGAATCATTACTCGAGTTCTAATCTCAAAATTAGAAGTTTGCCTAAATGGAAGTTAATTATAGTAATTTTCAAAAGATATCTTCATATTGCACTGTAATCGTTGCTGCACGTGTAGAGCGTCCATATATGTATATTAGCTTGTTTCTAAATGCAACACGAATATAAATATATCAGACGTTGTATAAGGAGATGTTAGAGTATGTACATTTGCTTGCTTTTTTAGAGTTACCTTGATTCATGGTGAAATTTTAGCTGCGGAAACTCAGGTTGTTATGATGCGTTTATGAACATATTTTTGCGTAAAGATGGCAACGGGCCGAAATCATAGCATCTGCAGCATAAAGAAGAACCATCACAATTATTTGATTTTTCCGCAACTACCGCAAAATATTAACGTACGATTACACACATCCTTTTAAGGATAAATATCATCGGTAGAAGTGCTAAGGTCTTTCCAAAAATCTTTAATATAATAAACTTCTCAATTCACGAAAGTCGCAGCGGTTTCGCTACGAACGATTGGCATATAGGAAAAAACACGATCAGTCAGAGGTTTGGTCCTTATTAGAAATGATTTGCTGACTCTGATTAATTACTTCCAAGCTGCATTGTGAGTAGTTGAGTGAATTTCTAGATGCATTCTAATTGGAGCACACCGGCATACTTGTGAATATATGCGGTATATATGACGAAGTCAAAAAAGAGTTGCTTGCTACCATTGGGTCTAACAACAAGCTCACTTCAAGAAAATCTAGAAGACTTTGACGGATTCAATGCCAAAACGCGCGAATGCCATCATTGCAGCTTGAGGTGGCAATACGACATTCTGATGACCCTTTGTGCATCAAGAAACTTGTAAATGCACCGTCCTTTAGAATGTGAACGTACGTACCTGCTTTAAAATGTTAAGGGTTTCAACATGATAGGTACAACCTGTAAAATCTGATTTTTAGAAATTTTCAATTGATATGCTTCTCGTAATAAATGACATTCTGATGATAAAGAAATAATTAAAAGTCATGTACGTAATTGAAACACTGATGAAAATGAATATGATAAATAAATAATCAGTTAACAAGCCTGATTTCAGCAGAATCATTATTCTTATGAGAGAAACCGAAGTATTGCAGTGTCGGCATTGTAGGCTCAGAATGGATTTTAATATAGTTTCCATCACACGTCCTATCATCGGCTCATGACATTGAGAAATTTCACGTGTTGGTGTAGCTTATTAAGCGTGTGAAGACTTAAGGGTGCATCTGCCTGTTTGAATGTAATCGATTGGACTAAAGCCTTCAGCGCAATTAGCTCATCTGTATGCCACTTATCAATTTCAGATATTCTCTCTACATGATATCGCTGATCACGACAATACCCTTTTTGCGGGCAATTCTGGGATTAGGAATACGAATCGGTTTTCAATAATTGAGAACTGCATTTACCTTACTTATCTTACAACTCCTCAAGTCGCTGGTTATATATACACGTCCCCTGGCAAAGCTTTTATCTACACAGATTTGTGTCATGCTCGAAACTTCATCTGTCAAGGTAAGGAGAGAGAGAGAGAAAGTGTGAGGGAGTGTGTGTGAGAGATGAAATGATATGACATCTAAATACATAATATATACATGTATATATGGATTAAAAATATGTTCATGTCTCCTCCCCTTCAAATTGCCTTCTGTATCGCTGTACATGGCTGACAAATATTTTCGTGCGACTGTGAGTTGTCTGACACAACTGACACACTGACACTTACCTTACAGCTTCCTTATAATGCCTGCATGTCCATTTCTCCATTTTCTTAAGTACATTCGTAGTGGTCTGGTGGCGTTCATTTCGCGCTAAAAAGACACATTTTCAAAGTGGTGCGCACTTTGCGTCTGTCGCTATATTATAGCTTGAGAAGATACTACTGTGTTTTCTGTAATGCTAGTATAACGTTTGAGTGTAATTTCATGAAAGAGGGACTTCAGCTGCTGAGAGCTAATCGAAATCATGCTTCCATTGAAGTCATTGGAAAAAAGTGTTTCACATTGGACCCTTAAGAAGCGTCGTTTTTCTCTGGAATCTGAAGCATTCATGCTACGACTGTATTGGTTGAGCATGTATGGGGAATATATATCATAGCTTATATGTATAACGTGCATTGGGCAATATATCATGGACATGGCATCCTTGAGATAAATGCATTATTCTTCTAAAAATCCAGGAAAGCTGTTTTAGAACAAAATTTCGAAGTTGAACCTTTGATTGTTAAGAAAAGAATACCTCAAAATAGGGAAATCGGACTCGATCATTTATTGTTCCCCCTATATGCCGCACTTTTGGGCTTTATGCATATCTAGAGCTGGATTAATCCATCATTTAATCAATCTCAATATTCATCTTTTACCTATTTGATGCTAGTCATAATCATAGTCGTAGTCAAGGTTTTGAAAATTTAATCAATAATTGATCATAATCAAAATCACGTCAATTAATCAGCAAATATGATTGAATTTGATTTTCGTCATCCGAACATCGGTTGAGCATAGAACTCAATGATCGATGAACAGCGCCGGTGCCACAACGACAGCTAGACTATGCAAGTACGGAAAGTACACAATGTTGCAGAGAGTGCCAATAACTGATGCACGGTCATGAACCTGCGATCACGCCTCGTCATGGAATATTTTCCCAACAGGTTACGTGACCTATTGTTCGACACAGGCCATTTTTTATATAGTAACTGGTGACGCATGTGAAGTTGGCGGTTGTTAGTGGAGCCAATTTCTCAGTCTCGCTGATAGGCGAAGTGAATCAATCTTAATTCATCACCACCTGATCCAATTTGTTGTGCTGACCACAAATATGTGCTTCATTTTTCACAAAAATGCAGATAGAAACGGTAATTTCGTTGCGTGTTCATGTTGGCTATGTAAGCTAAGTTAGCGGAACTATCCAACGGAACCACTTTCTATTACAGCGTGATTCTATTCGAAACAACTTCTACTTTGTGAATTTCAGCCTCCTGATCATGAATGGCGTGGTACACATGGAGAAACACTGAACGAAATCGACTACATGATTACTAACACTCCGTATACTTTTCAAAACGTAACAGCATTGAACAGGCTGAACATCGAAAGCGACCATCGACCTGTGAAAGCAACAATGAAGATCGATCTAAGGATAGAAAGGAAAATACTTCTGAGAAATTACACAGAGAAGGTGTAACTAAACACGTTGAAAGAGAAGGGAGAATAATTCCAATTAAAGCTGAGAAACCGCTTTGGCCCATCTGCAGGATGACAACAACCTAAATGAATACGCAAAAGAGATGATAAAGATAATTGGAGAATGTGCACAAGAAACAGCATATACAGCACGTCAAAAGGAAATCGCATTCGAGAATAGCACTAGAGAGTTAATGAAAAAGAGAAATGAAGAGAGCCGGAGCTGGAAGCAGCAACATTGAATATGCACAATTGTGTATCAGGAAGAACATCAGAGAAGAAATAAGAAGGAAAAAATGTGGAGTACATAAGAAAAACTATCGAGCAGGGAAAAGGTTGAAAGAAAACGAAAAGAAACAGGCAAAAGAACGGGCATGAAACAGTAGCGGCATTAAACGACAAAGAAGGAAGCAATTTAACCGACAAAGACAGAATACTCAAAAGAAATTGAAGAACTTTACGTGAATTTTACAAAAGTAACAAGAAGCCAAAAATCACCACTACTCAGGGCCACGAACCAATGATCATGGAAGCGGAAGTTAAAGCAGCTCTCAAAAGCATGAAAAAAGGAAAGACCACAGGACGCGATAACATCATAATTGAAACACCACAAGAAGGCAAAGAAGTATCAATACAAAATTTAACAAAATTGTTTAACAAGTCTCTGCAACAACGAGAGATCCCATCAAGCTGGAAGAACGCTAACATGGTATTGCTTTAGAAACAGAAAAGAATTGAAGAACTACCGTCCAATCTGTCTGTTATCAAATATTTACAAATTATTCACGAAAATCATATCCAACAGAATTGAGAAGACTTTGGACACACAACAGCCATGGGAAGAGGTGGGCTTCAGACTTGGATACTCAACAATCGACCGCATACATGCCCTAAACATGCTCAAGCAGAAATCAAATTAATACAACTCACCTCTATGCCTGGCATTCATCGATTATGAAAAAGCATTCGACTCCATCGAAACGCAATCAACGTTAGCTGCTCTACGACTACAAGGAGTTCAAGACAACTATACAGAACTACTAAAAAGCATCCATACAGATAGCTCCATAACAGTAGCGTGACACAAAGAAAGCAAAAAGATCAAAATAATGAAAGGAGTCAGACAATGCGATGCCATCATTCTCTCCAAAGCTCTTCATGGCGGCGCTCGAGCTGATTTTCCGAAAGATTAATTGAGAAGAAACAGGAAAAATTGAAGGAGAAAGACTGTCACATCTAAGATTCGCGGACGGCATTGTCATCATTGCGCAGTCAACCAACGAACTGAAGATCATGATGGAGGAGTTAATAATCGAAAGTGAAATACACGGTCTGAGAATAAACACCACAAAAACAAAGTGCATGTTCAACAACTTATTTAGACAGTCGAAAATAAAAATAAATGGGAAGAGATCGAGGAAACCGATGACACATATATCTCGGAAAGCGATTCAGCCTCAATGAAAAGAACCAAGAGAAGGAAGTATCGAGGAGGATAGGTATAGCGTGGGATGCTTTCAACCAACATCGAAACATTTTCACTAGCAGTCTGCCTATCTCTCTATAGCGGAAGGTACTCGAGTCATGTGTAATACCAGCATTAATCTACGGCGCGGAAACTTGAACAATGACAAAGAAGACAGAACATAAGATCAGAGCTACACAAATGAAGATGCAGAGAAGAATTTCGAAGATAACATTCATAGACAGGAAGATGAACGAATGGGTGCGAAGAATGACAAAGGCCAGGGATGCACTACAAATAGTGAAGGCAAGAAAGTGGCAGTGGGCAGGACACGTTGCCCGAATGGAAGAACAAAGATAAACAACATGTAGACCATGGGAAGGAAAACGAAGAAGCGGAAGACCTCCAAGAAAGTGGCATGAAGAAATTGTACTGTTCTGCAACACAATTAACTGGTCACAATTAGCCGGAGACAGAAGGTGGTGGAAGTGTCATACTGAGGCCTTCGTCCTGCAGTGGGCAGATGTAGGCTGATGATGATGATGAATCTGGGTTCAGATTCCACAAATTCACAGTCGCTTTTGAAAAATTCAGGATAAAATATAACTTCATACACGTTGTCTGGTGGGCCATCAAAAGGTCCGACCAAATCGAAGCAGTACTGATCATCAGCCGTCTGACCACATTAATCACAATTTCGAACACCTTGACCTTAATCATGATCATGATCACATTTTCAACACTTGAATCAATCTCAACCATAACCAAAAATTTTGAATTATGGCTTATCGTTCCAGCTCCATCAGTATATCTCGTAAAAGCAAAGAATAAATGATGAGTTGCAGTCAATATGCATTCAACGTAATGAAAATTAGGTAACGTGTAAACACAGTTTGAATCATGTCAACTAAATATATTGTTAAAACTCGACACAAAAGTACAAGTGCTATTTGCAATATTCTCATTCAAAAGAAACTTCATCATTTGCTTCATTCTACAAACTGCATGGTCATTTTAGGCACATAATGTTCTTCTACATATTCCTAGAGGATTCACTATTCCCCTGTATTGTTAAGCATTCCGTTAACATCTTTCTCGAAAAGTGAATCAGTTTCATGGTCACAATTTATCACAATCACCAAGCACGGTGCGCCTGAATCAAGTTTTGGATTAAAAAAATATACCATGAGCGAAACCAATTTTTTCACGATCTATGACCTCTTGGGACAAAATAATCGCAAAAATAAAAATATTTCAATGTACAGATTTTTTACAAATGAGCTTTTTAAAAATGGCCACCCTTTTTGCTATAAAATCGTCAAGTTGTACATTAGAATGACTTTTCTGTCTTGTTAACTCACTCCAGCAGCTGCTCAAATATCTCAAAAAATATTATCCAGCAAATGGCATAGCGTTTAGCTCGTAATGGAATATCTATTTTTCATTCATAAGTAGTATATTTTCGACATGATGCTATTTTCATAAAAAGGAAAATATTTTTTTATTTTTTAATGAAACAAAAAGTCATTCAGTTATTAGCGTTCCATAAAGGCATTAGATTACATGTTGTCATTGAATTGATGGATTTAAAAGGAAAACCATGTCTTCAGCTAGCAATTATCAACTTAACTTTGACTACAGGAACATTTATGAAAATAATTATAGTAGTATTTATCTCAACTGTAACTTAACTTCATACATGACTGTGACGGCGGTTTTTTGATATTCACCCCTCAAGTACTATGTATCAATAGTATGTTGGCCTATGTACATGAGGAAAAGTAAAAACACGATCGTTAATCAAGTAACAACTTGTGACTCATGAAATCGTAGTGTACTAATTCGTAATCAAAAATGTCTAGCATTGAATACACAGACTGATCGATGTAATCGATTAGGAAATTGAGGATGCTGGTCTTGAATTTTGAAGGTTTTCCATACATCATTGAAAATGTGATGCATTGATTCTATCACTTGTTCGCTATAATGTCCCAGCCCTCGTCCAGTCATTTCACAGAAAGTTGGAATGTGGAAAAAAATTGCATGTAGTTTAGGGGTAATATTTAACGATAGCTTGCTACATGCATCCTTGAAAGCCAAGACTTTTATTTTGAAATCGGGGTCTAACACTAGACCATAACACGAACTGACGACTTCGTTGAAACAACGGAACGCATTGACGTATTCCAGAATCACTGATTCTCTTGGGCAGATGCTCTCAAGTCGGTCAACATTCTGCAAGAGTTGTCTTGAACTGTTGCCAGAAAAACTTCCTCCATGTACTGGGCTTCTCTGGACATTGCAAGCACGAAGCCAAAGATGCGCCTGGTCCCACTCTTTTTCCAAAGCCGAATAAAGAGTGGCAGTTGGTCCGGAGAGCAAATGAAGTTCAGGAGATGGAATCAGGTCAATGGTCAAAGATGAGGTTGTCGACCGGAATTCGGAGTATGTAGTCTTCTACAACGATTTAGATCAACTGATAAGTATAATAAACTCAAAAAAGGGACCAAACAGTGACAATATGCTTATTCGAATCGGAATTGACGGAGGAGGCGGATTTTTTTAAAATTGGACTGTCTGTCTTTTCAGTTAATGAACAAGACACTACTCCACATTCTTCACGCCGTAATTTCGTGTCTGGTTTGACATCCCAGTTCAAAGACTCCGGGGTTAAAAATCCGCCTCCTCCGTCAATTCCGATTCGAATAAGCATATTGTCACTGTTTGGTCCCTTTTTTGAGTTTATTATACTTATCAGTTGATCTAAATCGTTGTAGAAGACTACATACTCCGAATGCCGGTCGACAACCTCATCTTTGACCATTGACCTGATTCCATCTCCTGAACTTCATTTGCTCTCCGGACCAACTGCCACTCTTTATTCGGCTTTGGAAAAAGAGTGGGACCAGGCGCATCTTTGGCTTCGTGCTTGCAATGTCCAGAGAAGCCCAGTACATGGAGGAAGTTTTTCTGGCAACAGTTCAAGACAACTCTTGCAGAATGTTGACCGACTTGAGAGCATCTGCCCAAGAGAATCAGTGATTCTGGAATACGTCAATGCGTTCCGTTGTTTCAACGAAGTCGTCAGTTCGTGTTATGGTCTAGTGTTAGACCCCGATTTCAAAATAAAAGTCTTGGCTTTCAAGGATGCATGTAGCAAGCTATCGTTAAATATTACCCCTAAACTACATGCAATTTTTTTCCACATTCCAACTTTCTGTGAAATGACTGGACGAGGGCTGGGACATTATAGCGAACAAGTGATAGAATCAATGCATCACATTTTCAATGATGTATGGAAAACCTTCAAAATTCAAGACCAGCATCCTCAATTTCCTAATCGATTACATCGATCAGTCTGTGTATTCAATGCTAGACATTTTTGATTACGAATTAGTACACTACGATTTCATGAGTCACAAGTTGTTACTTGATTAACGATCGTGTTTTTACTTTTCCTCATGTACATAGGCCAACATACTATTGATACATAGTACTTGAGGGGTGAATATCAAAAAACCGCCGTCACAGTCATGTATGAAGTTAAGTTACAGTTGAGATAAATACTACTATAATTATTTTCATAAATGTTCCTGTAGTCAAAGTTAAGTTGATAATTGCTAGCTGAAGACATGGTTTTCCTTTTAAATCCATCAATTCAATGACAACATGTAATCTAATGCCTTTATGGAACGCTAATAACTGAATGACTTTTTGTTTCATTAAAAATAAAAAAATATTTTCCTTTTTATGAAAATAGCATCATGTCGAAAATATACTACTTATGAATGAAAAATAGATATTCCATTACGAGCTAAACGCTATGCCATTTGCTGGATAATATTTTTTGAGATATTTGAGCAGCTGCTGGAGTGAGTTAACAAGGCAGAAAAGTCATTCTAATGTACAACTTGACGATTTTATAGCAAAAAGGGTGGCCATTTTTAAAAAGCTCATTTGTAAAAAATCTGTACATTGAAATATTTTTATTTTTGCGATTATTTTGTCCCAAGAGGTCATAGATCGTGAAAAAATTGGTTTCGCTCATGGTATATTTTTTTAATCCAAAACTTGATTCAGGCGCACCGTGCAAGTAGCACAAGCAAAATGTTACCGCGAAGGTACAACTGAGTTATACTATTTAATCAATACATAATCTTATTTCGAGGCATGACAACTTACCTCGAATCTTTAGTTAATTTCTTTCAAAATACTAGGGATGTAGGCATGACAATTTACTAATGGGAGCACAAACTAGAAGACCTTTACAAGCGAAATAAAGTATTTTGATCACAATTCTCTCGCTGAAATTGACTTTACGCTTCAAATGTGCATCTTATGTAATATTTCAAGGAATTTGATGCTGTTGATGCGCTTTCCTTTATTTCCTTGCTGCTTCGATTTCTGTTCAGTATATTGATGAAGGCAGACTCCAGCATCCATTTTTTCAGATCTGTCTACAGTATAGGGACATCAAATGACAACATCTATTCAGGAAAGAGATACACCCGAAGGCACGGAGTGGGACCGTAGTAGCATTAATTTAGCCCAATCTACTCAGTACCAAACAGCAGCAACCAAGCACCACCCTAGGAGGCCGCTCTGATATGGTACAATGGATGCAGCCATACAGGGACACTCCGCTAATCCCACAAGACATATAACTGCTCTTATGTGAAGTTCCCCATCAAGCTCCTTAACGGGTTTGCTTGAACCTGTGTCATGCTGATTTCCAACAGAAGCAAACCTGTCAGCGATCCTCAACATTATCAGGCACCGGCTCACTAGCGCTGACTTTGGTGTGTCAGGGACACATTGCCAATTATAGGGGTGTCTCCCCCAGTCATGAGCATTGCTCGCAGAGGCCAGGAACCCAGCAAGAACCAACCCTGACACCGAGTAACCACACCAAACAATCACTACCCCAGAGACAAACAGCCATCAACTACATGCTCTCGGACTTAAGTGCTCCCAAAAGGAATCCCGTTGTGTGGTCTTTGCCAGCAGTCAATGGAGCTGTTCTCCACTATCATCAGACTTTCCTCTGGAGCCAGAGTTACCTCAGTTTAGTGAATGAAAACTACATTACAAGACATCAACAACCGCATTTCTTCAAATATACAGTATGCCTACTTCTACTATACAGAGTTGGAAGTGGGTCAACGAAACTTGACCCACGACCCACCTGACCCACCGACTTTTCACGAAAACATGACCCACAACCCACCGGACCCACAGGCAACCCTGACCCACCACATCTTTGACCCACTTGACCCACCTCACCCACATGCTGTAAGGGTAAATGATGTGAGTGCAATTTCCTTTTCTGGTATCATCTTTTGTTTCATTTTCATTCAAGATTCTAGGTCTATCTTGGTATAGGCCTCGCACTATCAAAATTGTTGTTAAGATTTGTTATGAAGATTCAAGTGTATCAGATCACTTGTCACATGATAAATATACATGCAACTTCATCAAAAGTATCTTATAATCAAAGTTCAGGCACCACAAATGCCTAAGGTTCTAAAAAAATTTAAACGATTCCGCATAAACGATAATTCTTGACTATCCTTTTTTAGTGCTACCTATTTAACTCGTAGAGGGATGATTAGCTAAGTTGAGGGCCTACAAACTAAATTTGAAGCTTTACATTTCTTAATCAAATGAAGTCAAAAGATAGGATTGCAGTAGGCCTAAATCATTTATTCATGCATTTATTATGATAGATACTACATATGTAAAAATTATTCCAGAAAAATCGTCAAACTAATATTTTGTTGCTTCTCAATCGATTTAAATTTCATTAACTTCCGCTAATGTTAGATTTAAGTAGATCGTTGTATATTTTATGTAAGAATGACATTCATTGAAAAGCAAATGGAGTACGCATGCAAAGCGCGTGAATAGAAAATTGCGCGAGGACAGAATTAAAATTCATTAATTACCTTACAATGTACATATAGATGACCTGATATATTTGAGTGGCGCTACATTTACGAGTACGTTGTGATAACAATCAATAGCGGCATCATGTATATATTCCTATTTTTATTGATACGAGATCAAATATCAAAGCAAAACTTTTCATTGATACGAAGTGTCGAAAAATATCTCCTCACAGAGCTTTGCTGCAATAAGTCTGTGTGAAAGGAATAAGCCTACATCAATGACCGTCGTATGAATTTTCGTATTTCAGATTATCATGTATCGAATGAGATGCATGGAACATGTATGATCCGAAAGTAGATTGAACGGCAAAATACTTTAGATATGAAGCATGTACAGTATATTATCAAGATATTTTGATCAATTACATATTTCGAAAATATTTAGGCTCTGATCAATCTTTACCAGAGATTTACCATTCTAATCTCTACCAAAGGTTATTTTCTATGAAAGACCAACAAAATCAAACGAAACAAACTAAACGAAGATCAGAAGGCACTGCAAGAAAATTTTCAATATGAATAAAACCTCTGAATATCAGACTTCTTCAGTAGCTGTATCTCTGAAATGAAGGTCACACATCATTGGGTATCGTCGGACATAGCGACAGAGAATCGAGCATACAATTGTACTCAAACAACTTCTCTTCACCAACCAACATCTCTCAGTAGACAGCAGCAATTGTTTTCGTATATTTTGACTGTATGCATCCATCACTCCTTTCAGTGACACTGACTCAATCATTTCTCATGAATGACAAGAATACGAATAAATAAAGTTTACAGTGTTTGAGATTGTCAAATCTATCATGGGTCAAATTGGTTGGAAGTGGGTCAACGAAGTCTGACCCACGACCCATCTGACCCACGCTAAATGTGACCCACGACCCACCTGACCCACCAACTTTTCGGAAAAACATGACCCACGACCCACGTGACCCACGCGATTTTGTGACCCACTTCCAACTCTGCTACTATATGACTCTTGAAACGGAAAGTTCAAAATACATTGATGATTGATGTCGGGGCCTGTGCGGCGTGGCCGTTAAAAGCGAAATGCCAGTTGACCCCATCCCAGGCAATTGCACTCTATCCTTGCCGGCAGATCCCAAGTGTTTTTAAGGATGCTATATTTTCCATCGCATCGCAGCTTCCGCTTTACTCGTCATCTTCCCTCTTAACTGTCATAATGGAAAATGAAACATTGTTATATACAATGGGCATGCACGAATAGATGAAAACATGTTGGTTCGTCCAATGAGGAATTTCAAAAACGATGATTGTTTATGGACGATCTATTTGAAAAATAAATAGCCTTAGCAGAGCATGCCTTCAACAAGGTTGGATCTTGGGTCTTGGGTTTAATCTTGGGTCTTGGGTGATCTTGGGGGGTACCCAAGAATCTTGGGTGCCGAACCAAGATCTTGGGTGACACCCAAGATTAAAAAAGATAGAGTGTGAAAAAATACAAGTGTAATACATACTTGTAGGCCTATGTAGAATTTACCCGGAAAATCAAAAAAGTCGTAGTCCTTGAAATCAGTATGTTAGCACGCGCAACCAAATCAGAGAATCCAACATTTTGAGTACTTTACAATATTTGGCCTAAATGTGTATTTGTCCACACTTGATTATTGTAGTCGTTTTGAGTCAAAATTATATCTACACATGGTAATCAAACATATGCCTATGTTTTGCACCATCTAATAATAATTAGCCTAATTATCATTTTTGTATAGGTTACCGTTATTATATTTATAAAACCTTTAATATTATTTAGGCCTACACTGTGCTTCATTTATGCTGCATATGTAAAAACTAAGAAATGATAAAGGCTTGATACAATGTTAAGCTTTTTATCATTTGTTTTTATTAGCATAAACATTTAAAGCCTTGTAAAATAGGTCAAGTTCTGACAGAAAACTATAATAATACATTAATGAAGTATAGGTATACCGTAAGCTGTTTAACTATAGCTATATACTATATACTATATAGCTATAACTGTAGCTATATAACTGTTTTAAGAATGAATTGATATTTTTATTAATTTGAATATATTAAAATAATAAGCTTATTAATGTAGGCCTATATACTATGTATAGAAGGAGGTATACTAAGAAGATCATGATTACAAAACACGAATTTATTATATCATCTGACACTTCACTGCAATCGTTTTAAAACAAGAATTTTACGAGTTCTATATAAAAATATCAACGTATTCTACAAAAGAATCTTTCGAGTTATGTACAATCATCACTCCACGTACTGTATACTCTTGTTTGATACCGTGTTTAATAGCCAAATATATTCGAAATAAGATAGGCCTGTAGAATTATCAGATATTTGGCTATTGGGGGTGCCCAAGACCACGATTAGACCCAACCTTGCCTTCAAAGAGGACTACCGCATCGACTGGTCTTCTGCTGAAATTGTTTGTCGCAAAGCCAATTATAAGAAACGTTTATTCTTAGAGGCTTGGCACTCAAAACAACTGCCTTGTCTCAATCGTTGTGAGCTATATGTACCGTGCCTATATCAAGACATCTGATTGTTTTTTCTCTCTCTCTCTCTCTCTCTCTCTTATCTTTCCTATCTTTATTTATCATTGTACGTTACTTTTCACGCGATTTTACTGAGGTTCTTTTTTGTGTACATTTTGTGTAGCATTATACGTATTCCTTGGTTGTGTTTTTAATATGCCTTGATTGTTGTCATTGTTATTTTATTCATTATTGTTGCCCTTCAATCTGAAGCGAATCCACCGTTGAACGTTGTACAGGCCACATGAATCAATATCGCTAACCATCATCATTATGTTATTAATTTTGCATACTGCACTTCATAAATTGTCCGATGTCACTCTCGCCTGAAGACGCGGTTTGGATAGACCGTGAAATATCGTGTAGCAACACTATTTTACTTTTATTTTTCAAATAGATCGTCCATAAACAATCATCGTTTTTGAATGAGCATGCATTATTTGAAGTTGATGCAATAAAAGAAATTAAAACATTGGCTCAGCTTACAATAAATCCTATCATCTTATTCAGTTAGTGCAACATGCGATACATTGCTTTTTTCCCTATTTGTCTAATAAATAAAAAGATAATAGAAAAATAAAGTAAGGAAATAAATTAAAGGACTGTTTAACTGATCGAAATTGCTAGTAATAATTTTGCAAAATTATGTATCACTCACTTAGCAGCAGTCTGAAACAATTTGCAACTAGCAAATTCTACTAGTAAGGTTATTCTAAGCATCCCATTGTCCGAGTTCCGCCAATATTTGGTGCCTCACTGCGGAAGATAATCAGAAAATCGAAGCCGAATCAGTCTTGTGGTTTGCTGATCTCTATTGATCAGACAATCAGATTTTACATGAATGCATTTTATCTATTATAACAAATTAATTATACAAAATTGCAAGCTTTATCATGTACTGTATACAGCTTGTGTTAATCTTGCAATTTGAGGTACTATAATTCCCACATTCATTCAAAAATCTATTGACTGCTGTTCGCATTGTAATTTAACTTTCATATTTTCCAGAAAAGAATCTGACATTCAACGAAAATTACGATGCAGAGAAAATTTACGATGCAGGAGAAGGTAAGTACTCCAGGCAATTTCAATATGCTTGATGAATGTGAATAATTTGGTGCTTGAATCTTTGAATCTTAAATTTCACTGGCATAGACATCACCAAGATTAGTTTATTTTAAATAAGTGTCGATGTCAAAAGATGACAACTTCTGCTTCAAAATTTAGTTGGAAACGTTTTATGAAGTCATCATCGTGCGTCTAGGCATGCAGAAATGAATCTTGATGCCAGCCAAATCCTCTTCGGCTCTTCTACCAAGGAATTTGAAGCATGGAAAAATCATCCTAGGTGACTGATTAATTCTTGTCAGTAAACCCATAACCAAATTTCACACGGTGCTAATTGCAGCATTGTTTTCGGTGTTGGGTGACGTGGTCACGTACAAGCATAGAAATTAACAATACCATAGAAAGTCCTAGAATGGAAATTGCATGAAAATTATGGCACACGCCGGGGGAACTTAGTTGGGGCAAAAAGAAAATTGTACGAGCTGGTTTCCTTGTTTTCTGGTTGGCATTTATATTTATCAAGGCAATTTGTGATCTGGATTGTTGCCCCTTGTCCAAAGACCATGTACTCAAAAGCAATAATGAATCTGCAAAATACTGCAGCGACAGGATGACAAAGAAGGAAATCCTCTAAAACGTTCTGTACGTTTATCATTTTGAAATATCGCTCCTATAATCTATCAAGAGTATAATCAGACACATATGCAACTTGTAATGTCGATTTGCAGAACATGCATTACTCCAGTTTGAAATCAGAGGCCAGGAAATGTTAGAGCATTTATTTTACTTTAAAGGGCCCCTGTTCATTATACTTGAACAATTTCAAAATCTCTGCATGCATTCAAAAATCAGCTGCCAATATATCATTAAATTACATCACATAAGTCATTCAATGATTAATTGAAGAGTTCCAGCGACATTCTATTTATCTGAGAAATGATTGTAGGTAAGGAAGATTTAGGTGTGCTTATTCTAGAAAAACACTAGGTTTCTTAACCGCTTGACCGAGAAATTATCCAATAATTAGAAATTTTATCTGTGAATTCTTGAGATGTTCTTCCAACCAGTACAGCGACCACTTTCAATATGACTCTGTGAACCAAATTTTAATTCGTATTCCAGTGTTGAAAAATTGTATAATGGTTGTCAATGACTGGCACAAATAGACAGTATATTAATCCATGGAATAGTAGGCTATTTCACATGATACAATGCCACCATCTCAATAAAAAATTCTCTTCATAAAGATCCGGTAATTTGCTGTCAACAACTTCCGCAACAAACTTGCCAAATGGCTTGACTATGATATAATGTTTTAGATCGAATCTGATCTACAAACCATAGATTTTTCCATGTGTCATCATTGTACATAGGCAAGATATCAAACTTCCATTCTAGTGTACTACAGATTGTTTCATAAAAAATGGATCACCCTTAAACATCGCCTTAACTTAAACTTTGTCTAACTCCGCCAAACTTGAACGAATTTCTCTGAAATTTGGAAGATATGTCAGTTGTGCTTACTTATATAATTGTTGGAAATTTCAAGCATGAATATTGAGTTGTTTTCCTGTTATAGATAAAAAAGTAGTACATAATTTGATCTTCATTTAGCAATGTTACACAAAATCATACCTCACTTTTATAAAATTACATTTGTTTCTTTTGTTATGTAATATGTTGTTCTACAAGCCAAAAGCTATCAAGCAAAACAAAAATACAGAAAATCGGTCAATCAGAGCCAGTATAGCACCATTATTCATCAGCAATAATGTAACTGCTACATGTGATTAACTGGACTTCATGTTCCATAGCTTCCTGACTTCGTTGCGGTGGTGTTGGCAGCACTCCTGATTGCTTTCAGCTAGAAATCTATCTCTTACCGGTTGAAAACAATACAAAGCACAAATGAACAATAACGAGATCGCATTCACAAAAGGCAAAGTGTCAGCCTTGCTAGAACTAGGGTTTTCTTTGCGAGCTACAAGCAAGCGACTAAATGTCCCTTACACAAATGTGCATCGATGGCATAATGATGATTTTCGACTCTGTCGTAAAGAGGGCTCTGGCCGTCCACGCAAAACATCCAAACGTAGAAACCGCCTAATTTTGGGATTTGTTAAAGTTGATCCAAGTCTCTCGTTAACTGAGATGGCTGCACTAGTCTCGTCAATTTCTAAGTATTCGTAGAAGACTTATTGAGTCGAATTTCAAGAGCTGTAAGAGGCCCTCTCAGATCGAATTATCAGATCAGCATACAAAAAGACGTCTCAGATGGGCAATGAGTCATTGTCACTGGTGAAATCAATGGGATCGGGTTGTCTGGTCTGATGAGGCATCAGTCCGTCTGAAGGATAGTGATGGTCGATTGAGATTATGGATAAAATCTGATCAGGAAATTCCGAGACATTTACATCGTCCCCGGGTACAAGGTGGTGCGACTCTACTGATTTGGGCTGGCATTTGGACCAATGGCCGCTCTGAACTTCACATGCAGCAAGGAACCATGAATTGTGAACGCTATGTGAATGTTTTACGAATGAACATTGGCCAAATGACAGATCAACTTGGTGATCCATCGACTTGGTTATTTATGGATGATAATGCTACGTGTCACAGGAGTAGTAGAATCAACTTATGCAAGTCTCAATTAGGGCTTAGGACATTATCTTGGCCAGCTCGTTCTCCTGATCTGAATCCCATAGAATATCTATGGAGTATTCTAAAACGTAACGTTCGTCGTTCACTGCTACCTACAGATGGCGTATCACAACTTACGTCACTGTTAAAAAGAGAGTGGAGGAAGTTAGATCAGTCAAAAATCAACGATATCATCGAATCAATGCCTAGACGAATTGGTAATGTCATTGACAATAAGGGTAGGGCCACAAAATATTAGCTTCTTAAGAACCGTTACTGTATCATAGCTTATCAGATTATATAAGGACATTTAAATATATTAGGGACATGAAATAACATGAAAAATGCTTTCTGTATCATACTTATGTTTTATTTAGTCAAATTTTAGGATGATCCACTTTTTATGAAACGGACTGTATTATCCACTTCTATGCGTACAAGTGCTGGCTGACTCGATTGCATTGTTGCCGGTGACTGTTGTCTGTGACGTTGCATTGTGTTCGAGATCTATGTCATTGTATACCATGTATATAAGACTGATATCTTTGATAATGCCCAGAAATTCATTAACGGCCCGGAAAATTCATGGCCTGGAAATGAAACCATAGAAATATTTCGCAACATGGCATACAATGATTATGACATCTACATTTTTCGGGCTGTCAATGGCAAATTGTCGGGCCGCTAACGCGGCCCTCTAATTTGCCATTGACGCCCTCAAAACATAGCTGTCATCATATCATTATCGCAGTATGCGGTATGGCATGTGACTGACTATGTCTGTGTTGCTGAACTGAATACTTATCATGTTCATTGTCATGCATGTATAAATACCGTCTGTTTGACTGTAATAAACGTCTCTCTTTCTAGTTACTCGTTTCTACTTGTTCTATTTCCGAGTTCCGCGAGCCTTCCGTCCTACTGTGTGTATATGTGGCCCAGGCTTACAAGCACACCTCTGGACTTGGACGGCTGACTCTCGTAAGGGCTTGAGAGTAGCACAACTAGTCTTCGGGAAACAACACACTAGCACTATCACTAAGCCTATTAACTACACACCCCATAGTCTTAACGCATCAAGGCGTCGCAGCTATTCGAACCATTCAACTTCGACAATCCGGCAGATTGGTTTGTGAGGATGGAGGCAGCCCACGAGCTTCTGGAAGCTTCATCTGGCAAAACGGTCGACAATCGGACGTATCTTCTTGCATATTGGCCATTAATTATTCATTGATATTGGCCAAATTAATTAAAAAATAATTTGAATGAACTGCTTTATATTTCTACCAAAAAATTCATTCTTTTGTGTAGATTACGTTCTTGTCGCGAGGGCGAATATGGAGTGAGGAGATTTGACTGACGGAGCAGCTGAACGACTTATCTCCTAACTCTGACGGTAGCTTGTTACATGTAGCTGTCAGAGTAATGAGGAGAATCAGTGATTGATGTGAAGGAGTGGCAGGAGCCGATAATTCTCGGGCTCTGCCAACAATCAAACACTTCTCTCTGCACACCTCTAGCGGAAGGGAAGTGATTTAACTTACGCTTATTTGTGTGCGGAACTACTATTAAGAGAAATCGTGGAATCGATGTTTTTATTACGAGCATAAAAATTTACTACAATATCACGAAATACGTTTGTTTTTGGCGAATACGCTACATGGTGCCGTGACCCGGGACGAACAATGTCTACGATCAAGGAATTACGACAATTACGTACTATTCATCGATCTTGTGCAACGAAACTGATTAATAGATTCCACGAATTTCGGCGAGAATCTTCGAATGATCCTCCAGCGATCAATAACTATCACGCTATACTCACACAGTTGGAGTTAAAGCAAAGACTTCTCGCCGATATTGACGCTCAAATACTGTCGCTTCTTGCCGCTGAGATTGACACTGATGACCAATACGCAATGTCCGACGATGACGAATTACCTCAATCTATTGCTGCTGAAGTCGATGACGCCGAGGCCAGACAATTATCAATCGCTTCCTGTCTGAGTGAGTTGAAATGTGTATTGGGATTTTGGAGGGTACTGACCGTTCTAATAATTCTGCTAGCCATGACAGCGAAATCTCAGAATTACATAACGCTATTAAGGAGCTTAAGGTAGATGGGCCAAGGACGGCAAGGACTGTAAGATTACCGGAAATAAAGTTACCAAGGTTTGACGAGGACCCCATGAAGTTTAAGTCTTTTTGGAATCTTTTAACGCGACGGTTCACAAACAGTCAGACTTAGAGCCATGACGTGTAAAAATTAACTCACCTTTTAAGTTTGCTTGATGGACAGGCTAAGGCTACATTTGAGGGCACAATTCCACAAACGAACTGTATTCTGATATCAGAGATCAATTACAGGAAAGATTTGGTAGAGAGCAAACTCGTAACATTGACTCATCTCAGATCATTACTCCACATGCCTCGATCTTCCGATTCTTCATGTAAATTGAGAAACATGATGAATAATTTTCAGACTCACGTACGATATCTTTCGAATATTAAGATAAGCGACTGGAAGGACTTGGTATTTGTTGCTCTGCTATTGGACAAAATTCCCACAGATGTAGAAGCCAACATAACGCGTCAGCAAGGAAGTCAGGATTGGGATTTCAAAACGCTATGTAAAATGCTCGAAATTGAAATAATGGCTCGTGAACAGCCGAGGAAGTTAGATGAATCTGAGAAACGACCCTACATGTATGTACAAAGAAAGGCAACAGTGGCTCTAGCTACGAGGAGCTCAGACGAAAACAAACACAATTGTGTGTTTTGCCATTTAAGCAACCACACTGCTGAGAAATGCAGAAAATACGCCAAAGCATATGTAAGAAAGGACATTTTGAAAAGAGATAATCGATGCTACATTTGCTTAAGCCGAGGTCATTCTGTAAAGTTCTGTAGAAACCGCACACCTTGTACTCATTGCAATCTCTCACATCATCACGCCAGTATTTGCTACAAAAAAATACGGAGTTACGTTGCTTCAGATATCTGAGAATAAAAATTACTAATACTACAGAAGTTACAGAATCACAAGCGAAAATGTCCTGATTGCAAGTGATGTTGATGTTTTTATGCCAAGTGCCTGGGTTAACCTGAAGAACCCTCAAAATATGCGCAGTTCACATGGCGAGCGATAATGGATACGGGTAGTCACCGAACAAAAAATCACAGAAGCAAAAGCGAAGGAATTAGGTCTTAAACCTATTGATCATGTCAGTCTGAGGATCGGAACTTTCGGGTAACTGACCAATTTCAGACGTTTCAGGTTCCAGTTGTTGAGCTAACGTTGCATGGATTAGAAGGTTCAAATAATAGAAACTCGTGCACATGTCTTTCGAGTTTTGACTGGAACGATAGCAAGGCCAGGAAATCGATAAGACCAAATATCGAATATTTGATCAAGTTCCCTCGCTGACCCACCCGGCGACAACCCTGAGATTTCAAAATTGATCTCATAATTGGATCTAATATCTTGAATAAAGTCTATTGTGGGGATTTCAATTATTCTCAAAACGACTTGGCTTAGCAATCAGAGAGAGTATTTTCGGATGGACGATCTCTGGACCCTCTAAGGAAGAAGATGAAGGGCATGAGATAAACGACTCAAAAATGCTCACGACAGTGTCTCCACTTTCTATTAACTATCATCCAGAGGACTTTTGGAACCTTGAGTGCATCGGAATCAAAGACTCCTACGCAAACTGACGCAGACGACGAATCAGATAAATCAATTCAATGAATCTATAAATATTCTAAGATGGAAGTTATCATGTTAGATTCCCTGGAAATTGAACGGACCGGAATTACCTAAATAAACTACGAGTTGGCACGAGGACGGTTGTCGAGTCTATGGAAAGATTAGAAAACAAATCAAACTTTGTTGACCACGTATAGTGGGAAATTATGAAAGAACAAGAAGATAAAGGAATAATCGAAGAAGTTTATTCTGACACTGATACTGAATGAGAAAACGAACATTCACTATCTCCCGGCATCATGGTATAAAGAAAGAATTCTGGTACGACAAGGTACGTATTGTGTACGTGACGCACCCTCAGCAAAGACATAAAGCGAACAAATCCTTCATTAAACGACGCCCTTTATCACAGGGACGGTTTATTGCAGATATGTGTGTGGATATTATTGAGATTTCGTATGTCGCCAATAGCAGTCGTCAGTGACATTGAAAAGGCTTTCTTGGCTATTTGGACTTCAATTACCTGATCGAGATGCAGCAATTTTTATGGATGAAGGATCCCACAAACCCTCCCACAAAAACGGCAATTTACGAATAATGAGATTTACACGAATTCCCTTCGGTACCATTGCCAGCCCGTTTTTACTGAGCGCGTCACTATTACTTCATTTGAGACAGTCGAGCACGGAAACTGCACAACTCCAATCAAGATTATGTTTACGTCGATAACGTAATTATCGGAGAAGGATAATAATGAAGACGCTCTTCAATTTTTATGATGACGCCAACTCATTGCTCGATCAGGCAGGCATGAATTTATGAGAAGGGGGATCGAACTCACTGCAGTTCATGAACGGCATTCCAGTGAAGGATAGATCGAAAGACAAGAGAAGTTAAAGGTTCTTGGAATTGCATGGGGATACAAGGCAGGACGAAATTCATATTCCGCAAATTGATTTTATGATCTCTAGTTCTCTTACCAAACGAGCTCTTCTACAAGTTACAGGAAAGGTTTTCGATCTTTAGGCCTACTTCGCTCCCATAACAATCAAAGGCAAAATCATTTTCCGACAGGCAAATGATAGCGTAAATGACTGGGATGACAATCTTCCAGATGTTATTCAAAGTGAATGGAATAAACATGTTCATGAATTACAATTGATTCCAAGCATTAAATTACAGAGATTCATCGGGTTAAGCAATTATGAATCAGTACAGTTACACTGCTTTTGTGACGCCTCAGGACAGGTTTACGCAGTGAGTGCCTTATATTCGTTTCGAATCAAGTGAATGTGTAAAACGAATTTGATATATTCAAAAAAACGCTTGGCCCTTGCAAATCTATCACAATTCCTCGCATTGAACTTCTAGGAGTTCTAATTGGAGCAAGAATGATCAAGTTTCTCACAAGGCAACTGCCTTACACTTTCTCTCGCATAGTCTTGTGGTCAGATTCGCAATGTGTCTTGCATTGGCTTCGAAGTAATAAACTTCACACAATATTTGTGGAAAATCGCCTAAAAGAAATAAGAAATGTCCCGAAAATTGAATTTCGTTATGTAAGAACACACGACAATCCGGCTGATATCCCAACTCGAGGTGCCACATTTTCCGAGTTACGTAATGCCGAAATGTAGTGGAATGGACCCGCTTGGATTATAAAGGATGAATCGGAATGGCCAACATTATGGCTTGAGAACAACGAACGAGAGCACGAACTAAAAGAAACTTCAGAGAAAACTGCTACGTCTCTTACTACTCATGTCTCAGAGTATCCTTTCGATATTGAGCTCGGAAACTTTTCTTCGTTAGGAGATGTCCTGAAGGAGACGGCAACTCGATTGACTAACAATAACGACCCATCGGCAAATGAGTTAGAAAGGGCTCGACAGGCATGGGAGCTGGCAGTTCAGAAGATGAGTTTACAAGAATTGAGAATAGCAACGCTCAACCACAAATCACGAAATGATAACGTCTCAAAACTTCGACTTTATATTGACGAAAACGATATACTTCGTTCACGAGGTCGCATAGACAATGCTGAAGACATTCCGTATAACACTAAGTATCCGATCCTCCTACCAACTAATCATCCCTTCACAAGATTAGTTATCAGTGATTGTCATGTCAAGTTTGGTCACTCAGGAGTAAGTCATACTCCGGCTGAACTCCGTCAACGTTATTGGGTAGTTTCGACATGATACAGCTCTCCCACAATCGCATCACGAGAACGACCCAGACTTTGAACCAGGAGGGCGATCATCATCAAAGACTTTGATTAGTGTTTGGAGACGAGCAGAACATCTTCTGCAGCAATTTTGGTCTCGCTGGCGGCGAGATTACCTCAGTGGCCTACGAGAACGCAATGACTCTCATCATCACACTCGTGGGTGCATCAGAACCGCGCCATCTATCGGAGATACAGTTTTGATAATGGACAATGACCTTCCGCGAGGTCAATGCAGGCCCGTCGTCAGAATGGATTTACAGGGGGGGCTCAGCTTTTGACTGGAGGGGCAAGCGTTTGTGATTTTTATATTCAATGAAGCACATAATCAATATACCTAATCATGCATATTTGACATTCCTGTGCTTCACATATCTGTATTTTCGTACTTTCTATTGTAATCGCAAGTTAGCTAAATTAAAACATGCACAGATCAAGTATTCAAATGTAATTCAAAAAAGTTGTAAGCGTTTGTGAACATTGCTAAATGTCTTCAAGACAGACTGAACGTCAATATTTTCCACCCTATCTTTCTCAAAAGTCAAAAAGCACAAACTGGCTCGTCGAGACTGCGCCATGCTTTGTCGTTGTGGCCGATCAATGCGGGGTAAGTGCCGAAAACGACGCCTCACAGACAGCAGTGGAACAGGCCATTGTTGACACCGCCGCAAATAAATCGTATGTGCACTTGGAAGGCCACTCTCTTTGATTATGCAAAACATCGAGAAGTGTGGAAGTAGGCCTCCCGTCGATTTCTTCTTGAGATAGCGTCTCACCAAATCTAATTCGCCTTCATCTGGAATCGTAATTCCCAGTCGGCTGAGCGGGTCAATCGTAGTCTTGATTAAAAATTCGTCTCCGTCTGGTATAGTTCCCTACAGAAAATTTAAAAAAGCAACTACTCAATTTTCAGTAGCTAACTATTACAGCACATTAAGTTTAGAATTTAATCTTCGATAGTAAAGAATTAAAACACACGGCTTGCATATGAATTCTCCAGTCATGACATTTGATGATGGATTTTGCTTGTTATATGATGATCTTATCACAAAATAGTTCGATTTGGTAAATGAAGTCTAGAAAATATTTCATAAAAGGAATCTAGATATGTCAATAGAGACAATGATTAGTCAATGACGATAACAAATAGGCCTAAAAGTAAGATTATTATTTGACTTTATGAAAATAGATGTTAATGCTATTTATATATTTATTATTGTTCACATGCAAAACCTGTTAACGACATTTTATTTTCCTATGTAGTGTTAGAGCAGAAGAGAAACTTACTTGCAAAGCCTTGTACAACCAATCCTTTTCTTCAAAGCGTCGATAAAGTTCTGTGTGACAAGGTCGATGATTTCGAAGTACACTGCCTGGGTGTTTATGCTGTCTATATCAGATTGATGGCCACTGACAGCCGCAAGAACAACACTGTCTTCAGAAGGGTACTTATTTTTCTCTTGCGAGATGGATGGTCACTTTTTTGGTCCTTTATGAAAGCATTACTTTCTGTCAATATATCACTGAATACTTCTTCACTTCTCATTTCATTGAGCATTTCTTTGACCTGTGAGATTAATTCCATGGCTTTTCGCAGATCACATACATGACTTTGCAATGCTTTGTCGATTGGCATCAAAATCCCCAGTATGCGCTTCATAACAACAGCTATGAACATGAAATTAGGTCGACACAAAATTTTTCGCAATCGATGGCTCTCGATGGTAGATCGCCCTCCAAATTCATTGACTTACTGATCTCTTTCAACGTTGAGACAATTTCTGCATGGTTGTCAATAAGACGCTTTGTGGCATCGTGATGTCCTGACCAACGTGTCTCGAGTAATGGCTTCAATTTCGTCCCATTGTACTTATCAACAATTGATTGGCATTTTGAAAAATTTGTGTATCACTGCACACTGATCGAAGTAGTACCTCACTGCTGAGATAGTAGAAACTAGATCCACAATAACCAAATGAAGTCGGTGGTTGAAGCAATGTACATATGGTACTCTTTTCCGGCTCTTCTCTGTATGATAGCTTGCACTCCTGCGAGTCTGCCACTCATTGAACTGGCTCCATCATAGCATTGGGTAAGCAGTCGCTCCATCGGAAGATTGTACTTTGCCAAGCTCTCCAAAATAACGTCGGTCATCGATGAGGCATCCAGTTTCGCAGACATAGGCATGCAGAGAAGGCATTCTTCCACTTTCCCATTCTTAACAATCGAACTGAAATGGAGATATTTTCGATGTTGCTCTTGTCACGCGTTCCATCTGCTAAAAGTGTAAAAAACGGAACGTCAGCGTTTAGGCAGTCGGATGCTACTCCTCTTGAAACGACGTTTGCAAGAGTGTCAATTAAATCATTTTGAATTGTAGGAGATGTGTAGGTGGAATTGCGAGGAATTCCGGGCTCAATGTCAGCAAGCTTTTTATCCTTTCGAAGAGTGTATTTGAACATCTTGATAAATACACCACTGTCTGAATCATCACCCCTAAATGGCAATTCGTTAGTTGCCAAAAATTGTACTATCTCAATCAAGGACTGGACATAATATCTCCTCTTTTCTAGAATGTCGGAGTTCAGGAGGTAAGATATCGATGTTCTGCTGTCCTCTCTGTTTTTCTGCTCATTCCAAGCAATGGTTGAATTTCTGTGCGTCGAAGTTTCAGCATGCTGAACAAATCCCTTTCTTTTGTCTCAAAGAGCGGTTTTCCATGCTTGTAACCTGCCTTGATGAAGACCGACTCAAATCCTTTGAACTTCTGGTAGCGTATATCCTGCAGGGATGACAGTACGCTGCATCTCTTTCGACGGAATATTCCAGCCAAGGGAATTGGTCAAACCACTGTGATCGAAAGCAGCGGTTGTCCTTGTCTCTTGGATATGACTTAAGTCGAGGTTGCTTTAGTTCAGCGCAAATATGTCTTTCGGTAATGAATGCAAAACACTAGGAATCGCAGTTGCAGATTGTGTAGGGATTTTAATTGCTGGTGACTGCATCGCAGTTGTGGATGATTGGATCGCAGTTGCGGATGATTGGATCGCAGTTGCGGATGATTGGATCGCAGTTGCGGATGATTGGATCGCAGTTGTGGATGATTGGATCGCAGTTGCGGATGATTGGATCGCAGTTGTGGATGATTGGATCGCAGTTGCGGATGATTGGATCGCAGTTGCGGATGATTGGATCGCAGTTGCGGATGATTGGATCGCAGTTGCGGAGGTAGTAGGGGTATCAGCTGAAGATGTTGGCGTGAGTGAACTTCGAGGTTTTAGAAGCCATGATGTTAAAAGGATAGATTTTTTATGCACCTCATCTTTTGAATTGCGATGCGGCATTTCCGACTATTCAATTATCACCTCTGAAAATAAAACAAAAGTCACCAGTTACGTGGGAACACAAGACACAGATATTGTCAATAAAGACGTAAGCGTGTGCGTGTAATTCGAATTTGTTGAGCGCAGGCCGATACATTGTCAGTAGAGTGACAAATTGCTTTCTTGATGCGAGATTGAAAAGTGGATTTGCCTTGTGTGCATGTATGCATTGTGTGAGAAAAAACCAATGATCATGGTCAGGCGCGTACCCAGGATTTTCGTTTGGGGGGGGGATGATATTTGAATACTTGTATGAACTTGTATGAATAGACCTAGTCTATTTAGCTGCATGTTGATTTACCTGTTAAATCAAGCCAAATCAAATATCATATACACTTGCGCTCAAACAAAAAAACAAAAATATACAAAAAATACAAAAATCTGTAAAACTGCGTTCAAAATATATTAAAAGAATGTATATGCATATAATAGTACCGGTACATCCATATCTCTCATGCATTCATTAGCCTACATGTATTCAATAGATATTATAAAAATGGATGAATAAAACGGATAATAATATGAAGCAAATTTATTCTATCAATCGCAATCGAGAATCAAATATTCTCGCATATTCCTGTACAACGGAATCGTAACACAACTTAATGTCCTTGTGAACGGCCAGAAGTGCGAGTCCGTTTAGACGCCTTTGGCCCATCATTGCCCTATGATGGGTTTTAAGTAAGCGAAGCAGGCTGAAAGATCTCTCAGCTGTACATGTTGTCACTGGGATGACCAAAAAAATGGTTAGGAGTTTATGTACATTTGGATAGAGATCCTTATCACACTCTCTCAGCGCCTCCGTCAAGCTAAGCTCCAATCGGTTGGACGATGGCTGTTGTCGCCAAAAGTCTTGCCATCGTGCAAACTCTGCCGACATAAATCTTACACATTTATCATGACCGAATCAGTGGTACAACTATGCATTGGAAATTAGTTTGGGGGCATCGCTTGCCGACAAAATTTATTCAAGTGCCGACAAACAAAAAATACAAAAGAGCTATAAGTATTACTAACGTGTAATCGTATTAATGCCAATAATGATGGCTGATATTCACGCAGGCCAGCAGATTCAAGTGATTGACTTTTTTCCTCAAAATGTTTAGTTCATCAACCTATTTGAATTATTTCCATGCTTCGTTGAATCATCAAAATCTTAAGATAAATCTATGTAACCTTAACAAACTTAGGAATTACAATAATCAAACACATTTCGTCTTGTTTCACTTCTCTCTATAAGATCTTTTGACGGTTTTTTGACGTAATCTGATCCAACCGTTCCTTAGTAGGCCTATCTAATCAGCAATCGACTCTTCCGTCAATGACATTTCCTCAGAGTGGGTTACGCCTTGGCTACAGACATCAGATAAACCTATTACAGGTAATGTTCAGATAAATTATCATACGTTTACTAACTCATACATTTTAGATAACGGATCATGATTCTTTTGTGTATTTTGCAAGTATATTTTGGTCCTTAATTCCTAACCTAACTACCCTCAAGGTGAGAAGGAACCACCCTCTCACGATCGGAGCTGCTGGCGAATTGAGTGCAGCATTAAACTTCCGTCTCATCCATCAGGTCGGTCCTTCTCGAATGGTTGATTCGATCAGGGTACCTGTTAGATTCACTGACTGTCGAAGTCGCTGCATTCAGCACAACCCCAGACAGGTCATCCGATCAAGGTAGGGGCGGAAAAGTCAGACTAATTTATTAAGGTGGCCAACTTAACTAGGGGACATCCTACTGCTATTGGCCTAGTCGGTGATGCATCTAAGCCCATGAGTTTTTCTTCCTCCGACTGCTTCGTTAGCGTTACTCTAACGCATTCCCGCCAAAGACAACCACCCAGGAATGATTCCCGGGGCCGAGGGTTGTCACGTCGAAGTAAGTCGAATCTACTGCCAGAAACGACGCAGCGACAGGGCTCTGGTGCCGCTGTGGAGGTTACTCCATACCGTAAATTGCATCACCGACCTTGATTGACATTTCATCCTTTTATTACATTGAAAATGCAAATCACTCATAAGTATACATGTACTTGTCTTACTCTTCAATTAAAATATAACTAAGGACGGTTAAAAATGTTATCAAGTCAATGTGATAAATTAAATCTGTAGCTACGACCAAATTACTTATAAGTCAAGCCATGCTTCTATGAACAAATGAAACGCGAGAAACTTGACTAGGCATGTTGATTGGAAATGTAGTGATAAACAAAACATGTACGCACGGATGAAACTCACCTCATTTCTTCAGTTAATGGATTAAACAGCCGCTGGAAATTGCATCCCAATATCTCCAAATGTGTTATCACAACAGGAAGTCGCAACGATTCTCGCTGAATCGCCTCTTTATCATGATAAACAAAGGTGTTGAATATTTCATTTACCGACAATAAAAGCAAAACTCTTCGCCCACTTTCAAGAAATATCAACAAAGATACATTAAATTCCGTTTCTTGTATGACCATTGCCATCAACTAAAAGTAGACGCATGTGAACATTATTTAACAGGAGGGGCGAAATTTCTAACAGGGGGGGCGGCGCCCCCCTTGCCCCCCCGCTGGCGACGGGCCTGGGTCAATGGCGTATCGGCATGATCGATAGCTTAATTTGATCACAAGGAGAGGCGGTTCGATCTGCCACGGTACAATTGGAGAATGGAAGAATCCGACATCGTCCAATCAAGCTGCTTGTGCCATTAGAATTCACGGAGGAGAAGCCGCGCGCGCACGAAATCCACGGCCCAACACATGACAAACGGGAGCCGCAATCCGATGCTCAGGTAATGGAAGAAGAGGAGATCTCTCGCCCTGTACGAAGGGCGGCGGCTATCGCTAATCTTCGAAATCGACAACTCGCTCGTCGGGAGTGTCGCGGGGCGAATATGGAGTGAGGAGATTTGACTGACGGAACAGCTGAACGACTTATCTCCTAACTCTGACGGTAGCTTGTTACATGTAGCTGTCAGAGTAATGAGGAGAATCAGTGATTGATGTGAAGGAGTGGCAGGAGCCGATAATTCTCGGGCTCTGCCAACAATCAACACTTCTCTCTGCACACCTCTAGCGGAAGGGAAGTGATTTAACTTACGCTTATTTGTGTGCGGAACTACTATTAAGAGAAATCGTGGAATCGATGTTTTTATTACGAGCATAAAAATTTACTACAATATCACGAAATACGTTTGTTTTTGGCGAATACGCTACAGTTCTTGTGCTGCAAAAAATATTTTTTGATCAATTTTTAGAAAGCTAAATTTTGGCAAATCAGTCCAGTGTTTATACTGGCGATTTTGAACTCGGACTTCAATATATGCAGCAAAGGATATCAAAAAGAATGAAAACATGCCAGTAATTACAAGTAGGCTATCTCAATTAAACGTAGATTACGGAGAATAGCTGACTATCGGGGACTTTCATGAGCTGCATTATAATGCAAGTGCTCATGCAAAAGTTGAGATCGTATTCCGCTTCTTGACTCAAATTTCAAGTTCGCTAGCTTAGCAAATCTAGCAAACCTAGCTTCCCACCAGACTAAATCATTGGGCTGATCTACTTACACCTTCTACAATCACATCGGTGGACTATGGAGTAATAAAGACAACATTGCTGAATCACCTGGAGGACCAACACTTGGAGATGGCCGAGCGGTCCAACTTCTACGCTGCTCGTCAGGTATCGATGGAAACGGCAGCCGCCTTCTTCAGTAGGTTAAAGAAGCTCTCTGAATTCTGCAATTTCAGATCGTCGTTGGACTCCATGCTTCGTGACAGACTAGTTCTTGGATGTAGTAGCCTTGAAGCAAGGAAGCGACTACTTCAACAGGATCCCTTGACTCTTAAGACTGTACAGGATACATTGGCGATGTTCGAAGCAGTTGAAACTGCCAAGTCGGGAGCATTAGCAGCCAGCAGCAGCGGTGAGGTCCATTATGTCAAAAAATCCAAACCAGGTAGCCGAGCAACCAGCCAACGCAAGCCTCCAGCTCTGAATACTAATTCTCGTACTTGTAATCGGTGTGGAAAGAAAAATTGCAACTCGTATGCAACATGTCCAGCTGTTGGGAAAACATGTAGAAACGTTGGAAAGCTCAACCATTTCCGTATAGTCTGCAGATCTGCATCTGTCAAAGGATTCGCCAGTGAATTTTACTGTTACTGAATCAATGCTGCATGTGGAATCGTGCTGACTCATAGCACTGAGACAAGACTTGCAATGACAATCAATGGTCACAAATGCATCATGGAAATTGACACTGGAGCTGGTTCTACGATCATATCTTCCAAGATGTGGCGTTCGATGGGAAGCCCTGCTCTAATGGTCTCAAACAAACTCTTCAGCGCATATGACGGTCACAAGATGAAACCATTGGGAGAATTGGATAGCCTAATCAAAGGATTTGATAAGGATGCATCAATGCAATCTCCAATCACCGCTGTAGATTCACAAAAGCAGTACGGTCTGCTCGGAAGAGACATCATGCACAGATTCGTCACTCAGCCCTCAAAAAGCTGCAGAAGAATGTACAACTCCATCTTTGCCTCCTGTCAAGATACAACCAGTCACCATCGATATTGCTGACTCGAGTCAACTGCGATTCTGCAAAGCTAGGCCAGTGCCTCTTCCCATGATAGAAAAGGTCAACAAAGAGTTATCTCGTTTACAAAGCAAAGGAATAATCGAACCAGTTACAAGCAGCAGATACGCGTCACCAATAGTATGGGTTGAGAAAAAGAATGGGTGCTTACGCATGTGCACGGATTTCAAGGTCCATGTCAACCGCTCAATCTCAACGGACTCGTATCCGCCTCCACTTATTGAAACGGTGTTCGCAGAACTACATGATTCCAATGTATTTGCAACGATTGATCTTACCGATGCATATTGGCAAATACCCCTAGACAAAAAATCGCGAGAAATCTGCACAATAAACACTTCAAAGGGTCTATTCCAAATGACACGTCTACCAAAGGGGATGAAGCATTCGGCAGCCATCTTCCAGCGCGTAATGGAACACATACTCAAGGACATCAAAGGTGTAATCATATACCAGGACGACATCTTAGTCCATGCATCGACATCAGACGCATTGGCAAAGCGTCTCCCAGCCGTATTCGCCAGACTGGATGACAAAGGAATGACAGTCAACAAATCAAAGTCTATTTTGAATGCTACAGAAGTGAAATTCTTAAGACATCAAGTCTCAGGAACTGGAATCCGACCTGATCCCGATATCATAAAGAAAATTCAATCATTCAAACCTCCAACTACCCGGTCACGGCTCGAGTCATTCCTTGGTTTGGTTAATTTTTTTGGCCGAATGATACCCAACTATTCCAAAATCGTTCCACCATTACATGGTCTGAGTAGGATGGACATCGACTTCAAATGGAACCAGTCACATCAACAAGCATTCGATGAACTCCTTCGTGTCATGTCATCACCGCCTGTCCTACAAAGCTATGACCTGTCCAAACCGGTAACCTTGAAAACTGATGGTTCAGAAACGACAATAGGAGGAATTTTAACGCAAGAAGGCAAGCCTGTCATATTCGTCTCGAGAGTCCTCACTCCATGCGAACAGCGATATAGCAATGTTGAAAGGGAGGGCCTAGCGGTTGTATGGTCTGTTCTTCGCCTCAGGCAATTTCTCCTTGGTCGTCACTTCACATTAGTTACACATCACAAGCCTTTACTTCAAATTTACAATGGTCGTCAACTTCCAAAGGTAGTCTCCAATCGACTCATGAGATGGTCAATCATTCTCCAAGCTTTCGATTTCACTATACATCACCAACCTGGCTCTTCAATTGGTCATGCCGATGCTTTGACTCACTTGAACCTTAGCAGTGACAATTCAGAAGTTGAAGATTTAGTTATCAATAACGTAAGCTCGGACATTTCGGAAGATTGGATTACAGCTCTGCAGCAGTCAATTCAAGGAGATGAACTAGCAGCATCCATAATCAGACGAATTAAGAGTGATAATTGGAAGAATCTGAAGCCTGATGAAAAGCAATTTTATCGCATGCGTCCAGTACTTTCAATTGACAGGGATCTACTCTGAGTGAATAACAAATGCTACATTCCATTACCATTACGCCGAGACGTATTCAACTCCGCCCATGAATTGCATACTGGTATTCACTCAACCTTGAATTACATAAAATTTACGCCTTGGTGGGCTACTGTAGTATCAGACGTCCGAGAATGGATCCGAAACTGTACAACATGCTGTCAACTGCGACCTTCAAACAGCAAAACACTTCATTCTTGGCCTCGCAACGACGTATTTGATCGGATACATATCGACTGGTGTTATATTCAAGACATCGGAGAAATCCTCGTGATAGTAGATTCTACTTCTGGTTGGATAGAGTGCAGTACACCACAATAACGTACTAGTCGGAATGTTATCAACACATTGACAAGAGTTTTCAGTCGTTTTGGGGTCCCTAAGATCTTGGTATCAGACAAAGCAGCCGAATTCACATCGAGAGAATTCAACGAATTCTGTAGAATTAATGGCATCTCGAAGATGGAATCGCCAGCCTATCATGCGTAATCAAATGGTGCGGCAGAACCGGCCGTACAAACTATTAAGAACGGACTTAAAGCTTGGCGACTTGATACCACACACTTGTCTTTCACAGAATACTTGAAAAGACTTTTATTACATCACCAAGCTTGTTTTAAACATGCGGATGGACGGACGCCGGCCGAAATAGTCTACGGTCGCAATATCCGCGTTCCTCTAGCTGGGAAGTTCACGTTTTCTCAGACAATCTTCTATCGGAATCGAGACGGTGCTCAAAAGGACGGAACCTATCTACTCGAGCGTGGAACGAACACTTCGTGGATTCTTGACTCGTCAAGCAATCGTCTTAGACATGCCCACGCTGATCAGCTTACGAGGAAGCCTGATCCTGTAGTACCTCTGTAGTACCTGTAGTAATTCTGCGGAATCTACAAGCCCACCTTCGGCTGTGCCGACGGTCCCACCTAGGACTGAGCCTACGGTCCCATTGGCAAGTGGTTCTGACAATTCTACTGTATCTACGAGCCCAGCTTCAAGCCCACCAGCAATTCCCGTGGCGGTTTCCAATAGATCTCCACCAAATACGGTACGATCGCCCCGCTTGGTACGGAAAAGGACCAAAAGGACAGTCCTTGATTATCAGGACTTGTGAGGAGGATGACGTGGTCACGTACAAGTGCTGGCTGACTCGATTGCATTGTTGCCGGTGACTATTTTCTGTGACGTTGCATTGTGTTCGAGATCTATGTCATTATCGCAGTATGCGGTATGACATGTGACTGACTATGTCTGTGTTGCTGAACTGAATACTTATCATGTTCATTGTCATGCATGTATAAATACCGTCTGTTTGGCTGTAATAAACGTCTCTCTTTCTAGTTACTCGTTTCTACTTGTTCTATTTCCGAGTTCCGCGAGCCTTCCGTCCTACTATCTGTATATGTGGCCCAGGCTTATAAGCACACCTCTGGAGTTGGACTTGGACGGTTGACTCTCGTAAGGACTTGAGAGTAGCATAACTACACCTTTTTCACATGTATTATGAATTCTATGCGTTTGATTTCAGAAAACATTATTTCATTTTCAGAAGTATTACATAATTTTTGGACAACAATAATTGAATTTCGGAAATGTTATTTGGAATTCAGAAAATATCTGAACTCGTCACATGAGTTTTATAAAACACAACTTGTATTTCAGATTCGTAAATTGTAATTTGAATTGATTATATGAAATATATATAAAGCAAATTGTATTTCAGAAGCAAAATTTGTAATTTGGAAACGTAATTTGAATTTTAGAAGGCAGAGAGAACAATAATTTGTATATTGGATATCATAAAATGAATTTCAGAAGCAGCAGATGTATTATGAAGAACGAAATTTGTAATACAATTTAATCCTTTGAAATTCAGAAATCGTGAAATGTATTTTAGAAATCGTAAAATGCATTTCAGTTAATCAATATTGGTTTCACGACAGTTGTTGGTGGCGTGAAAAGTGAATTGTAATTAAGATAATGTGAGTTGTATTGTATCAGTAGCAGATGGACCATATTTAAGTCAACTTCTAAGACATGGTTTCTACCAGCAAAATGCAGATATCAGATAATTGTTCTATCTGTCAAACGACTTTAGCGAGGAAGCCTGTCGTGAGGCTGAATCCATGCTTGCACTTGATACACTCAGGTTGCATCGCTCCTATTTTAATTAATGAGCCTAGCCTTTGCCCACTCTGTCGGGAAGACATCGATGAAACAGAGGAGTACGAACGGCGAAAAAGTACAAGCCAACGTCATCCCGAGAGCGAGAACTTGTAGTGGAGTGCTCAAATCGTGGAGAAGACTGGAAAGTCCTGGCGGAGACCATAGGAGTCAAGTACAAGACTGCATACTCCTGGATGGTTGTGTTGAGAGGGGAAACTCTCTCGAAGATCTTGTTGTGGTTTGTGACAACGCACCATGTCACATCTCTTTGACTTCGCTGTTCGAGGGTTCACCAGCAGAATTTCTTCGATTGGGACCATATAGTCCTATGCTGAATCCCATAGAACACATCTGGGCGAAAATCAAATCGCACGTCAAATCTACAATTGGAATCCCTAAAGTTGAAGGACCTGGAGTTGGTGAGCAGAGAATAGTGTCCCTGGAGAATCTCATCGATGCGGCCGTTGGTACTGTTACGAACGCAAACTGTGCAAGGTCGGCACAACATTCGGCAACTTTCCATGCACCAGCCATTAATTTGCAAGACATGGAACCCGGTAGTTGAGCACGATTTTTTTCATATAATGTACACGTATAATACAATATATATCTGAGTGGAAATTCCTTATTTTCACTTACAAAAATTGCGGCTAGCAAAGTGATTACAGTTATTCCCAAATGTTGTTCTACGAGTATTAACGATAATCGCTTTTAGCAGAACTTTTGCTTAATTTCTTTAAAAATTCGTAATTGCTCGTCGATGAATTTTAATTGATCCTATCTGAAATACATGCAATGATAACTGAAAATCAACGTGTGGTTTCTGAAAACCAATTGACATTTTCGATAATTCAATTTGCGATTCTGAAAATGATGTTACGTTATCGAAAATACAACTCACCATTAAAAAAATACAAATTACGAATTTTAGAGATTTCTGAAATTGACTTCATATTATCTGAAAATATATTAACATAATCTGAAAATGAATTTACGATTCTACAATTCAATTTCTGATTTAGAAATTTTATGTTGTGTTTTCTGAAATATAAATTGCATTTCCATAATACATTTCGCGCATTTTCATATCTTCTCAAATTCATTTTACTTTGTCTGTAATACATGTGACAAAACTTTTCTAATTTACAATTTGTCTTTCAAAATTACATATTACAGAATCTGAAAAACATGTGAAAAAGGTGTAGTCTTCGGGAAACAACACACTAACACTATCACTAAGCCTATTAACTACACACCCCATAGTCTTAAGGCTTAATAATTGTACACATCATTGGGCACCCAATTGGACCTTGCACTAAAGTCTATCTTCTGACAAATTGCTCGTCCAATATCGTGCGATAACTCTGTATGATACAACCATAGAAATCTGACACTGTAATTTAATAAAGTTATACTAGAACGAACAGGGCATTGAAACGATAGAACGCGTGGACATGTGTTTTCATGACAACGGCACCTAAACGATGGCGGCTTCCAGTAGTTTATAATAGGAACTTACAGGCAGCTTATTAGTGTACTTTGTAAATCATGATTACTATAATTTCTCTTTATGTAGAAGTATAAAAGCATTTTGATAAAATAGCTTGCATTAAATCGCCTTGTGGCAAGAATCTACGACTGTGGCATGTTCAGTAATTTGCCTTAAGCTTCTTCTAAAGATCTAGCAATCGGTGCATAACCGGGGAGTTGAAATTACCATCAACAAACAACAGTTACCCATTCTAGTCTCAACAACTTAAACAAAGGGAAAAGTCGAATTTCTATGATTCTCCTTTTTAAAATGAAGATTTTCTCGCATCCGTCGTTGAACATTGTGGCGGTTGATTCTGTTGCATAAACAAAAGACATTCTTGAAACTCTGTAAGCAATACAGGATTACTTTGGTACGCATACAAAACAACGTGGTAAAATTGTCTTCCATCAACATTTACCTTATTTCGGTTAGTTATGTAAATATTCTTCACTTTTTTTGCCCCTTCAAGCAGGGCTGAGGAGCCGATGCGTTATCTCATCGGCTCCGGCTCCGGCTCCACGACACTGGTGTGAAAGGCTCCGGCTCGGCTCCGGCTCCAATTCCGACTTCAAATTCAGGTTCTATCTATGCTGGTTATCCTGGATCCGTTGAACGGGTTTTTTGGATAACGGTGTGGCCTTTAGAGGCTTGCTACTATCATCAAATTTGTTTTCATTAACAAGCAACGACTTAAGTTAATAATAAAAATGATAATAGCCAAATATAATGATAAATAACATACTTGTCATATATTTTTGCATGAATTGACTATCTCTGAAAGATAAAATAAAGTTATAGCCTGGATTGGTTAAATTAGATAAAGATCTCCCGCACTGGCTAAATATAGATTGGCCTAGCCTGCAACCAGTCTACTATGAGGCTACATTAAATAAGATCACATGAGTGATGATGATACCTAATTAGCCGTCAGAGGGTCCGGATAGTAGTATAAGCTTTTTAACAAAGCTTGAACATGAAACTGGATAGCGTATGCCTCTAAATAGCTTATAGGGCCTGTATCTACTCGAACATGGAAAGGCTATGGGCTATATAGCCAAATATAACGTATCAATAAAGATATCAATTTCTTTATTGAATATTAAAGTGTATATAGGCTAGCTTAGGTTGTTATTGCTATTTGTTATTGCCTTTATCCAATAGTCTGTTGGTCCATGAATAATATGATAGGTGACTCATCATCGGTGCCCACGACTCATCATCTGTAGAAATTGTAATTTAGATAGTCTCATTGCAGTGTAGGCTAGAAATGTACAATTGAAAATTATACTTAAAAAAATTAAAAATATCTAATTTAGGACGAGTTTTGTAATTCTATGCAGCACACTTAATAAGTTAAGGCTTAACTTACATTATGTTAATTTCGTATTTTTCATTATGACGCAAAGTTGCACTAAATAATTCATCAATGATTCATGTATATTATTATATTCAATTTATGTATAACACATTACCAATATTCCTCTGATGATGGTTAGGCTGATGAAACTGAACTCGGAGTATCACACAGCATGTTGCAGGATGCAATGCATAATAAAAATTTAACTGCGAGCACCGAGCAGAAATCCCATCTACTTTGCTAGCTTTCGAATGCGCGTGCGGTTTAATGTCATAGACAATAGAAAAGGAAGGTCAAAAGGCGCCTTTATTGAGAGCGTCTCAGTCTTTTTTCATTGTTTACATGTAAGTCAACATGATATCAGCATAAAGTGTTGACAGACGGAAAAAATGATAATGAAAATTCTTGAAATCCACAGGTCTATGACATTTGGGAAAATATTAATACACAATACGGCTCTTGTGCAGTCCTCCCCCCCCCATTTTTTCTCTGATCAAAAAATGCAGCACCATTGGATGTCCGTTTCAGCATCAGACGATGACACAGAAGATCAAGAATATTACTTGAAGACCATTAATATGAAAATTAATCATATCGGAAATGATATGAAAGAAATACATGCAACGGTGACTGCGATTCATGAAGATCGATTCAGAACGATGCAAGTAAGCCCACCAAATGCGCGTTACCCAAAATTCCTACCGACAAATGCTTCACCCAAACTTCTACAAATAGAGCAACGACAAACTGAAGTAAAGCAGCAAACACAGCAGCAAGAAGTTCAACATTTGCATCAACAAGAGACATACTCAAGACATCACTCAAAGACATACTCAAAGGCCAAAATCCTTGCGATCATGCTATATCTGTGGAAGACGTGGGCACCTTTCCTGGAATTGCTGGTTCAACACCAATCACTATACAAGACCACACCGAAGAAAGCACCCACAACAATACCGAAGACCAATGCAGCATCAAAGACAAAGGAGAAATGCTGAATATGGCGGATATGAGTGGGCAAGTGAAAGCAGATACCCAAGGTATTCATACCGTGAGCAACGAACATACGACAGACGACAACAACAATATTACAACAGAAATCACCGAAGAGAATACGATCAATTCCCTGACGAGAGAATCAGACCACAATCACCAAATCAACATGAGCAAAGAAACAATCATTACAGAACAGACAACAATAGTTACATAAATCACTCAACACGCTATGACTATAATGAAAATCGGTATCTTTGATGAATTAAAGGAAGGAGAGGATGAAATAATGACTGCTGGAAAGAAACTGAAGAAACACATGGAAATAGAGTTATTCTATGTAAACAAAATGATTTTTTATACATGATATCCAAAGGGCTAATATAATATGTTTAACAGAAACACACTTTAGTGATACTCAAGATCAATCAGTGTTAAAAAATTGTTACGGTTTTCACACGACAGTCAAAAAGAATATTAGTCGCGGAAGAAATATAAAAGGCGTTTCTGTTTATGTAAAAGAGGGTGATAATATTTCTCTGCTAAATGTTGAAAGCTTGATTAAAGAACGAGGAAATCTCCAAATACTCAAATTAAACAGCATGCATTGGGATCATTTAGAAGACATATTCTTGATTATTTGTTATGTGGATAATCGCGATTCAAAATACAAAGATCGAGAAATATATGAAAATATTAAACAATACATGATTCAATTTAAAATGAAAAACATTATAATAATCGGAGATTTTAATGGTCGCATTGGAAATGAAACAAATCATACTAATTCCACACTTCCAGAAAGAGAGTCGGAAGATCGAATAGTAAATAAAATGGGGAAATATTTAATTAATTTCTGTAATGAAACCTCTCTAATAATTGCCAATGGCAGATTAGAAAATTATTCTAAAGGTAGATGCACATACTATAGAAATCAAAATACATAATGAGATACGCAAATCCGTGATTGACTACCTTCTAATTTCGGAATCAATGATAAATTATCTTGCTTCTTTTGAAATAATGCAACCAGTTATTTATACGGACCACGCTCCAATGCAAATAAAATTCCAAATTGAATTAAAGTCAGAATTTAAAGAACCAAGACAGTCGTCTGATCAAAATTATAATCCTGCTAAATGGATAAAGCCGTATAAATGGGAAAATGACACGGTTTTTGATCACGTCATGTTTACAAGAAAGTGCAAAGACTTAAATAATCAAATTCTGGAAAAGGATTTATCCGTTGGCAATACATATAATAAATTATGCCAAATTAACTTACTTTGCATTAAAACTAATAGGAAGCCAATTCGGAAAATTGTTCTCTCTAGCGAAACACGAACATTAAGAAAGCATCATAGGAAAATTGTTTCTCGGTGGAAAAAATTCCCTACAGCTGAAAACTTAAGTCGACTAATGGAGAGTAAAAGGAATCTGAATAAAAAGGTTAAGGCAGACAGAAGAAAGAAGAAGAAAAATAGACTAATAGGTCTAAAAAATGCACGGGAAAATAATGATCACAAAAGATATTGGCAACTGATTAATAAAAATATAGGTGTTAAGAATATTAAACATAGGAGAAGCATATTGAAGGCTTCAGATTTTCAGACTCATATAGTAATCAATGATCTAAAGTTATCAAGCAATACATGCTTATCCTCCAGTTGTATGCCAAACATGTTGCAAGGTCAAACGTGCATTGATAATCTTGATGATAGAATTACAAAATGCGAAATAAAAAATGCTCTTAGAGAATCAAAACTACATAAAACAAGTGGACCCGACAGAATTGTTTATGAGACATTAAGCTTGAATGAAGAGCAAACAATTGAGACTCTTGAAACACTGTATAGTTATGTATTTAACCATGCGATGAAATCCCCTGGAGCAGTAGCTGGATTACGCCCATATTTAAAAAAGGAAAGAAAAATGATCCAAGTTCATACAGATTTATTAATCTATCATCCTGTATAGAAAAGATAATGACAAAAATTATAAATTTTAGACTTAACGATTGGCTAATAAGGAATGATGTGATAAAAAAGAACCAAACCGGTTTCAAGAAAGGAAGCTCCGCTTTGGATAACATAATGCTTGTTAAGGAAATTATGCAAGTTTATAAAAACACAAAACGTCCACTGGTTTTATGTTTCGTAGATTTGTCAAAGGCATTTGATTCCATTCCTTAAAACAGAATGATTGATAAATTAAGACGCTTGATCCCCAAATGCAAGATTTTATCAGTAATTATAAGTGTCATCATTAAAAAAGAGTACAAAGTATTATACAGTGGAAAAGAAACGCAATCCTTTAAACTTGAAAATGGAATTCCACAAGGAGACGTACTATCACCAACCCTATTTAGTATTTATATAAATGATTTCATTGATATCTTAAATGCTAGTAAAGATGAAATTGATTCTGTTCGACTTTTTTGATTTGGAACTGTCACCACTCATATATGCGGATGATATACTTTTAATGAGTGAGAGTATGCGAGGTTTGAATAGTCAGTTTAAAATACTTTGCAAATTTTGTGCAGAAAATGGCCTTTGCATAAATTATGAAAAAACCAAAATCATGACTGAAAATTTCACTACAAATATAGACAAATTTGAAGTTACTCTCAATGGTAAGCAGATATCCATTGAAGTGGTCGATAAATATAAGTATCTAGGAATGTGGATATCGAAAAATAATAGATATCATTTGGAACAATTGATGGCTAAAGGTAAACAAGCAGCTTATCTCACGGCTAAACAACTTAAAGAATTTGGTCAAGTTTCTGGTGAAATTTTGAAAAATACCTTTGAAATGCTTGCACTGTCTAGAATGAAATACTGTGCCGAATTTTGTTTTTTCAATAACCTAAAGAGTTTGGATCAAATTCAATACCAGTTTTATAAACGATGCTATCACTTAAAGCCGACTACACCAAATTATTGTTTAATCGGTGAATTTGGAATACGTCCTATGGATATTCATTTCTATAAAGCTGCAATCTGTCTTTGGATAAGATTAATTACAAAGGATGGAAATAGCTTAATTAAACAGGTATATAATGTATATAATAATATATAATATATCATATCTCAACATGATATCAAATGGAAATGAGAGTAGATACACATGGTGTTGGAGAATAAACAGATTGCTTACAAAACTAAACCTGTCAAAGCTATGGGATGAACAGCTAACGGCTGATAAAAAAGCATACTTGAGAATTACAAAAGACCGAATATGTCAGTAGAACAGGGAAAAATGGATATCTACAGCAAAAGAGAGCCATTCTGGTCTGACGTATTTAGAACTATGCCAGTTTGAGGAAACCTTGAAATCATATCTGAATTTTGATATCGATTGCAATGATATAAACATGTTACTAAAATTTAGGACAAAAAATCATAAATTAGATTTTGTAACAGGCAGTTACAGAAACAGATTGCGATATGAAGAACGTCTTTGTGAACTTTGCAATGAATCAAAAGTGGAGACTCTATATCACTTTATGATAGAATGTTCATTGTATCAAAAAATGCGGCAACAAATTGCACCATTGTTATGTTACTGCAACACGATAGTTGAATTTCATAAATTAATGAATGCCTTGACTCCAAAGCATTTAAAATCCATCGCAAGATTTCTAAAAAAAGCCAACGAGTTACGCATGGTCATAAAAGAAAGAATTCACCACAAAGAATCTGAAATCTAAATAAATGCTCAATTATTGATTCCTCTTCTTCCTGATTTGCTAAATTTTTTTTCTACAGCACTGACCGCAAGCTGTATTTGAATGTATTCAACCAATATACGAGTTTATACCTCAAAATTGTAATATTGTTTTCCAATGTTTTTGGAAATAAACAACTTTTGTCTTTTTGTCTTTTGTCTTTTGTCATCACCGGTTTGAGTGAAGCATTCCGTGCTGTTGTAAAAATCTACGTGGGTAATTGCGATGTCATAGTCGCTAACTTCGTCAGCAAGTCAACATTGTAATTTGCCTTCGGGTTTTTTCGCATTGAAATATACCCTTTGAATTTTGAAGTCAAAGGAAATTCATTGTGAATGAGATACCTTTAGAATACTAAGGCGCTACTAGAAGTGGCTGGGTCGCTAATTGCTGTAGCCATGCGAGGACTTGAAGTCAGGTCATTCGTGTGAGTGTGAAGAGTTATCCCTCCACTCAAAATTGATCAAATTGAATAATCGATTGTTTTGAAAATGTAGGTGGCGGGACTGCACAAGAGCCTACAATACAATCTAAGGAAATTGGCATTGTCACAGATGCCAGTAGCTTCTGCCAGTAGCCATACCGATAGATGGTAACCTACATAGTAACCGTATTAGATTTAAGACATTGCACAAGAAATGTAGCTATATTATCTTTGCTGACTGAACTGGAAATGTGTACATAAATGACTGGCGACTTGTCTCGATGAATCTACAATCATCTAGTTAGCATGCATATAACAAGTCTTCAAATTAATGGATTTTGGAGAATACGTTGTCACTAAAAGCTATGGAAATTAGTCTTACAAAACATATGTAATAAAAAAATATTACACAAGTGTGTAATTATAATACATATAATACAAAAGAAGGCGGCAACTGCAAAGAAAGATATCGTGGAGGACAGATCATTGGTATACTTAAAAGACATATCTTTAGATTTCAAATGATTTAATTTTTTTGTGATGCGAATTAATACCTTTCAAAATTCTAGATTTATATCAAAGCTCAAACTATCGGAGCCGGAGCCGGAGCCTTTGTGATAAATCGGCTCCGGCTCCGGCTCCGACCAAACCATCGGCTCCACAGCCCTGCCTTCAAGGTTGAGAAATGCATGTATATTAATATGCTGTGACTCTTATTCTATTAATTATTACCCTAAAAGATTAACTGTTCACCCATCAAGGTTTTTTCAGTGTTCATCACTGAATTTCTTCAGCGTAAAATACAGCAAAAGAGTTTGGTATTAATGGGTTATCTCTCCCCCGACGTCTGCAAATTTGTCTAAAATCTGTAGAAATGAATCAATCGTCACACAATCCTAGGTAATCGTAAATGTAATTTTCTACCAACATGCCAAATTTTGTGCAAATCGGACAAGTACTTTTTGAATAAGGGGCGCTAACTTGAAGTGCAGCGATATCTGCAACTTGATCTGACTTTTTCTGACCTCATCATCAGAGCAGAAAGCACTTGAGGTCAACAAAGTCATTTCCAGACAACTCTTGAAGTGATAATGATCAGGCCACATCTCTTAGGATAACATTTTTAACTTAAAAAAGGTGTGGCAAAGTAGTGGTCGTAGGAAAATTTCAAATAGCATAGGATGAGACAAGGAGGGAGAGAGAACAATGCACACACGAATAACAATAATGCGTCGAAAAGACGAAGTCAGATCAAGCTGCTGACATCGCTACACTTTACGTTATCGTCTCAGATGCAAGAAGTACTTGTTCGATCTGCATAAATTTTTGTTTGTGTGTAGAAAACGTGCTTAAGAAAGTCTACTTGAAGTTTGGTGACAATTGATTCACTTTTGCAGATTTTAGAAAAATTTGTAAACCTGGAGGAAATAGCCCATAAGTACCAAGGTTTTCAATTTTCAGTTCACTAAGCAAAATTGCCTCAGAGTGAAGATTTGTGCATTGAAAATGTCGTCTTCATATCTATCACTAATTTGCAATTTCAGGATGTATTTCTGATTTCCGAAGTTTTTCATACACGGGAAATGTATCAAAATCTTATACTAGCAAAAAATGTCTCTCTTGGAAAAATTCTCAGATTGTGAAAGTGGTTGGATGGAATACCAACGTTACTTTCTATATCCCTAATACTGTCTTCGGAGGTGGAACAGTTAGGGTCAGTTTCGAGAACAAGGGTGAGCTTGATGAATTCCAATAAACTTTCAGAGCGAAAATCATAGAAAAAGTCTTAACTATAATCTATTTAGCGTTATTGTAGCGGTTTTGCGATATTTTGATCCGAGGCTCTTTATATAGGACTACAACGTAGCCAATATTTCTCATCATAAACGAGAGAAAGAAGAGATCAAGGAGATGGGGTTTTAATGGTACAGTGCTGCTCCAAACCTCGTACAATGACTAGAGCTCCCGCAAACTGCGCTAGAGGATACTTGAATTTTGAAAATTGCTTACAGTTTTGAAGAAATTGGGCTGACAGCTTGGGGAATCATTAGACCTTGCAATCTGCTGAAAATGTCAGGGAGGTAATTATGGGTCTTAAACAACAATATAAAGCAATGTTGTGAAAAATGCCCTGATCCTTCACACCTATGAATAAAAAACTTTTCTAATCGGCCGAATGCGTATCGATTAAAAATATAATATTGCCTTTTGTATACGATGTGATTAAACACCGCACCGGTCAATGTCATCAGGGAGCAAAAGACATGGACTTCATAAAATGAAAAACATAATTTATAAAAAAGCAAAGCAATACAAGCATTTATTGTCTCCCATCGCAGCTCGGCTCTTCAACTTTAGTTTATATCTATCTTGTAAAAAAGGAGGCTTCACCTTTTCCGGACCCAATCATAAATCTGGTGGTAGTCGTTCCGCGTACGTAGGCAATTCGATGACTAAGCGGCAGTGTGTCTGCTCTCACGTGTTTAAATCACAGAATATAGGAATTTCTGGACGGCAAATCAGCAGCTGTGAGATTGATGGCTGCCGAGTTCTTAAAAACCTTTGATGAACTGCTGTTTTCATCTATCATATTATCTTTAATGGATTTGAACTTACAGCATCAAGCTATTCGTTTTCCAACAGAATTTTTGAGGAACACGTTGCAACGAGTTTGTTTTGATAGATTGGTTTCGATTTGGTCTACAGTGACAAGTGAAGCTCTTCAGGGTAGTGTGATTGGCCCTTTCCATTTCTCAATTGTATCATTATTGATTCATTACGTCGTATTTGTAACAACTCATCAATTGGGAAATATACTGAAGACGTGATGTTAGCGCATTTTGTTCGTAATACTAATGCTAATATGTTACAGATGGAGTGGTCTACATGAATAGAGTGGCACTTACAAACATGAAGCTTACCAGTTCCCCAGTAGGAAAACAGACCTACATTATGACCTTTGGTTGGTAGCTTGACGTGCTGGAACACAGGAGCAAGTGATCCACGTGACTGCCAGATTCTCTGACGAGTAGCCTGTTGACACAAAGGCTCGATTCTACACTGAATGCCACCATTCACCAGTCGTCGACGCTCCAATTGACATGGTGGGTGGTAGAATCAAGCCTACTGGAGATTCATGGATGAGGTCAGCTACGAAACTTTCATCGGCCGCAATCCTTGTGACAATCCCTTTCATGCATCCCTAGTTGAACAGTGCGTGATGCATCATTGATGTCACACTTCTGCCGTCTTCTTCATAGATAGGACGACGTTATTAGCCCCTCTTGTCGAACATAGACCTACGCTCTCGGAATCAGTCATGTTTGTTATTTTGCCTTCATTTGTGACTTTTTCCCTTGTGTAGGCGCATTATACCGCAATTTGTGATTTCCATTTTACAATAAAGACATTTTACTACTACTACTACTATCTTGTGGCGTAGATTTTCATCATGTTCCACAACCTCGTCGGTTTATTGAATAAGAATTTCCAGAAGTCATATTCCATTGAACAAATAGTGCCGACTGCCGACGATTTGGTACATAGCGAGTAGCGATTTCACTCTGAAAACTCTTCGCGCGACAGAACTTCCATCTGCGAGCCACTGCTTGCGTTAGATCAGTTTTTGCCTCATAAATAAGATTCAGATTTTCCACGTTAGACCGAAGCATAATTCGTATCTCTATTATCTCAATAGCACAGATATCTGGTCTCCAAGATGCAAAGCAAATCAAGGATCGATTTGATAATGAATATCAATATCATTACTACTGACCGATAATAGTGCACGTGCTTAAGCAACGACACACACACACCACCCATTAAAGAAAGTTTCTCAAGAGCGCCTTTCTCACAGCAAGTAGACAACGCACCCATGCACACACAAAGCAGCCAGAACACAGTTTGTATTGCTAAGAAATAGCCATAGACGTACATTGTAAATAACTGATTATAGAACTTTACCTGGCATTATCATTTTCAAAGGAAAGTTTCCTATCTAAATGTCGAAAGTGGTCCTAATAATATGTCGCGGTCAATTTTTGTGTTTGAGTATCTAGTTTCTGTGTTATTGATCAATATATGCCTATGTTCTGGTATATTTTTGGCATACATGCCTATGTAATGTATTGACACGGGTGAAAGATATTATGACATCAACAAGTAGCTAGCTGTAGAAAACTAAAAAAATGTCGGCGGTCTTAATAAAATGTCACAAACTGTACATAATAAGTCAATTAAAATAGTCAAATGCAGTCAGCAAGTGCTAATATTATCAATAGTGAAATCAAAGCAACTAACCTAGAATTTATGTGCTACCGGTTGATTCGCCTTTATAATCATCATCATTGAAGTGAAAAGAACATGCGCGTGCATGTGCCGTCGGAATAAAGACAGTTTGATGAATTCTTTTAGGATGCGGTTTATGAATATCTACAGGAGTTTTATGAATATCTTAGGTTCATTACGAGGAAATAGATGAAATGTCACAGGTTGGTTTGCAGGATCGCTGTTGTTTCACTTAATCCTTTCCCACATGCAGGAACACAGCAAGTCGTCATTACCAGTTGAGAGCACTCGCTACCTGAGGCAGAAGCGACCCGAGTGACATTTGCTGCAGGAACTATGAACAACTGTATTGACTGGTAATAGGCGCCGCTTATTGGTTTGCCGTTCCACAGTCGCTGCTCATCAACGTCACAACTCGTGTGATACTTAGATCGTCTGTCTCAGCTGGGACATGTATTCCATTGTCCAGATAGAAGCGTGCGACGTCAACTATCAGCTGTGTACACTAACCAGCTGAATTCAGTCTCGTGTCGCGTCCTTTATTCATATTGACATTTCATCATGTCGTCATTTCTCGTACTTCTGTAAATTTGAGTTCGGCAAGTCTAGTTCTCTTCCGTTTAGTACTCAGATTTGTACTTAAATAGAACTTAGTGATTTACAGTGTAAAGTGAGGATTACATGAGGCTCAAGTTAAAAGACATACCTGTCTGCAGATGATATTGTTTCCCTTACAGATTATTTTACACATTCAAGTAGATTTCTTCCAAAGCGAATAACTGGAAACTTCTCACAATGCAGAACATTGCCAAATTACGGTCTGATGGTGATGGATCCCATATGCCCGGTTTACAATGATTACTTGACACGGTGCGTCTGAATGAGGTTTTGGATTAAAAAATATATCATCGCCGAAACCAATTTTTTTGAGCATAGTGACCCTCTAGGAATGGGAAATGAGCAAAAAGAAAATCTTTTAAAGTGCAGATTTCTATTTGCGGCCTATTTTCAAAATGGCAGCCATTTTTTCGTAAAAATCGTATATCTGATGCACTTAATACGTCACATGAATTAGCATTTTCTGATCACAGAAGAGTAATTCATGCAATAGTTAAAATCATAGAAGGGTGCCATGCGGTTGAAATACTGTTTATAAGTAGTATGTCTTGTCTTGAACAGTATTCCTTAACTTCGGAATATAATGTCGATTAAAATATGTTTTATCTGCTACTTTTGTTTGAAGGTAAATTTATCCCGGTAAGACAAAGCAAAAAGTCGCAAATTTGACTGAAATACACTGCACAAAGCTTTTGTTCAGGGTTGAGGAGCTTTCTATGTTATAACAAAATAGACATTCGCATAAATTCAAATATTAGCTTGCACATTTCTATGGTACATATAACGCAGGATGTTGTTCATGTTGCAATGTATTTGAATGAGTACTGAGAGCTATGAATTGATTTTTGCAACATCCAAGCATCCAACATCCAACATCAGACGTGAAGTGCCAAAACTCATTAGTACACCAGTAAGATGACTGCGGCAGGTGATGAAACTGCGATAGACACTTGAATGACTTGATGACTTGAAAGAAGTCACAATGAAAATAGAAAACGCGTTTGCGCCGAAAAGGGCTCTCGGAAACTTTCTGCTACGGATGTCAGGAGTATTCAGGACTTCGTCATTGATGGCTACGATCGAAAAAACCCTAACTTTCCGGAGGCCTTGTGCAATGGATGTTATTTGCTATTTTCCAAAATGCGGAACGGACATGAAGTGAGCTTGCCCCTGTCTGATGATTATGATCCTCGTCGGCCGATTATCCTTCGTTCATCATCTACGTGTTCTTGCCGAATTTGTTGTGTTGTTCGAGCTGACAAACAGGACGCCGTAAGGATGAAGAAATCTCGTGGTCGTCCATCGAACAAGGAATCCATTCCAGCAGCATCGAGTTTCAAGGTATGTGGTCTTTCCTTCTCGAAACTTTATCGAGGATGCTCTCATTCAAGAGAATCTTGTCTATCAAAGCGCCAAAAGATATCCAACATTGACAATCTGTTGAACTCCCCCAGCAAAGTGACAAAACAACGAGTTGCTAGCCGAATCATCGACGACGTGAGAACATCTCTTGCAACATTAAGTGGTAAGACCAAGAATACAATGACTTTGAAATCGCCTACTCAGTTGCCGGCTGTCGATCTTTCTCACATTCAAACTGATTTGAGTTTGAGTGATAGGCAAATGTCTGAGCTTAGTAAGGATATTCGTTATGCCACCGAGTCTCGAACTGTTATTAAACCCGGGCTTAAGTCCAAACTATTCAGAGCCACCCACGAGTTCGATGACCTGTTTGCTGTGGAGGAATTGGATTTCCTCTACCTTGCTAAAGATGAAGTGAGCGATAGATGCTCGAGATCTGCAGTTTTCTGCAAAGATGTCGATGAACTAATTGATCGAATTGTGACCAAGAGGAACTTGAGTAGAGATGACTTGCTCATTCGCATTGGTATTGATGGAGGTGGAGGGTTTCTCAAGATCGGTCTATCAGTCTTTGAATTAGATGAGCAAGGTCCGATTTCTCAATCCCGCCGCTGCCTGTCTTCAGGATTAAGTTGCACGTTCAAAGTCTCTGGTGTCAAGCGTTGTATGATAGTAGCATTAGTACCAGATGTTCAGGAAAATTACAACAATGTCAAATTGTTGTGGATCAAAGCAGGATTGAATGCTATGCGGCACCAATTTTCCATTACATGTGATTTGAAATTGTGCAACATGCTTTTAGGGCTCATGCCACATGGAAGCAAGCATCCATGTAGCTGGTGGACTGCGGAAACAGGCAGACTAGGAGTTATAGGTGCTCCGCGGACAATGGCTTCTCTGAGTGATCAGTTCTGGAAATATTTTGAGTCCGGTAGGGACAAACGAAATGCAATGAAATTTACTAATGCCATAGTGCACACATCAGATTCTTCCACTCCCATTATTGAAAGCATCCCCACTCCAGAGCTTCATCTGCTGTCTGGACCCACAGCTAAACTTTTTTCTGGTTTTGAGAAGGAATGGAGTAGTGCAGAATTGTGGCTACGTAAATGCAATGTAGTGCCTTAAGGCAATGCACGGAGGCAGCTTCACTGGAAACAGTACCAGGAGTCTCTTGCGCAATGTCGATTTACTTGAGGCGATGTGTCCAAATAATCCCAGTGTCTTGAAATTTGTGAGGGCCTTTCGTTGCTTCAATGATGTTGTGACTTCTTGCTTTGGAGCTTCCCTGCAGCCACAATTCAGGAGATACATCAGTGAGTTTCAGGCGGCATATGAACAGCTGCCTCTGAATGTGACTCCCAAGATCCACGCTATCATATTCGATGTACCAGAATTCTGTGAGCACACACGAAGAGGAAGCACACACGAAGAGGACTCGGCCAATACAGTGATTAATGTATTGAGTCACAGTTTTGCAGACACATGGAAAAACTTCAAAATTTTTGAAAGTCATCCCAGTTTTCTGATCGATTGCTGCGATCTGCTTGTGTTTATAATTCCAGACATATTTGATGAATTAATTTTTATGATGCTTGTCCTGTTCGCGTTTTCTGAATGAATACATGTTTATTTCAATCAAATTTGTGACTTTTTGCTTTGTCTTACCGGGATAAATTTACCTTCAAACAAAAGTAGCAGATAAAACATATTTTAATCGACATTATATTCCGAAGTTAAGAAATACTGTTCAAGACAAGACATACTACTTATAAACAGTATTTCAACCGCATGGCACCCTTCTATGATTTCAACTATTGTATGAATTACTCTTCTGTGATCAGAAAATGCTTATTCATGTGACGTAGCATGCCTTAAGCCGTATTAAGTGCATCAGATATACGATTTTTACGAAAAAATGGCTGCCATTTTGAAAATAGGCCGTAAATAAAAATCTGCACTTCAAAAGATTTTCTTTTTGCTCATTTCCCATTCCTAGAGGGTCACTATGCTCAAAAAAATTGGTTTCGGCGATGATATATTTTTTAATCCAAAACCTCATTCTGACGCACCGTGATGAATATCACAACTTTCGAGTCGTGCATGGTTCCCCTCTGCGTGGAGAAACGTATGTATCAATATGGGCATTAATCTCTCATGTCAAAACTAATAACTAATGTAAAAATAGGTCTAATCTAATGCAAAAATGCTGGACAGAAGCTTCAAGCCAATTAATCTGAATTGGTCGGGATTGATATGATATCAGACAGGAATTGCCAATTTTATTGTATTACATGTATGTAAATGGATAGCCTGCTTTACTTCGACATGAAAAATTTGAATGAACTTGTCTGATGAAAGATACATAAATCGCATTAGCATAAAAACAGAATTGTAAACAATTGAACTAAAAATGTAGTCATCGAACAGCGAACGATAATAAGAGCTCCCGTGCGACAACCAACTAGTTGATTGGTTATCGCACGGCGAGCTTTTTTTGGTTGCTTATTGCACTCCTCCAAATCATGGCTGTATGCAATGTGTGAATGCCATTGTGTAGGAATGGAATAAATCGCGGTGTTTACATCATCAACACGAGTTGAAAGTGAAGTCTGTTTGCGGATGAGAATTCAAATGTATGAAGTCAAGTCTTGGTTATGTCACACAAACACAGTAAAAAAACATGGATCGAGCGCTTACGATTTTGTGGTAAATGATAGCAGTGTATTCGCCATGGCACTTGATGATATCCACGTTCTTATCCGCCATTTGTATGGTTTCAATAGCAGTTCTTAACTGCATCATGGTAGTAAATGCTCTTACTCGATGAAAGTTCATGGGCGTAATATCAAAAATTAGCGACAAAATAATAAAGCTGGTAAGTAAACAATTGATTCATTAATATCAGTATTCATTAATATTTTCAGTTCAATTCCATTAGCAATCAACTCAATTTATCCTGGCTCAAGTATCCTTGTCACTCATAATCATTTCATTCCCTGTCACTGTCGTCATTATTATCGTTTGGAATAGAAAATGATCATCTGTGTATACACCTTAGTGAGACACTATCACACAGAATATAGCGTCTTCCATCTTCCATTGGGATTTCCCTTTAATTGTATGTAGAAAAGAATACAACCTATCACACAGAAAAAGTCATCAGCCATAAGTCATCTTCCATCTTCCATCGTCCGTCACGCTGTCACACGGGAAAACTCATGAGGCGTCGTCCATCGGACATAAGACATGAAATTATGCGGCTTATGAAGCTCATTTCTATCATCCATCATGCATTAGCCGCGAGACTGTTCTAAAATTAAAACAACGTGAAGTGACGTCTGAGGGAAGTTAATAGAAACTGTGATTTGCAAAGAGAATAATATATCAGAAAACAGCTCTTTGTTCACCATGTCGGATGAGAACAAGGATGATGAAGAGAAGAGCTCAGACTGTAGTCATAGCAACGGTTAATAGTAAACAGTAGCGCTGACTGAATCGGAAATGGATTTCCCTACTGTGACTGCGGTCCGTGGAAGATAGACGATGGAAGTCGGAAGACGTCAGATGAAAATCGTCTCATCACGCCTTATGGAAGACGATGAAGAATGTGCAAAGAGGTGAGTGACATGGAAGACGTCTTCATAAGGCGTGATGAGACGATTTTCATCTGACGTCGTCCGCCTTCCGCATTACACTAGGGAAATCCATTTCCGATTCAGTAAGCGCTACTGTTTACTATTAACCGTTGCTATGACTACAGTCTAAGCTCTTCTCATCCGACATGGTGAACAAAGAGCTGTTTTCTGATATATTATTCTCTTTGCAAATCACAGTTTCTATTAACTTCCCTCAGACGTCACTTCACGTTGTTCTAATTTTAGAACAGTCTCGCGGCTAATGCATGATGGATGATAGAAATGAGCTTCATAAGCCGCATAATTTCATGTCTTATGTCCGATGGACGACGCCTCATGAGTTTTCCCGTGTGACAGCGTGACGGACGATGGAAGATGGAAGATGACTTATGGCTGATGACTTTTTCTGTGTGATAGGTTGTATTCTTTTCTACATACAATTAAAGAGAAATCCCAAATGGAAGATGGAAGATACAAGACGCCTTTTCCTGTGTGACAGCGTCCTTAGTGGTCCATTGAAGAGTGCCAGTAAAATGTTCTCAGAAAAGATCAGTTATCAAAGACTTATAATGTTATGTTCTGCCTCAACTCTTTCAAGCCAATCTGAATGGAGTGATGCTACCATATCTGTTCAATTTAGCCATGTAGAATGCATGTTTGGAAATTTAATGTGGTAATCTTGCATGTTTATTATCACCGGTTTTGTTCAGTATATAACTAGCAGAAATTTGCTGTTCTCCTGTCTAATAGTAGATTTAGTAGATTTTCTACTCTCTCTTTCGCTTTCACTGTTAAGTACCAATGCTATGATCGAGCTACGTCGACGAATTTGTTTTGTAGTTTTTATTGTCAGGCAAATGTGCTTATACAATTGCGTGTTTCCAATTGCGATTCTATTATATAGATTGTTTCATAAAAAATGGATCACCCTTAAACATCGCCTTAACTTCAACTTTGTCTAACTCCGCCAAACTTGAACGAATTTCTCTGAAATTTGGAAGATATGTCAGTTGTGCCTACTAATATCATTGTTGGAAATTTCAAGCATGAATATTGAGTTGTTTTCCTGATATAGATAGAAAAGTAGTAGATCATTTGATCTTCATTTAGCAATGTTACACAAAATCATACCTCACTCTTATAAAATTACATTTGTTTCCTTTGTTATGTAATATGTTGTTCTACAAGCCAAAAGCTATCAAGTAAAACAAAAACAAAGAAAATCGGTCAATCAGAGCCAGTATAGCACCATTATTCATCAACAATAATGTAACTGCTACATGTGATTAACTGGACTTCATGTTCCATAGCTTCCTGACTTCGTTGCGGTGGTGTTGGCAGCACTCCTGATTGCTTTCAGCTAGAAATCTATCTCTTACCGGTTGAAAACAATACAAAGCACAAATGAACAACAACGAGATCGCATTCACAAAAGGCAAAGTAGAACTAGGGTTTTCTTTGCGCGTTTCAGATGGGCAATGAGTCATTGTCACTGGCGAAATCAATGGGATCGGGTTGTTTGGTCTGATGAGGCATCAGTCCGTCTGAAGGATAGTGATGGTCGATTGAGCTTATGGATAAAATCTGATCAGGAAATTCCGAGACATTTACATCGTCCCCGGGTACAAGGTGATGCGACTCTACTGATTTGGGCTGGCATTTGGACCAATGGCCGCTCTGAACTTCACATACAGCAAGGAACCATGAATTCTGAACGCTATGTGAACAGAATGTTTTACGAATGAACATTGGCCAAATGACAGATCAACTTGGTGATCCATCGACTTGGTTATTTATGGATGATAATGCTACGTGTCACAGGAGTAGTAGAGTCAACTTATGCAAGTCTCAATTAGGGCTTAGGACATTATCTTGGCCAGCTCGTTCTCCTGATCTGAATCCCATAGAAAATGTATGGAGTATCCTAAAACCTAACGTTCGTCGTTCACTGCTACCTACAGATGGCGAATCACAACTTACGTCACTGTTAAAAAGAGAGTGGAGAAAGTTAGATCAGTCAAAAATCAACGATATCATAGAATCAATGCCTAGACGAATTGGTAATGTCATTGACAATAAGGGTAGGGCCACAAAGTATTAGCTTCTTAAGAACCGTTACTGTATCATAGCTTATCAGATTATATAAGGACATTTAAATATATTAGGGACATGAAATAACATGAAAAATGCTTTCTGTATCATACTTATGTTTTATTTAGTCAAATTTTAGGATGATCCACTTTTTATGAAACGGACTGTAGATGTAGTCAGCAGAATTATGATCATTTTCAATTCGAAATCATTTATTTCTATCTCTGTTGCTAAAAATGATATAACAAGAAGACGCACAATTAGAAAAGAAAAATATTAGAACAGAAGGAAAATGAATAAATGAGAAATTCAGCAAAAAGGACACCTAAACCAGTTGTCTTTGTCAGGATCAACAGTCCTTGAGAGGCTTCGAAGACTAAGTGAAACCGGGATCCGACTCCGAATTCCTGCTTGGCAGCAACCTGTTGATTGTATAGGATTTGGTGCGAAGTGGTTGTTCCGACCTTGTGAGAACTATTCTCCGAAACTTCCCCGAATCGCTGATCGGGCTGGATGAGTCAGCAACTGCTGCAGAAACCCACAAATAATCGATCACTGACAGTCGGCATGCTTCAATTCAATCTTGGATAAGGCCAATCAGAGGAGCTCGTCAGAAGAGTGTGGACGAGCGCCCTTCCATCCAGTAACATCAGAACAGCGATTATACCATAGTCCGGCAGTCAGAACGAGTATCTGCAGGGAACGAGGCCGAGGAGGAGACTTTCACAAAATGATGTACACGTACCTTATGCCTACTACGCAAGACCGATGTCTTAAGATTAAAGGAACTTCATGTATTCTTTCGGCAACAAGCGTTGCTTCTAGACGTCGGACTTGATGGTGCCTTCTCTTCTACCGTCCGGTCGTTTTTTGGTACCATATTGCAAAACCACATTATGTCGAAATTCTTTCCTACCGTTTGTGTGTAATGCAGTCTCATACATTTTATGATCAAGATCGCTGTGATGAACTTCAGCGTTACTTTCTAATTTACTTGAACTTTATGATCTTCCTTGATTTTTAAATAGCTTGTAATACTGATTCATATTTATGCTTTGAATATAGCGTATCTCTCTCTACGAATCTGCGCGTCTGCCGATCATCTTGTCAGACAGAATCAAAGAAAGACACTTGTTAATCCAATAGGACGCAGATTGCAGTTTTTTGCAGAAATAAAATCTTCCATGTTTTTGCTTGACAATTCAAAAGTACTAGACACTAGAACCATAATTTCCTGCATGACATGTCTTCAGGTCATTTCTCATCATGTTCATGAACATTTATCTATGAAGCTTAACACATTCAGATTAGGCAAGTCTCTTCCTGTCGGCAAACACCAACCAACATGATGGGCCACTTCATCCACATTGAACCACATTCTCGGAAACATCGCCGATCAGAGGCATGATAATGTCACATACTCATGATAGGAAAGGATCAGAAGACATATCATGCCGAAAATGACGGCTCTATACTTAACAATTTTCATTTTATAAGAGAAATCATACAAAATGTCATTTAGACCAAAAACTTCTTTCTGTGTCCCATTGGATTAACATATGTTTTTCTTTCATCCTGACTGACATGAAGATGAAATAACTAGAACTCGGCAGACGTTCAGATTCGTAGTAAGCATAAGGTTTGTACAATTCTGTGAAGGTTTCATTTTCGGCCTTGTGCCCTGCAGAAACTCGGACTACTACTCATTGACGTTGTTCACAGGAGCGGGAGTTTGTTCTGCATCGATCACTGATGTTGATGCACTAGTTCATCAGACCGCTCTCTCAACCATCATCCTCTTTCTTGCAGCAGGAGCGCTGGAAGATTCCCGAAACATTGTAGGGTTAATGATCTAAGTCAGAAAAATATACGTTTTTGACCTCTGAGACATAGGAGTACGAGTACTGTATTGAGTATACCTCTGTTTTCATTTTGGACTGAGGAATGCGTGGGATGATGTCGAAAGAGACATCTAGAACAGACATTGACATGAACATGCAGTCTACAGACAACTTTGAAAAGAAAGCTTTCCTTTTTCGCATCCGTGGTCATGATGGCCGTTAACTAGTGAAACATATTGGATAAATAGCAATAAAATTAACAGAAAAATTGTGCCCCTTTCTCACGGTATTTTTAATGATAATTATTTAAGAATTACAATTTTTTATTCTGAGATGGAGTCAATTCCTTGTTATTTGTTTCAAAGCCGGAAAAAGCACATCTCACACACGGTGCTACACATGGAGTAGGTATACCAGATATGCGATATGCGATATGCGATAGGTATGTGATATGCGATGCATTTGATCGACATAAGTTATTAATTCTATTTATTGCTGATAAACCTTAGACCTACATGTACTGCAAAAATGGCTGGCTACGAAAGCGCCCACCAAACATTGGTAGTGAAATACAGTAACTCAAACTACGAGAGCCAGAGGTTTCATCCTGACTTGTGAACCTTTTTGTCATCAGTAATGAATTGAGAAACATAATTCACAGGTACATTGATAGTAATTGTCGCAGTGAAATGAAGGTATATGTTAAGTTTTGCTGCAAAAATGCAAAGTGATACTATGAATGATTTGTTTAATTTGCTGTGTTTATGTCGTAATGTTTGTCTCATGTTACCATAAGACTCATACTAGTCCGCCATGACAGTCTGCTTCTTAATTCCATCACTTGGATGGCGGACTGGTGGGTTGAAAAAACCGCCTACTTTTCAAGTATCTCTTTGTCATAGAAGTTAAAATATTGTATCAATATTAGTTGGTTTTCTGCCGTGCCGTCTTTATTTACAAAATATCTTACTACTCTCAGATACAGGGAAAATCCGAAAATTATTTGCAATAAATCATTGATTCCGACAGGTCTTTGCAGACTTGATTAAGAAAAAGTTAACAAATATTTTAGTAACATCGACATATAATAACTATGATTGATGTCAACGATTACTTACCATTTAGCGTTTAGCCCTTATCAGCCCACCAGTCTACATGCGTAGACACAGAGTGGACTTTGTTATCCGGAAAGTGACATTTTTCAGATACAGCTATTTATTTTCATTTTTATGACTTAATTTACTCACTTAAAGTATGATAATAATGATTGTCGAATGTTTGAGGAAAATACACTCCCAATAATAAATCGTGAGACAAGCAACATTCAAATCAAACATTCAATAAAGTAATCAAGTGAAAGAATTGAACTTAATTAGCAGCAAACTGAAAATCGCAGAAAGTCACTATTTGTAAGTCTGCACATACTTGGAAGCAAGGATATGCAGTATATATAGCAGTCTTATCGCGAGATCACACTTTGGCATGCACGAAGTTTGCCAGAAAAAGGAAGCATATGTAATTAGAAATGAAGGAGTTGATGTTCAGGATCAGTAAGTCATGGAGTAGGTATATTAGGTAGAGTAGTAACTCAGCATTTATTAAATCCCCAATGTGTTTACAGTTTCGATTTCATTAAATGAGCTCGAGTTGAGACCCAGTACCAAATGTGAGATAATTTTGCAGTTTTGGAGAGATTTACATGGAATTGCGCGATCATGATCGCAATACAGAAGGAATAATAGTATTTTGTAAGTCCTCCGTGTCATGACGATCTTGGAGAGGTAATGCTCGCTAAATTGGCAATTCTATGGGTGACTATTACCTTAATGCTGAGCCTAATTAATAGGAGCATCAATCGGAGAGTGATCATATCATGAACTACCTGCTACTAAAAGAGAAGAAATCTCAAAATCAAAGACAGTGATGATAATTGACTTTAAAAGATGCAAAATTGAATTAAAAACTTTAAATTTCAGCCAAGATGCACAATAAGATCTCAACTTTCCATGATTAACCGCTTTATAATGCGTCCCTGATAATTAGCTGAATTTCCGGTTAATTAAGATGCCTGTTAGTCAATATTCATTTCATTAATATCTGATATGCTCTATACTACTGATATAGATGTTCCACGTCGCTAGTATATAAACACAGGAATAATTTGAAAAATGTATTGCTTCTTAAAAAGTGATCAAATATTTTTTAGAACGCAAGAACGTAATCTCCGCAAAAAACTGAATTTCTTGATATAAAAATTTTAACTGTATGCTGACATTTTTTCTGAGTCGACTCTCTCCCTACTACATATTTACTCTATGGTATTACATAGCGATGTAATAAACAGTGATTTGTTACTCTACCTGTAAATTCTATCTCCATGGGTTCACATAGTTATTATAAACAATCTTCAGTAGTGGTAGAAAGCATTTACAGAATGAAGATGCTATGAAATGCTGCTTTTCTGTCTAACCCCACTCGCGAATAAAGCCACCACTTATTATCTTATTCAATTTTTATTGTCTGATTATCTGTGAACAGTACACTTGTAGTCGAGAATATATACATGTAGATTTGAAAAAGTCAAAGTTCACTTCATAATGTCGTGCAACAAAACTAAGCCTTACTTAAAGTTGGTGTTCGCAATTTAAAATTGGAAATACTTTTCTTAGTTAAAGAAACAAAAAAAAACAAAATTTCTCAAAATCTGGTGTCATCTATTTAGTTATAATGAGCAGACCCATGATTTACCAATCCGTAAACTTCAAGGGCCTCGACTCAAGCATTAAAAGGCACAGGGCGTGTGAAAGCACGTTTCTGACTCTTATGATGATGATTCGATTGATGTGATATTCCAATGTCAACAATTCATTGGCATTTTGATCATAAACTCGCAATGCACATTTATCAAGACATCAACGTTCTAAGTTAAGCGCGCACTCCAGGCCCCTAAGTCCACTGAGAGGTGCACTCGTTTAAGGTGCAGTACATACATGCTGTGGAGTGTAAGAGCGAGAACATTGTTGACTTTGACGTGAATCTATATTTCATGTGTGTAGAGGTCATTCATTGACATTTGTACTGTTGTATAAGTCGTGAAAGACCAGTATTGAATTACTGTAGTGAGCTATCTACGTAGTAAAATGTTCGCACTGCTTATAAAAGGGTCTATTCATTTGAATAAAAAGGAACTGCCGCTAATAAAAGTACCTCTCTTGACCAAGATCATTCAAGAAGTACCCGGTATGTTGCATATTTGGTTGCATCTCTCGAATCGATGGGTACATGCAGAAAAGCATTAACCCTATTTTTTTTATGGTAACGAGTGAATGCCATTTCTTCTGCTTTTCCAAAGAAGAACCTACAGTCATGGCCAAAATTCGAACCAGTATTAGAAGAATATTCCACCCCGCTTCTCATATCGCAAAAAATTTAGTTTAAGAATCAATCAGCATTATTTTATTCATAGAATATAGTGTATTTCATGCTGGTGTCAATATTAGTAGCATTGAATATTTCTATGATATAATCACCATATAGTGCATTTAAAACTATCAGGAGAAGATTGTCATCATTCAGAGATCAAAGCTAATCTGAGATATTATAATGCTTATATGTGACAAATTCAGTTTATCTAAAACATCGACAAAATGAAGCACTCTGCATGAAAAAAGTGGATGAATACAAATATAAAAAAAAACAATCGATATTTATGAAGAGCAGCAACATGATGATGGGTGAATAGAAATCTAAGATTCAAGCTTAACGAATTAGAATGCTAAACATTTCTAAAGAAGTGAACCGTTGGAGAGTTGAGAGAAGGATAGGACCGGTTACCATTCGATTGCCATTTGGTTTAGTAATTGAAAAAATATTAACCAGTTTGTCAGCATTGGTACATTAAAATATCACGGTATCTATCGGAACTACACGTACGATATCATATTGCAGTGTTTTTTAGCTGTGATGATTAGCTGTGTATTGATTTAGCTACACGCACGGTGAAAAATCAAAGCCGAAACCATAACCATCTAAATACGCACGATAGATGATTCCCCACGCACCATTCGTGTAGCAGCTTGTGGCACTTCAAAATATATTCACGGCAAAATAATACTGCCCTATAAGTAGTCCTACAACCTCCATAGGTGAATATTATATTCACCTCGTCCTCCGTGCACGTGCATAGACATGCTGATCTCGAAAAATACAATAAAGAGGGATACTTCACATTTGTTGTGTAAATATGTTCGGTGATTAATCACATTATTAGCGATGACAATCGCTTCAAAATCATGTTGATCAAACATTTTACACAGTTTTTGCCAGTTGACTCCTCAAAAGCTTTCCTGCCGGAGATTTCGGAATTGCATCAACAAATTGGACGCTGTGTAAATGTTGGAATGACTCCACCTTGTCCGCTACAAATGCTTTGATCTCCTCTTCGGTGACAGCTCCCTTATTTACTACAAAGGCAATTGGCAATTGAAATTCGCCTTCTTTTTTTGCAACTACAATGCTTTCCTTTACGCTTGGATGTGAATTGATTAGGGATTCAAAAGTTGAAGGAACCACCTGAAAAGAAAACTTCAACTGAATGTCGAAGTCAAATATACAAAAGTTCATAATTACATAAGGCCGTGCAAATTATTCACAAGCAAAATTGTCAAAATTGTAATTTCGTCTACGATTTGTAGACCTGTTATATGAATGATACAAAAACTGTGAAAACCAATCATAATCTGGATCAGGGTTGTGCAAATACCTCTCTGTAGCCAATGTCACAAACTGAAAACTTAGCGGTCATCATGAAACGGTTGATCCATATCGACTTAACCACGCAAAGATATTTTCACCCTCGACTTCGTTGTCAAAGAATTCGACACATCCTGTGGGACATCGAGCTCTTATTCATTCATTTTCACATGGATGAGAAGTTGTTGGAAAATTTTTGGACATCAAAACTTAATCTCTCAGTATTTTTGTGAAGTTGACATTTAGCATATTTTTCCTCTTCTTTTACTGATGCGCATCAGACTGCTTAATTTCATGAAACTGATTCGGAATTGTGATGAAGGGTGGACAATCTGCATCTGCATCCGCGCGGATACGAAAATTTGGTATTTTGCAGATTCGGATAGAAAATGTGGAATTGTTGCGGATTACAGATTTAGGACTTTGCGGATGCGGATCTGAAAAATTTAGTTTTGTCCACCTTTGAATGTGATATTTTGAAGCTTCCGCTGTCAATGGCCTAATGATGATCTGAACCGAAAGATCTACATGCAGGTGCTCTGGTTCATCAGGCGGAAGGTTTTTTGTCATTTGTCAGTCTTACTGGTTGAAATAGAGGGCTTTGTAGATTTTCATGCATTAATTTTTTTCTTCCATTTCGGATATTTTTTCAGAAGTTGTACGATGAAAGCACTCGCAAAATAAAATAATTCGATCTGAATCTGATATCTACCTGAATTTTGTGGTTCCCAAAATGGAGAAAATGTATCTTTGCCAGTTTTCCGCCGCTGATCCAAAAATATTGTCGTTCTGTTGAAATTGTTTTGATTAGCAAATTTCAACAGTGAAAAAATTCTCGGTACTTCCATTCTTTTCACCCACATTTTTCAATTTTTCCAAATTCATCAAATTTTTTCACAACTTTTTGTTCATCAAACTCATCAAATAATTTGTGGATTTGACTTTAAATGTGACTGCTTACCATCCTTGTCTTCAAGACGACTTGAAAATTCAATTAATTTTTTCAGAAAGTGTGCTTCTGCAGATCATATTTTGCATGGTATAACATTGCCAACCAGCAAACGATCAGGTCGAATAATTTTTGATTCATACAAAACCAAACGCCGATGTGATGCTTTCTTTGTGTTTATGTCATTGTATTTAAATGGGTACATTGATCTGTCAAGCTGATTTCCAATGTGATTTGATTGTAAAATATGACTTATGACTTATGTTATCATTTGATTTCTATTTATGGAAATAAAAAAATTCTATTCTATTCTATCCTAAATTTCGCCAAAGTTAGTCACATTGGGCTTATAATAGACTTGATATGTCACTGAATGACACTGCAACACGACTGAGAAGTCTTACTTGAACCCTGGGATGAAGGATTGGTGCCTTGGATACTCAGTACAAAGTACAGCTGTGATCATGAACTTCGTGTGACTGTTGTCTACAGACAAACGACGAGCAGTTGTCTAATTCTGAGGCTGTAAATGTTCTACAGGTCAGATAAGAGAAGTTTTACACTCAAAGCTACATGTAGCTATACCACGTTAGTGAGACTGCCCGTATGAGGAAGAGAAGATCGTTGAGGCTGCAACACTTTCGGGTGTCAACAACAGAAATGTGGGGGGAGAAGAATAGAAGTACCAAATTCTCTATAATCATGATAGCATGAAAACATGAAAACCAAAACGATCCAAATATAGCAACGACTAGTTAGACCTGAATCCCCAACACATTATCAATAGCCAATCGGTCAACGAATGGTGCTCTTCCAGTATTACAAGAAAACTTAACCTACTTGCAGGATCTCCAGAAATATAAGCCCGGCGAATCACAAGAAAAGTTATCAACCATTTACCGTACATCCTAATCCGATCTTCCAGAAGCCATTTAACTCTGGTCATAAGCTGCAGCCTATTTATGGCTCATCACATCATCATATATTGAGATTGCCGGCGGAGCGGAAGATCTCTTGCGGATTTTGGCCATACTATGGATTATTCCGTTCTCTGCCATTCATTGAAAATTGCTTAATGAAAGGCCATAAATGCTACAAATAAAATGAAAGCTGTAAATACTATAAATGCAACAAATACCTTGCAACAAACTTTCAAGTCTACTTGCTTCAATAAATTTCATTTGAGGATTGTGCCACTTTTGGAATTTTCGCAAACTAAACTTTGATTCGGCAGAGATTTGACAGCCGGCAAACTTACTAAGAAAACACATTTTTGTATAAGATAATGGAACTTATGACTACTTGCCCGTGAAACTTTGAATGCATTTATAGTAATGTGTTAATTTGCAAGATAATTTGATATTGATATAGCGTGAGGAAATAAGCTGCCGGTTGCCAGTTACTGTCCCATTTTGATAAACACATTATCAACATCATGATCAAGGAAGAAAGCCCAACAAATTTTAAAATCCAGAGAAACACGAACTGTCTATCAAAGAGCATCATTTACATTCTACACTTCAACGAATGCAGCGCGATTTAAGTCGGCCGAAGAGGTGATTATTTCCGCATCGACTCACTGTGCTCCTTCAGCAAATAACTCACTCCAACTCTAGTGTTGAAAGTCAGCATGCAACTTCCATCGTGTACTAAAGACCAAGACCCTATGTTTTCAGTGTTTCCTCTTTATAAGCTGTGTGTCTCTGCCACTAAGATAGACACAGAGAGGCAGTGATTAGATTTAGTGAGTTAATTTCTATGTTTCATCACAGTCTTAATTTTGCATTTTGATGATTAATTAAAGCTTTCACTTATTTAGATATCTCTATTGATCTCTGAAACGAATAGTGAAAACGCTGGTCTGCATCTGAATGTGAGTAAGACGAAGATTCTAACAGCTGGAACCACTGGAGAATGGAAAGAACGTGAAGGTAGTGGTCAGTTTCCCTTTCCTTGAAGCATTGATCCACAAAAGCGGACTCAGCGAGAAAGAAATCCGAAGAAAAATGGCACTCGGCACAGCGGCTATGGGAGGTCTCATTAGAATATGGAAAGACATGAAACTTACACTTGAGATGAAAGGAAGCTAGTAAAGAAGCTAGTATTTCTCATCGTTCAATACAGAACCGAGACGTGGGTCATGAGGAAACATGAGCGCAAGAAACGGTATACATTTGAGTTGTGGTGCTGGAGGAGAATGCTTAGGATCGATTGGGATAAGATTGGGTACTCAATCGCATAAAACCCGAGTGGTCACTTGAGTTAAGAGTCGCAAAGGCAACCTTGAGTTGCTTTGGCGACATAGCACGAGCGAACGGAATCATAGAGTAAGTATGGTAGGTAGAGTGGTAACTCCGCATTTATTAAATTCCCAATGTGTACACACTTTCGATTTTATTAAATCAACTCGAAGTGAATAGTCGGAATTGTTTCCAAATGTGAGATATGCACTTTTATGCAGTTTTGAAGAAATTGCAACGGAATTGAGTGATCATGATAGTAATGCAGAAGGAATGATAGTATCTTACAGATTGTCCGTGTCATGACAGCTATGGAGAGGTAATATTTGTTAAATTGGCAACTCGATGACCTGCTATTGCTTTCATGAATTAGAAATATGAAATTTCAGCCAAGAAAGCACAATAAGATGTCGACTTTTTCATGAAGACTTCCATTATAAAACGGATCATGAAATTCCCTTGATAATCACCTTAATTTCGCTTAGTTAGGATGCTTATTAGCAAATATTCATTCATTTTGATATCCAACTTGTTGCATACTACTTACATAGAGGAGTCATCGCGGTAGTGTATGAAATGGCAAAATTTTGACTTTTTTGAGAACTGCTCAAATAATATTTTGGACCCCGGGAACGTATTCTCCGCAAGAAACTGAATATTTTCATATAAAAATTTTCACTGTATACAGATACTTTTTGAGTCGACACTCTACCTATATATCTTTAGTCTATAAACGGAATGGAGAAAAACATTATGTTAGGATATATGAATGGCAAACGAAGACGCGGAAGACAGAGAACAAGATGGATCAATAGCATAAATGAACTGGTGGAAACCGCTCAAGAAGGGACAGGATGGAGGAGAAGAATCATGGTGGTCACCAGGGGTCGCATGCAACCCGACGGTACAAGGTGACAAGGTGATTAGTCTCTTAATTTTATGAAATATCATTTTATCAGCATCTCACACCGTTGAAAGCATGGCTTTTCCCAAGGACTACCTACTACAATTTCTATAATTTCTAAACAGCATAGAAGTAGTAGTCCTTGCTTTTTCTCACAGGAAGTTTTTGAGACATTTTGGGAATTTGCTTTTTTTGATATGATTGCATCACTGGTTAACTTATCAATCTCTGCCTTGTCACTGTCAATTTTCAGTAAAAAGAGCGTGCGCGTCTTTGCTTTCTACTTACCAATCCTCCTTTCGCATGAATCAGCTGCTCAATTCTATCGATCACATGGAATTGATTCTCGTCATCAAACCAGCCGTAGTCTCCGGAGTAATACCAACCATCATGGATGACCTTCTTTGTTCCAGATTCATTCTTGAAATATCCTTTCATAAGCAGCGAAGACTTGACTATAACTTCACCAGGCTCATTTGCTCCACAAAACGTACCATCATTCTTCAAATTGCGGATTTTGACATCACAGTGCGGTACTATACTTCCTGCAGCTCCAGGTTTTAGAGATCTACGTGTAGACCCGAGTGGAATAATAAGTGAGACTCCGAAGGTTTCTGTAGATCCATAGCCCTATAAACACAAAATATAATAGGATTTTCAAAAACGCTGCGTGAAAGACTTGACATGCAAATTCACGATGATCAAGCAGTTTCAATGATAATTTCATTTATCTTCCATTGCTGTGCAATCACTGTAGATCGCTGGATACGAAAATTACATACAAACATATACCAAAATCACATACAATTTGAAATTAACTTCTGATACGAGATTCTCGTATGTTTACAGAGATCTGGTATGATTTTCATACGAACGCATACTTACTTTCGTATGTGATTGGTATGTAGCGATACGAACTATTCTATCTGTGATAGGCTGTTTTGCACTGAAATACGAGTTTTTGGTATGTTTTATATACGATACTCGATGCAAATTCATCCTTATTCGCATGCCTCTGGTATGTATTTGGTATATGCAGCTTTAAGTCACATAGTAAAAAAATATGTGTATTAAATACTGATGTTAAATAACTTTTTTTCAGTAATACCAGTAGCGAATATTTTTTGTTTGATAGAGTGATATTTAACTAGATTAGATTTATTGAGAATCATATGCTGAACGAGATTGTCGTCGTTGCTACTTGTCTAGCAACATTAACAGGATATTTAGTTAGCTCTACTTTATGAACCAAGTTGATAAACATCAATTCATACAAACGATATCGTACGTGCAATCATGTTGACTTATATATCTCAAACATAACTATTTCTGAGTTCATGAATTATAATGTCTTTTTATTTCGGATTGATAATGTGCTTAATTTCAAAATTACATAATGCATAATTGTTGATGATTGAATACTTATTGATTATTCATGAAATGCCTTAGACTTACGTGAAATAAAATCGAATTCATTATTGAAAGTATGACTCTTGAATGTCATTATCTCACTACTTACAGAACGGTAGTAACATTAGTGCGATCTTTATTGACAAAAGGCCTTAAATCAAGATAATTTGGACATGATTTATACTTTCTTTTAACATTGTGCTGGCATGGCTTTAGTATGTAAAGCATACCACATTTGAAATAACATACGAAAAGCATACAAATATATACCAAGAGAATACAGAAATATACCAAAAAATATTTTGGTATGCATCCTTCGTGTGTGGTTGGTATTGAGCGATTTACAGTGTACGGATCGCCTTGTCTATCACTATGTTTAGAATTGATATTTTGCATTGCAGAAATTCGTCAAAGACTTCTGAGAAATCATCGAGAAGGTACATGTAGATGTCATTCTACATAACTCATTCTACTTTAATACTATAGTTGCTAGTTAATGCTGAATTCGATTTTAGTACACGTAAAATATAGCATTTCATAAATATCCATTTAGTCTACAACCATCAACAATTATGCCTTACGTAATTTTTCAATTAAGCATATCATCAATCCGAAATAAAGCCACGTTATAGTTCATCAAAGCAAATATAGTTATATTTGAGATATATAAGTCAACATTTTTGCACAAAAGATATCGTATGATTGAAATGATGTTAATCAACTCATTTCATAGAGTTGAGCTGGTCAGGAGTCATGTAAATGCTATCAGGCAAGTAGCAGGGCCGACATGCATGTACAGTATTAATTTTATATCAAATTTAGTCAAGATCATATTCTCTCAATACCACACTATCCATAAGAATGCACATGACTGATATACTCGTATTACTGACAGAAGTTATATTTGATACTTTAATACTTTTGCAGAATACTTTAATAAGTCAAGCATTCGTTCAATTTATAGTAGCAGTTTCTGCATATACAAATGAGATAATCTGAGTTTGCCCATCTCAGAATAATTTCTCTTCAAAATCTTCCCGTTGAAAGGTAATGCGTCAAAAATCACTGATTGATATCACTTAGCCCAAATAACATTCACAAACTGAAAACTCGGGTTGAATTAGAAGTATAAAGCACATACTTTTTATAGTGACATCTAAGGCGAGACCGCAAGAGCAAAAAATCAAGAGATAGGAAAATGCCTTTGATTTAAATTATAAACGGGATCTGCCAGCGGTTCTGGCTTATTGGCCTTCATTAGTACACAGTGCACTGACAAGGCTGGATTGAGGAGCTACAATGTTAGAACGTGAGTGCAAGTGGGAGAGTTAAAAGATAAGTTGAGAGAGACGCGTATGAGATGCCGAGGACATTCAGTGAAGAGAGAGGAAGATTATGTAGTGAGAAAAATGGGACAGCTGAAAGTTGGGTAGCGAAAGAAAGGGAGGCCGAAGAGAGACTGCATAACAGAGGATCTGAAGAACAAAGGAGTGACTACCCTGACCTTACGGGGATTACGATGCATAAACATTATCCGAAATCGGAAATTTTCTCTATTATTGGCAGCTCGAACATCGTGAATTATTGAATCAATCTATTTTTACCAAATACATGTACGTTGTCCGATGAATCATTGACACATTTGAACTTGATGATTGGGATTATTTCAAGTTCATTGTGCTCATTGGGATATTCCTATTGCTTTTATTCTGTCTGCGGAGTTGAAGTGCTTCCATCGAAGATACTTTTGTATATAAATATTCTCATTGCTTTGTGCAAAATTTGACTAGATGAATGTTCGTTTAATAGAAAAACAAGCGTTCTTTGTTTTATAAAACAAGAATTGGACAAACTCTGTTAGAGTTTATATATGTGCTTGTTCTACTTGTAGGCATGTGGATACAAGAACACGTGCCTGATGAAATGAAGAACGCCAGGATTATTCCCATCCACAAAAAGGAGACGAAGCGGGATGCGGAAACTATCGAGGCATCTCTCTGCTCTCGACCGCTGGCGAAGTTCTTGCTCGCGTCTGCCTCAGGCGCCTGTCACCTGTGATTAAGGATATCCTGTCGGAGAGTCAGTGCGATTTGAGGCCATCGCGCAGTACTACTGATATGATATTCACTCTCAGGCAGCTTCAAGAAAAATCCAGAGAACAGAGAAAACCTCTGCATATGGCCTTCTTTGATCTTACTAAAGCGCTTGATTCTATGCACCGAACATTGCTATGGCAAATCCTGAGAAAGTATGGCAGTCCCGACTCTCTTGTACCTGTTATCCGAGCGCTCCATGAAGACATGACGGCAACAATCCTTTGCGTGATCAGCAAGACGAAGGCCTTCCCTGCCAGCACCGGCGTGAAGCAGGGGTGCGTTCTTGCCCCAACTTTGTTCTCTATCTTCACGGCGGCCATGCTCCACCTCATGGAGAAAGATCTTCCCACCGGGGTGGTGATCACCTACCGCTTTGACGGAAGCGTATTTAAACTCCTACGCCTAAGCGCCAGGATAGGCGCAGGGGTCCATCACAGGGCAGTTGTCGAGCTGCGGTGTGCATATGATGCAGTAGGTGGTGCTAGAACTGAGGAAGCGCTACAAGAGATTACCAACGCTTTCAGCTCCGCATACAACAAACTTGGACTAGTCCTGAATGTTGCTAAATCCGACGTCCTCTACCAAAGCTTCCCAGCTACTGACCTCGGCGTCTGTGAACCCACCCAACATCGTGGTGAATAGTGTACGGCTCAATGCACTCGATATATTCAAGTACTTAGGCGGTCCAGTAACCGCAACCAACATGATTGACGAAGAAATCACCCATCGTATCAGCATGGCAGCCGCAGCCTTCGGAAAACTGAAGAAGTGTGTTTTCACCAACCATGACGAGACTCCCTCAACGCAAAGTTCTTGTGTAAAAAACCATTATTGTTCCGACACTACTGTACAGCACAGAAATGTGGACGGTCTATTGGCGGCATATAAAACTGCTTGTACGATGCCAGCGACGGTGTTTGCGAGCGATTCTTTGCGTTAGGTGGCAGAGCCGGAGAACCAACGCAACCGTCTTGAAAGAATGTAACACTAATAGTATTGAGGTCGAGATTGTCAAGCACTGGTTGCGGTGGGCATGCCACGTGGCCAGAATGACAGAATCCAGGCTTGCGAAGCAAGTGTTCTACTCATAGCTGAGGACAGGAAACCGCACAGTGGGGATGGTCATGAAGCGTTTCAAGGATATATTGAAGGAGACATTGAGGAGCTGTGGGATTGACTCCGACAAGTGGGACGACCTCCGTCGCTCAGTACCATGAGGCAGATCGTCCATCAAGGAGTGGCTGACTTCGAGAAGAAACGGTTGGAGGAAGCCGCCGCGCGACAACGGAGAAAAGATGCAGCAGCGGCGCCCAAAGTCGCAAGAGAAGAAGACGGGTACGCTTGTGAGGTGTGCGGTCGTGTGTGAGCCGCGTCCGTATTGGCATCCTATCACACCTGAGGACTCACTGACTTATTGACAAATCTTTCTGATTGATCTGTGTGATTATATTCATCTATATGACTATATACATCTGTATCGACTGCTTACTGTCTGTATTGACTACTCTGTATTGACTACTCTCATTGATTCAAATTAAGCATCTTGGCGCCTTACTCGACTCGAGTGGCGGCGACGACGATGTGGTACTACATATTAAGCAGAAAGTATAAAGGTTCATACATATATATATTTTAGATAATTTTTCTCCAGTTCTCTATAAATCAATTTTACTTTTTGATTTGAAAACTTAAATGCTATTTTTGAGAACCATTTTAATAGAACTCTGACCGGCGCTTCGGATGCAAACATCATTTATCTTCAGGGTAAGTAGGCTGTGTGGATTAAACTATTTACAGATCATTCTTATAAAATTTATCTATCAAGATAACATGAAAAAGCTATGTGATAGGCATTAGTAAAGTCAACAAAAGAAGATTAAAACCAACATGTTGTCATAGGCCTATATATTATTAATGTTATATATCATATTAATATTGTTTGCTATTTTGATATTTAAATTTTATAAGAATGATCTGCAAATAGTTTAATCCACACAGGCTACGTACCCTGAAGATGGATGATGTTTACATTCGAAGCGCTAGTCAGAATTCTATTAAAATGGTTCTCAAAAATAGCATTTAAGTTTTCAAATCAAAAAGTAAAATTGATTTATAGAGAAGTGGAGAAAAATTATCTAAAATTATCGAAAATTGATTGCGATTTACTTCTTTGTCAATCTTGTCTTGCAAATAATTTGCAAGTAATTTCCTGCCAAATTTTACCAATATATGTGTATATGTATGTATGTATGTATGTATGTACATATATGTACATAATAACTGTATTTTGACGAATTTTCACGTTAGAAATAAGATTAACAATGATGTCTTAAAAATTGTCTCACTGTTTGTTGTCTTAACAAGAAATATCGGGTATAACGAATTCAGGTCATTCATGCATTGATATATTTCCATTGTATTTCATCACTACATATTTGTCTAGCTCATTTTCCGCATCTTTTTACAAGCATTATCGATCCATATAGGATTCCTGGATTTTTTTCTCAAAACTGGGGATAATATCTTCAAGAACCCGCACATTGATCGGTGCACTATCTAATATCATAACCTTGACACTTGATAAGTCCGCTTCTTGGAATAAGTCAGTGTTTAAAAGAGTTGCAGCAATGACAGGTCCCAAAAATATACTTTTCTGTTTCTACTTTTCTATACCATGTAAATATGTCTGTGGATCAAAGCCTCTCATAGAAATAATGGTTGCAACCATCTTTAGATATGAGCCACATGAAAAAAATGAAACCATTCAAGTAATTAAAAGGCGGTCGGGGAATCAAGGGTGCTGGTGTCTTTTATTGACTTAATCGTTTTCATTCTCTTTGGATATTCAATATTGTGAATATCTATTGATAGAATTCTACGATTATTTATCAATGAATGCTTCAAAACTGATTCAAGAGATAGCATGAAATACAATACCGGTATAGCTTCGGTTTCCTTTTTTATGAGACACTCACCGATCCAAAAAGCACTCCTGGGATTTTTTTCTCAAATTTCGGGATGACATCGTCAAGAGCTTGTTGAGTTATAGGCGCACCATTCAACATCATAACCTTGATGCTTGATAAGTCCGCTTCTTGGAAAAATTCACTGTTTGCAAGAGTTGCTGCAACTGCAGGCCCCAGAAATATACTTTTCGGTTTATATTTTTCTATGCCATGTAAATATGTCTGTGGATCAAAGCCTCTCATAGAAATGATGGTCGCACCTACCATTAGATAGCAGCCATATGACATAACCAAACCATTTAAGTAATTAAAAGGACTGTTTCCAAGCACAGTGTCACCATCGTTTGCAAAAAATTTCGGAAAAAGTGTCAGCGTTGAGATTAATGTTTTATGAGTGCCCATGACCAATTTTGTCAAACCTGTGGTACCACCAGTTGACAATATCACAGCAACATCATTTTCTTGGTCGATATCCAACTTGCCGATCGGATTTGCAGTTCTATCATCTTTCAGCAGTTCTGTTATTGATTTGCAATTCTGTGGAACTGTCTTTCCAATTACAAAGACCTCTTCCACACCACTTTTAGCCTTGTCTACAGAGTCCTTTACCCAAGTTGCATAATCGCTGGTCGTCACTACGAAACGAGGTTCTACAAGATGCAAGTGATCAAGTAATTCTTCGGGAGATGCTCCAGGCTTCACTAAGTGCAAAGTACCGCCCGTTCCAATGGTTCCGAGAGCGACTGACGCATTTTCTATACAGTTTGAACCACACATTGATAAAAACTGTCCTTTTTTGAAGTTCCTTTTGGCAAGCCCACTTGCAACTCCCTCGCCATATTGCTTGAGTAGAGCATAATTGATCTTCCTTTCTGTTTCATAATCAATCACAGCAATTCTATTGGCAAATGTGCCAATGTTTTGGAACAGAAACTCTGCGTACGACTGCTTGGAAGATCGGTTGTCAGCTTCGTTATTTGACATATTGATCTTGGAGTAACTGTGTAATGTTTTGTGATCAACTTGAAGAATTTCCCGTACAAATGATTTGTCACTGATGCTGCCGTACAATCGAAATGATTCCTCAATCATTGTGATATAATGGCTGTTTACATCTTATTGTCTAAGGTTTTTGATTGGCAGTTCATTCAAGGTAACATATTTGACCAGTTTGCAGTCAGGCGATGCATTTCACAAGTAAGTTTAGAGAGTTGCTAACTCGATCTACTTTATTGGTCAAAAGTAAAAAATATTAAGTTACACTTTGCACCTCGTGACGGGCCTTCGACGTCCAGCGGTCGATTAACGGTCGATGGTCAAATGGCGGTCTGCATACTCGGTGTGAAGATTTATGAAGAAGTGAATGATATTAAGAATAGCGTTGTTTGTTGAATGTGAGGTGATCAAGGTGAGAGGGCAGACTGTAGCAAGGCAATTCATGTCTTCTATTGATTGTCAGCTTCAAGTGTGTAATCGGTTTTGCGTCAGTGAATGTAAAAAAATACGACTGCATCAATGAATTGAATCTTGAAGACACTAAAACATACCAGTTGATAAATGAGAGAAAGTCTGACTCTATAGAGAAACAAGCAAATAATCTCATTAAGCCGATTGTTCCGAGCACTAAATTGAATCCGCAATCAGAAAAATTAATGAGCAATGCAGCAAAACCAGAATATTTGTTTTGTTAAAGACCACAAGGTCAACGGGTACGGCCTATAGCCTCGGTGAAGAATACAGCAGTCGAAAAATTGATTGAATTATATCTAACGTCTTGAAAAATAAATATACTTAAGCATATTCCAACACATCTAAGTAACACAGAGCAATCAATCCAATTACTAAGAAGAATTAGAACTATTAATGAAAATGACTTAGTCTTTATTTCGCTGGATGTAAAACAATTATATCATATCATCTCAGCAATGCAGTTGGGTATCGAATATGATATAAAAAGTTGAGAACAGTACTAGCATATAATTGACACTTTTGGTCTTAGCATAAAGCAAATAGAAAAGTTGATAACGTTTGCATACTATTGCAATAAATATATTGTAAAATATTCTATTATAAAATTTACAATAGAAGCTCATAACCCAATGGACTGGTTACCTTTCTGAGATATAAAGGTAAAAATGATTAACAATGAAGTTCAATCAATATGCGTGGTACCAGAAGCCAGGCTATTCCGATGTAAGCTTGAGAAGGGACTCTTTTGTGCCCAATCATGTTAAGAGTAGTTTTATTAATAACCGGTTATATGATACAAGTAATCGCTGTAGCAATGAAGTTTTGCAAAAAGAAAAAGCTGTACCGAATTTGATGACATTTAAATTAAACATGGTTACAGTAACTAGAATTTTCCTAAGAGAAGGAACAAAAGTAAAAGTAGAAATGAAATCAAAAATCAAAATAAATGCTATTTTAAAGTTCCATTTATCAGTGACGAATGTAAAAGAAAAAAATAGAACGGCTAAGAAGGTTGACTTGTTATCCATTACAGTTGTTAATGAATATGGTAGACAGGCTGTGAACCAAATTTGCAAAAATAAAAATTTGACCAATACTTGTAGCTGTCAAGTCTGTCAACGCTTGCCTAAGTATAAATGTAATGTTAAATACGCAGTAAATAGGTACATATGCAATAAATGTGGAGAATGACACATTGGCAAGACTGTAAGAAAATTCTACACTCGACACACATAACACAGACGTGCAATTGTTAATAAGTCTACATCCAGTGCTCTCTATGAGCATGATAAAAACAAACACAATGATCTAGGTAGCATCGAGGATTTTCAGGTCGATTTCATTACTAAGCTGACGGGTACTCGAGACACAACATTCACTGAAGCAAAGGGTATTGAAGCCATATACACCTGAAGCCAACAATAAATAGAAGACATGAATTACCTTGCTACAGTCTGCCCTCTCACTTTGATCACCTCACATTCAACAAACAGCGCAATTCTTTATATCGGAATATCAGAACATCAGAATGTTTATTCTCAAATTGAAAACACGTTTCTGGGGTGATAAAATGATAATGAAATTAACAAGTCAATGAGGGCACTGATGATATACATAAATAATGATGAGAACACATACATGTAGATCCACTTGTGTTATTACGATGCGCGAATAGTATGGAATATTTACAAATTATGTCGATGTGTCATGAAAAGATGAAAACCATGAATGAAATGCTGGAAGGAGAGGATAATCAACAGTTCGTGTATTTTAGTAATTGAAGTTAAATCACGAAACGCAGCACATTATAATAATTATAACCACACTAGCTATTATTTGTTATTTATTTCTTACTAAACAATATGCTGATAAATAGATTTTCAAATTCAACGTTTACAAATCTAACGTTTTGTCATGTATCAGTCTTAGAAAGCAAATTGATTTCTACATTGGTGAAGAAAAATTAGAAAATGTTGATGAACTGAAAATTCTAGGTATTATTCATAACAAGAATGGAAATTGTGTGAATCACAAAATTAACATTTCAACAAAAACGAGAGGGTCATTCAATGGATTGGGCAAGCATGGAATGTATAGGGGAGGTCTCCATCCTTTAGCACAAAGCATTATATACCAAGCGGCAATACAACCAATATTTATTTTTGGTTTACACATGCTATTCAGATCGAAAAATGTGCATGGACGAAACTAGAAAACTAGATGGTCTATTATGCAATCATATGCTTGGTCAAAGCAATACGCTCATCATCACGTGACGCGACAGGCATTGCAAGTTTGGGATCCAGTGGCCATCATTTCATTCGCAGAAAGAAAACTCTTCCGCCGAATCATGCAATCCTTGACGCCTATAGGAAACATATACCGAAGCATGATATGGAACTTGTATAAATATAGAGCATGCATAGACGGTGGTTTAATAAATGGAATTTTTGGCAGTGATATTTGTATTGACCCTATTTCATTGGCACATTCATCGGACAAAATTGGCAAACCATTGACTCATTTCACTCCCTCATTTCATTGCCCTGGCTTAATTGACTCTATCCATTATTTACTTCAGAGAGATGATCTTAACTTTGAATTGATTGACTTGTTGTTGAGAATCGAATAGCAGGAGTTCATGTTATGTCTCTATTGTAGCCTGCATGTGTGTTATGTTTTTCTTCCTGTGAAGGCAAACACAGGCAAACAACGGTTTCTTTGCAAATTCCTTTACTGCAAAAAACCGGCAGTTATCAGTTTTACATATACTTACCTGTATCTCTTGTAATGTGATTTACGTGATTGAATGCAAGAAATGTGGTATCTGTTACGTTGGTGAAACTTCAAGACATGTAAAAACCCATATAAGTGAACACCTACAAAGTATTCGAGCGTTACGCGATACTACTGTCTCACTACGTTTTAACAGTACATGATACGTGATTTTTCCTTTTCGTGTCTCGAACAAGTTACTGATTTGACATAAACGTAGAACAAAAGAAAGTTTATGCATGTCTCGTTTGTCTACTATTGCACCAAATGGACTCAATGTTGTTTCAAATAATGATGTCACACTTAACCTCATTGTCCCGTGCAGCAGTTGTAGTGTTTCAACTGTCAACATGTGTAAACGTCTGTTCAGTGATGTACGGGTTCGCGGCTCCTACCGAATGCACAGAAACTTACGATCTATGTTAAATTCTAATCGCTGACGCGATATATAAATGAAATCATCCCTTGTTACTTGCTGGCTTGTACTTCACGGAGTTGAAAAAGTATTGAATACGAAACCGGTCCTCCGATATTGTCTTTTTCCTCGCGAATAGAAGTTCGATATCTGGCTGGGAGTGGAGTGCGTGGCGCTTTCCTTGCTGGATTAAGTAGTAGTCAAACTACTACTTCTACTAACTACTACTACTAACTGCTACTACTACTACTACTACTAAATAAAGTAAATAAACGAAATCCGAATCCGGCGCACTCTGATCGTTCTGGTCTTTGCATGGGTGGAGATGGGGGCAGAGTGCGTGGCCCGCGGCTACGTCTGAGTCGACGCTTTACATACGAAAATACTACTACGAAGCAAGTGGATTCGAAGGTTTCGCACAATAGCTCCTCATGGTCTCAATGACAATTCCGGCTCCGAACCTGAGAAGTTGAATCTTTTGACCTTCCAATCGGGGTGCACAGATCGACTCAACTCCACCATAAGGAGGCTTTGCAGGGAAGAGGGTTCGATACCCGTTCGCCTCTGTTATAAGACGGATCGCAACTTGGGAGATCATCTAAGATGACATTTTTATTAATTAAATTATATGTTTATTATTGCTTTGATTGTGCTCTCAGTATTGCATGTATCTTTCATCTTATTATTATTTCCTGTCCTTTAACCCGATTGACTTGATTTTACTAGTCAACTGTGATTGGAAAAAACATTGTAGTACGTGACCATTGACTGCTATAGCTTATTGTTTCCTTGTATCGAATGTAATGTACTGTCGATTGCTATGTACATCATTGTCGGACATCAGTTGATATCTTGCTGTCATTGAGAAAGCCAGTTACGGCGAAATATTTGACAAATAGTGCAAATTTGCTGTTTTCTTCATTTCGTGAACCGGAAATTCAGGTCAGAGAGAGTGGCATGCGCTTACTGCGCTATTCATCAAATTATACTACCACTGACGAAGGCCCATAACGGCTGAAAAATTTGGTGTCTCTGAACTTGTGACTTTTGTTACTTGCTAACTTGTGATTTATGTTATCTCCTGTACAGTTTGCTCGAGGATGTATGTTGGGCAAACTAGTCGTCCTGTTCAAATTCGTATAAGTGAGCATGTTAGGGATATAAGAAGTAACAATTCAAACTCTCCATTGACCGATCACTTTACTACCTCGTCATGCAGTATTGATGATTTACGTTTTTGTGTAGTCGATCGATCTTTTTCTGACTCTATCAGACGCTTGAAGGAATCGACCTGGATTAAAAGACTAAGGACTCTTAACCCTACAGGCTTTAACAGAAACTGAGGGGATCCAGGCCGCTTCCTTAATCTGGTTAGCATTAAATCGAATTGTACTGATCGTTTGAATTCGGCTGTACGTAGACACCTTGACTCCATTCCATCCGTAGCTCAAATGCGTGTGTATTATTCGACTGATCGTAATTTAGCAACCCTTTTACGATAATTACCGCTTGTGATGTATGTTTTTATTGGCATCTTTTACTTTTTCAAATTTTATGATTTCATGAAGCTGTGAAAGTTTATTCATCAGTATTATTTTCATAATTATTCTTGTCATCAGAAGTTTTATTGTTGGTCGTTCATTCTATGATGAACAAAAGAGATAATACATATCGAAATTTTGACCTATTTCTGTGACACCCTGAACATGCCAGGACAGTGTCCACTGTTTTGATCGATATCGTTGTATACCTAATGTATGCATCAGCTTTGTGTCTTCATTACATCTTGTGACGCCATTGACAAAGTATAAACTACGAAATCGCGATCTGGCGCAAAACTATCGTTCTTCTCAAGGTGGGATAGGATCGGGGAATAGGGCGCGAGGCCCGCCAAGACTCCTCGGTCGCGGCTACTCATATCAAAATACTGCTAGCTCTGAGCCTGTTTCCCGGTCCCTTCCTGATTCCTACGTGCAAGCTGATGCCAACCGACCTCATGTGCTTTCAAGAGTATCTTGTCGTCAATCTCCTTCGAATCTTGCAACGTCAGCCTCGATTCTTGGTCCGGCTCCTGACTTTCATCCTGCGATTGCCGCTGCTTCCGATCGTTTGTTCAGTCGCTCTTGAAGTACAAGACATCAGATGTTTCGTTTACAATCAAGACATTCTTGTGTCCCTGCACGGTTTTTCTGTTTGACTGAAACGCATTTCAGGATCTTAAAATGCTCTCATCACATTGAACAGCTGGGTTTATGTGCTCCTGCCACATTATTGCGTACTCGTGGATACTTACGTCAACTTCTACGTCCTGCTTTTGCTTCTGATTCTTTCTCGGTCGAATCTCACCGCTTGGCTGACCAATGGACCGAAAATTCACTCCGTTTGCTTAAGAGTCACTGCAGCTCCGTTTTGCGGTCTGCTTTGGAGGAGATTTCTTCCTTTAAAATCCCACAATCGGTACTTGACACATCGATTTCTCTGGTCTGTCACTGGGCCCGCAAACAGCTCGGGAGGAAACTTTCTGATATTACACTGGATCGGTCACTTTCACTTATTCGCGATAATCAGCGTATTATGACTGACCAACCTTCTCCACCAACGCTCCATCAGCCTGTTTCTGGTACAGCTCTACATCCGACTCCATCTATCACTAACTCCGTGCTTTCCATCGAATCCGCGCCAGCATATGTGGAGTCTGATACTAGTCTTGCACCTCGCATTCAACCCTCGGCTGATCTGATTCATCCTCAAGACGGACTAGGAGACGGTCAATTCGATAATCCGCATCCTCTCGTTTCTCCCGAAGCTCAACTGGAAGAGAGTGATCCCGTTGTCAATGTTCAGGTTCCTGCAACTGGTCTCCCTTCATCTTCATTCCTGAATACATCTGATATGCCACCCTCTGACTTGAGGATCCACATGTCCAATGCTCCTGATCACAGTGGTGATGTTTCTAGCATTTTATTTGGGGACGTCAATGTAGCATCTTTTCAGTTTCTTGGTTGCCGTACAATATCTATCGATAGTGGTCGGATATCTTCATATCGTTCATTCGCGAATCAATCCCTTTCGCCCTCTACAGATATACGCAAGGTTATGGCATGTCTCAATCACGTCGATTCAAGGAACCGGTTTGTAACTCTCTCAACTTCCGCTAAGAGTTTCTTGAGCAAGTGCCATGTGTCATTCCCCAACAGTGTTATCTTCGTGATGCTGCCAGGCTTTCCAGCTTCAATAACTACTTCAGAACGGAGTAATCTTCAGGAGTTCTGTGTCCTCGTCAGAACCAAGCGTCCTTCGAGTTGCGTGGTTCTCTCACCTCCTCATCCCTTTGTTTGTGAGGGAAGGAATTGGTCTGCATCCACAAAGGACAATATGTTCGCTTCGTTTAGGCGTCATTTAAACTGACGTTCCCGACGCTTCCGGCGCATGTGATGGACTGTGTTTTCGTACTTTCATCAGATATCACGGTTACTCCTGACCTTCTCTCACTGTTCGCCAAACCACCTTCGTTTATTCCTGTCCCGGAACGCTGTCAGCACAGTTGGATCTTCACTTACTTGGTGGATTTTGTGAGAAAGTTGCAATGGAGCCCATCGTCTATTGTGTTTGATAAGTCTAATAGAGTTTCGAATCGTTTTGGCTTTGCTTCTTCAAGTATTTGGCCTCCGTTAGGTGCTGTACCTCCATCGGTTCGTCGCGCTTCGCAGCGAATTCTGAGCACGGGAAGATCGATTCTCTTTGCAGAACATGAGTGTTACGCAGTGCAATCTAACATTTCGCCCGGTGAATCTAGAGAATTGAGTTCCTTGATGCACAGTCCTGAGGTCACCGTCAGACCTGCAGATAAGGGAGGTAGATGGGTGGTTATGGATACGTCTAATTATTCCGCCGAATGCCTTCGTCAACTGGGTGACACGAACTTTTATCAATCCTTACCCTCCATGTTCAGAAATGACACTGCGAGTGAGGTTGAAAGTGTGCTTTCGCGGCTTTTGGATTCTTCGCTCATCAACAGGAAGGAATACAGGTTCTTACTACCTCCACTGAACCCGAGATCTCGGCGCTTTCATGTTCTGCCCAAAGTTCACAAGAAGGAGTGGATCAACCCCCTTACTCCTCCTGGTAGACCTATTGTTGCCGATGTGCAGACAGACACCAGTGCTATAGCCCGATTAGTGGATTATCATCTTCAACCTTTCGTCTCCTCCCTTCCTAGTTATCTAATGGATTCACAACATCTGATTGGTATCTTAAGATCTTCAACGATTAACTCGGGTTCCCTCCTATGCACTATGGACGTCCGTGCGTTATACACAAACGTTCCCATAAATGAAGGAATCCGGCGGGTTGAACGTGCCTTTGCAAGGCCGGATGCAGATATTTTGCAATTACTCAGGCTATGTCTTACATCTAATGACTTTGTTTTCAACGATACTACTTTTCTGCAAGTTTTTGGAGTTGGGATGGGGAAATGTTTTGGCGGAAGCTTCGCAAGCCTCTATCTCGGGGAATGGGAATCGTATGTGCTCTCGGGATTCTCGTTCACCTCAAGGATTTGGAGACACTTCCAAGATGATGTCTTTTTCGTATGGGAACATGCGAGGAGCATCTGAGTGCATTTCTGTCATTCATCAATGCATATGATCCCTGTATACAGGTTGATCTTACTTTAAGTCCTGACAGTGTTACATTTTTGGATTTGGAAATTTACCGCGCAAATGATGACTGCTTCGGCTATTGTATCGCAAACAAGCCAACTGACTGCCAGGTTATGCTGCCCAGGTCTTCTCACCATCCGCCACATGTCTATCGCGGAGTAATGTTCTCACATGTTCTGCGTTGGGCTACCAGATCTTCTACTCGCGATGACTTTGATTCAATTTGTTCTAGAGTTTTCCCAGCGTGGCGGTCACAAGGGGTCACTCGTTCAGACATCCGAAACTCTCTTAGCCGCATGTACAAGCTAACAGATCTCCAGCCCTCTTGGTCACCTGGATTTCATAAGTGTAATGGTGTAAGATGTCAGGCTTGTGTATATGCGAATGAATGTACATTTATCAATTGCCACTCTAATGGTCGTGTTTTCCCCATACTTTTCAATTTTTCTTGTGCGATATCTAATTTGTGATTTATGTTATCTCCTGTACAGTTTGCTCGAGGATGTACATGTATGTTGGGCAAACTAGTCGTCCTGTTCAAATTCGTATAAGTGAGCATGTTAGGGATATAAGAAGTAACAATTCAAACTCTCCATTGACCGATCACTTTACTACCTCGTCATGCAGTATTGATGATTTACGTTTTTGTGTAGTCGATCGATCTTTTTCTGACTCTATCAGACGCTTGAAGGAATCGACCTGGATTAAAAGACTAAGGACTCTTAACCCTACAGGCTTTAACAGAAACTAAGGGGATCCAGGCCGCTTCCTTAATCTGGTTAGCATTAAATCGAATTGTACTGGTCGTTTGAATTCGGCTGTACGTAGACACCTTGACTCCATTCCATCCGTAGTTCAAATGCGTGTGTATTATTCGACTGATCGTAATTTAGCAACCCTTTTACGATAATTACCGCTTGTGATGTATGTTTTTATTGGCATCTTTTACTTTTTCAAATTTTATGATTTCATGAAGCTGTGAAAGTTTATTCATCAGTATTATTTTCATAATTATTCTTGTCATCAGAAGTTTTATTGTTGGTCGTTCATTCTATGATGAACAAAAGAGATAATACATATCGAAATTTTGACCTATTTCTGTGACACCCTGAACATGCCAGGACAGTGTCCACTGTTTTGATCGATATCGTTGTATATCTAATGTATGCATCAGCTTTGTGTCTTCATTACATCTTGTGACGCCACTGACAAAGTATAAACTACGAAATCGCGATCTGGCGCAAAACTATCGTTCTTCTCAAGGTGGGATGGGATCGGGGAATAGAGTGCGAGGCCCGACAAGACTCCTCGGTTGCGGCTACTCACATCAAAATACTACGGTCGTCTTTCTAATCTACGTGCTTGGGTTACTACCTCTATGTCACCCTCATCTCAATTTTGTAAGGTTTTCTTGTGCTTGAGCACTCTTGATCGTAACAACCGTCTCACTACCTTAGCTACTACCGCGAAAAGTCTGTTAAGTAAATGTCATGTCTTATTTCCTGATGCTATTCTTTTTGTCATCCTTTGCGGTATTGGGAATGACTTTTCACCCTCTCAGCGAGCCACCTTCTCTGATTTCTTTGGTTTTCTTCATTTGAAGCATCCTTCTAAGTGCATTGTTCTTCCCGCACCCACTGGATTTTCTTAATCTGGTAATGTTTGGGATGAATCCTCCAAATTTCTCGCGTCATTGAGCTTTTTCTCTTTCCTCTTGTTGCGAAACTTGACAGTTTCCTTCTAGATTCGAATCATCTAATTGCAGCACTTCAATCTGTGAACCTAGAAGAAAATTCTTTGTTTTGCACCCTTGATGTCCTCAGTCTTTATACTAATGTCCCTATTAATGCTGGTATAAATCGAGTTTCCGGCGCTTTTCAAATGTCACCTGATCCCCGTCGTCCTGATCGTGATATCCTCCGTCTTTTTCGCATCTGTCTTACTAATAATGACTTTATTTTCGAGGACAGTTGGTGGCTGCAAACCTCAGGTATGGCCATGGATAAAGCGTTCGGTGGATCATTCGCTGGTTTATACCTTGGTGAATGGGAGCGTGAGGCTATCGGTTCTTTTCCTCTTCGTCCCCGTGTCTGGCTGCGTTTTCAGGACGGTATTTTTACTGTCTGGGATTATAATATTGATTCCTTGAACGCCTTTGTTTCCCACCTCAACTCTCGCGATCCGAATATCCAAGTTCATATGAATTTTGACCTCAACATCATCCGTTTTCTCGACTTAGAACTTTATAGATCGAATTTGTCGACCTCTCCTTCATCTACTGGCTATCGCATTGGCTTTAAAGATACTCATTCCCACAATATTCTTTCAAACTCCTCGCATCACGCCTCTCATGTCCAACGTGGGGTGATTTTCTCACAAATTTTGAGATGGGCTACTCATTCCTATACAAAAAGAGATTTTGATAATGTTTGTAAACTGGTTTTCCCTCGTTGGCGTTCACAAAAGATTACGAGGTCTCTGATTCGTAACTGCTGCAATCGTGTTTTCCGGGTGACAGGTTTAATGCCTCACTGGAACCTGGTTTTTCTGCTTGCGACGGTCGTCGCTGTAGCGTTTGTAGATATGTTTTAACTCGCAATACCTTTTCTAGTCCTCATGCTAGTTTTATCCAACGTATACCGTTCCATATATCTTGTGAATCTTTTAATTGTATTCACATGATCTCTTGACATCGCTGTAAAGCTTTTTATGTTGGTCGTCAGACTTCAAATATTTTACGCATACGCATTACTTAACATGTCCGCGATATCTTGAATCCGTCCAGTATCACTCCTGTTGCTCTCCATTTTAAGACTACCTGTTCTTTGGATGATTTTCATTTTTTCGCTTTTGACCGTTGCTCCTCTGCTGATGCCTTGTTGATTAAAGAAGATAAATGGATTCATCGTTTGAATGCCTGTGTCACTCCTGTTCTTACTACTTTAAGTCATGCCCCTTCAAATAAGCTGAATCTCGTAACTTTTCCTAGTGACTGTACTTCGAAATTGAACAGTGTGATTCGCCGTTGCTGCTCTGACGCTGGTTTACCACCCGTGAGACTGTGCTATAAAACGAACAAAAAATTATCATCTTTATTACGTTAGCTTCCCTTATCATCGGATTCTCCATTTGTCGGACAATTCATTTATACATTTCCTTCCAGTGTTTCTCGATACATGTCATGATGTCATATTGTCATTCTATTTCGAGATCCATAAAACAGAGATTTCTATGATTCGATTTTGTCATTCTCGCTATATTCTCACTATATTCTTACAATGGAGACATTTTGCTGTTCTGCTATTGTTAACACCACATGCATTGTTAAAATATGTTCACTGCAGCTTTTCCATTCACATTTGTATCTACCGGTCTAAAGGTAAGACTATCCGGGTAATGTTACGCTTTTCTCCTACGTGAACTGCTTTAAATATGTCTTGTAGACCCCGAAGAAGACTGATAGTCGAAATATTGGCCGATTAAATATAAGTGCTTCATATCGCTTGAGTTGTTCTGTGCCTACTCGGAGCGAGTGACATGCGTTCTCGCTTTAATTTTCACTCTACTAATACTACTCCTACATCGAATCCATGTTATGTACTCGCAAGTGCTTAGATGGGCTACTTACTCATCAACAAGACCAGACTTCTCCCATACTTTTCATGTAGTGTTTCCATGGTGCTCGCAGGGAGCTACCCGTTCAGAAATCAGAAACATCCAAAGACGTGTCATGACTCTTGTGAATTTCCACCCTATTTGGCAATTTGGCTTCTCCCGATGCAACGGTCCAAGATGTGGAGCCTGTTCTTTTGCCCAAGAAAAGACTGTAATCCGTGGAAGGACACCGTCTGAACTGTTCCCAATTATGTTCAATCTGTCTTGCTCCTCTACTCACTGCATCTACATCATCGAATGCAAAGACTGTCCCTTGCACTATGTAGGCCAAACAAGCAACCAGCTACGAGTGAGAATCGCTCAACATTTTCGAGATATCGCTATGAACTCCTCCTCCTCACCTCTGGTGCCACATTTCCCCTCAATTCACCCAGTGTCCAGTCTGACCTTCACCGCCATAGACAGGTCTTTTGCTGATGCACAGCGACTCATTAAAGAGTCAAAGTGGATCAAGCGCCTGCATGCCGCTCATCCTCGAGGATCTTTATCCCTGATAAAGATCACACTAATGTTACTACTGTTCTGTAAGTAGTGAGATAATGACATTCAAGAATCATACTTTCAATAATGAATTCGATTTTAATACACATAAGTCTAAGGCATTTCATGAATAATCAATAAGTATTCAACCATCAACAATTATGTATTATGTAATTTTGAAATTAAGCACATTATCAATCCGAAATAAAAGCACATTATAATTCATGAACGCAAAAATAGTTATGTTTGAGATATATAAGTCAACATGATTGCACGTAAGATATCGTTTGTATGAATTGATGTTTATCAACTTGGTTCATAAAGTAGAGCTAACTAAACTTCCTGTTAATGTTGCTAGACAAGTAGCAACGACGACAATCTCGTTGAGCATATGGTTCTCAATAAATCTAATCTAGTTAAATATCACTCTTATCAAACAAAAAATATTCGCGACTGGTATTACTGAAAAAAAGCTATTTAACATCAGTATGTAATACACATATTTTTTTACTATGTGACTTAAAGCTGCACATACCAAATACATACCAGAGGCATGCGAATAAGGATGATTTCCATCGGGTCTCGTATGTAAAACATACCAACAACTCGTATTTCAGTGTAAAGCAGCCAATCACAGATAGAATAGTTGGTATCGCTACATACCAATCACATACCAATGTAAGTGAGATGCCGTATGAAAGACATGTCAGATCTCTGTAAACACACGAATCAGATGCTAGTTTCAAATTGTATGTGATTTTGGTATATGTTTGTATGTAATTTTCGTATCCAGTGATTTACAGTGTAGTGGTAGGCTGAAAACAGAATTGATGGAAATTCACGCCGTCTTCATGCGGTAAATGACTCGAATGGAAATGAATGGATTTGGATATTTCCATGGACTTCTGCATAGATTTCCATAGCATCTAGAAATCTATGGTTATTGCCTGATGTATGCCGTGTATTCTAACCCAAAAATGATGAAATTCCTGTCGATTTCTACATCAATCAGCAGACACTAATGCCGTTGTTGGCATTACTGTCCGCTGATTGATATATGAATTTGTATTGAATTAAAAACCGCATTATTGTCCGGCAGAAACTCTATGCCAAAAAATCTGAAAGAACATAGAACATAAGCAAACTGTGCAAACATAAAAATTACTCATATTACAAGTGCTGTCCATTCTAATCCAAATAAAATTCTAGCACAAACCCATTCTTTCTCAGAATTGAGGTCGAGCGCCGAACAGTTCCAGACTCGCTTGATACAGCTGTCTTTGTTTCAGAAACAGAATAATGAGTTGAAAAAACCTGGGATGATGTCGATCCACTGTTGTCCTCAATACAAATATCGCTTTGTTGGGTTTCGGATCGGTGGATACTGCTGCTTAAATCATGTGATACCTTCATTTTTTTGTTGGTGTTACACGTTAATATAGCGCTGCACCGAATCATTCCTTTTATGACCAGTAACCGTTTGAATCTGGTCCGTTGTGTGCCCATTTGAGAACATCTCCGAAACGACTGTTGCACGCACACAGTGATTGGTGTAAATTGCGTTTAGGTCTGCTTCCCTTGAAATGATTTTCATTGCATCATTTAACAAATGCTTCCCCACGACTTGTGTATCCGAGTACCATGTAGCATTACTCTCCCAACCGCCACTCTCTATTTTTGATTTCTGCAGCGGCTTCGGGAATAAGCATGTGCAATTATCGGGGATCTTGCTCAAATATAGTCGGATGGCTTCAACAGGACATTCATATTCTCTGGTTTTGCATACATCACAATGTCTTTAATATTCTCGTAATTCCTTTTATTGAGTGTTGATCTCACATTTTTTTCTTCAAGAGTTTTATTACACACAATGAATTCACGATTGTCGCTATCCACTGAGAAGACAAGAGATTCCTTTTGGAGATTCCTCATCCACTCTCTTCCTCGATAGGCAAAGTGGTAAATGATTAGAAAAATTACCTCGTGTTGCAAAACTTGAGGATTTTTTCTTGAAAAATAGTCACCAAGCTTCAACAAATCAGTTGAATCAATTGCTCGCGCACTGTTTTGATTGTTGATCGTTTTCGTCGACTTAAGATATTTGGCAATCATGCATTTCATCATGTTATTTGCTTGATTAAATTCAACGTCTTTCAAAATATTGACCTGTCGTCCTATGTCTGCGCTCAAGTAACGGTGAATTCCCGCCCGCATACATATTAGCGTAGATGGGCTGTAGAAATTCCCGTCTTGTCGGGACAATTTACTGTACCAGAAGCGAAGGTATTGTGACAGATATTTCACTGGCATTTCTTCAATGTTTGTTGGTAGCTTTTCATCACGAAGAAATGATTTAAACTTGCTAACGCACTGCTTCGTCTGGTCACTTGTGCGCTTGTTTTTCGCATCCTCCTCTGTTTTTGCAATTTCCCTCATAATTTCATCACTCAGATCGGGATAAGAAGTGTCGTCAAAATCTGCTGTCGACTCAATTATCTCTGCAGTCTGCGAATCTGTTAAGCCCGTAAACTGATCATACACATAATTATTAGTGTCATCGTTTGTTAGAATTTCAAGAAAATTCAAGTTTTCTGACCTTAAACCACTGATTTGGTTGTCTTTGATTTTTGATAAATTGAGCATAGTTAAGTCTGCTGTCTACCGTGCGTGCTTCTTGTATGAGTGATTCGAGAAAAGTGATCAAACTACGGTTTACAAAACTATCATCCATGGATTTTTTGAATTTTGAAGGTAGTCAACCTTTGCAATATTGTCAGATTATGCTAGTGAAGGAGATCTAGAAACTGTAGTCATAGACTTCTTGAGGCTATCATTCAAAGGCTATGAAATGACCCATGGACTTCTTATTAAATAAACATGGATGTCAAGGATCGCTTTATGGATGTTTAGGCGCAAACTAAGATTTAGAAAAATAATGTACACATATCTAGGAGTTATGTACTATGAGTATGAGTAATTTATGAAGCACTATCAGTAGTACTATGAAGCATTGATAGAAAGCATTGATATAGATTTCATCTTTTTTGGGTTAGAATATCCATGATATCCACTTTTATCGGACATAAATGCAAAATTCCTCGGACACTAACGTGTCCTCGGAATCTATGCATTTATGTCCTGTAAAAGTGGATACTATTCCTATATTATGTACAGTACATAACAAATGGAAACCATCAGATATCACACTCCGAATTACAGGAAAAACTATGCGTAATGATAGATATGATATGAATCCGGCTTGCAGCCGTCGTTTGTTGCGCACGGTGTCCCCGAACAAGGTTGAACCCTCAAAAAATTGTACACAACTTTTGTCAACGGTTTTAGGGACAGTTTTGCATCCTGTTTAAAGTTATGTAATTTTTAAAATATTCTATTGAGGGCTTTTCGAGAAAAATCGATTTTTCGAAATTCAACTTCCATATATGGAAGGTAGAGGTGAAATAAACGCTAATTTACACATCTGTCATTGTATAAATCAAATTCCATCTTTTCTAAGGTTATTGGAACCATTTTATATAAATTTTGCAAAAGAGTAAGCTATCATTGAAATTCAACTTCTGGAAAGTAAATATGGAAATTAACATTATTTTCGTGTGTATCAGCATAAAAATATAAAATCAATCACAGAGGCATAAAATTTGAAACTTATATCCAACTTCCATATACGGAAAGTACAATTATCAATTGATTATCAGCTGTCATTTTGATATTGCATATCGTTTGATATCCTATACTTAACAATGCTTCCAACATTCAGTCTTTGTAACAAACCATAGAAATTTTGCTTCGAAGCATCAATAAACATTGGTATGTAACGCAATCTGATATCATTATACACTGAACATTCACAAATAAAATGAAATACAGTTTCTATTGTTCTATCATTGCACAAACTGCATATTCTTTCTTCATATTCTAATCTATTTCGATAACTTCCTGTTCTTACCGCTAAATTATGATTTCCACACATCATTTTTAACAGTGGTGATATATTTTTATGTGCTAAGTTTAGGGTCAGATAATGTATTATTGAGCGGCCAAGTTGTGCTGATTCCAAATAATCGGTTCCAGTGCGACTTCTTTTGGCGTCATTCATCCATTCAGTTCTTAACTGTTCAGTCAATCTAGTTTTAATTATACTTTTACATTGTCCAATAGTTAAATTTAAGTTGATTATGTTTTCTTCAAGATGTGATAGATTTAATCGCTTCACAAATCCTCTTATTCTCCAAGACCATGTATATAAGTAGTTATTGCTATTCGACCTGAGAGAAATATGATCAAAGCAAATTTTCATAATACATTTATTCTGACTAAAAAGAATTCTAATCCAAAAATTAATTGCTGCTTTATAGAAATAATATTCTTGAGGGACTAATCCAAACTCACCTATTAAACACGGTAATTTTCAGTTGTAGCTGACAAATGATAGAAACGTTTATAGAATTGAAACTGTATTTTATTTTATTCAGACAATTTGTTATGAAAGCGAAATTCTCCACCGTACATCATTTTTGAAAAAGCTAGCATTTCGAAGGTGTTCCTTACAATTGCTCCATTAACTTCTCCAAGTTCTTTCAATTTTTTGGTGGTTAGATAGGCTGATTGATTTCCTTTTTATTAAGAGAAAGTAAATGTTTTTTTAGTATCATTTGATCCAAAATCCTAAGTACAGATTGTTTCATAAAAAATGGATCACCCTTAAACATCGCCTCAACTTCAACTTTGTCTAACTCCGCCAAACTTGAACGAATTTCTCTAAAATTTTGAAGATATGTCAGTTGTGCTTACTAATATCATTGTTGGAAATTTCAAGCATGAATATTGAGTTGTTTTCCTGTTATAGATAAAAAAGTAGTAGATAATTTGATCTTCATTTAGCAATGTTACACAAAATCATACCTCACTCTTATAAAATTACATTTCTTTCCTTTGTTATGTAATATGTTGTTCTACAAGCCAAAAGCTATCAAGCAAAACAAAAATAAAGAAAATCGGTCAATCAGAGCCAGTATAGCACCATTATTCATCAACAATAATGTAACTGCTACATGTGATTAGCTGGACTTCATGTTCCATAGCTTCCTGACTTCGTTGCGGTGGTGTTGGCAGCATTCCTGATTGCTTTCAGCTAGAAATCTATCTCTTACCGGTTGAAAACAATACAAAGCACAAATGAACAATAACCAGATCACATTCACAAAAGGCAAAGTGTCAGCCTTGCTAGAACTAGGGTTTTCTTTGCGAGCTACAAGCAAGCGACTAAATGTCCCTTACACAAATGTGCATCGATGGCATAATGATGATTTTCGACTCTGTCGTAAAGAGGGCTCTGGCCGTCCACGCAAAACATCCAAACGTAGAGACCGCCTAATTTTCAGATTTGTTAAAGTTGATCCAAGTCTCTCGTTAACTGAGATGGCTGCACTAGACTCGCCTATTTCT